>CM051496.1:5943388-5969525 GCA_028031935.1 Paedocypris micromegethes
TGTGTGTGTGTGTGGTGGTGGATGTTGATGTCTCTTCTAATGGTTGCAGGCCAAACTGAGTCGTCTGTGTGAGCAGGATAAAGTGGTGAGAACGCAGGAGGAGAAACTCCAGCAGCTTCACCGAGAGAAGGTAAACCAGACAGCTGTGAAGTGTGTGTGCGTGTGTGTGTGTGGGAGCGTCTGACGTGTGTGTTTGCCGCAGCACACGCTGGAGACGGCCTTGCTCTCGGCCAGTCAGGAGATCGAGTTGAGCACAGAGAATCCGGCCGCCGTCCAGAGCCTGGTCCAGCAGAGAGACGTGCTGCAGAGCGGCCTGCTCAGCACCTGCCGAGAGCTCTCACGCGTCAACGCCGTACGTCTCCCTCTCACCATCTCTTTACCATTCTGTCCATCTCCATATCTGCCCATCCATCCTTCTTTCCATCTAATCCAACATTCTTTCTATCTCCGCATCTGTCTGTCTGCCCGACCAAATATCCTTCCTTCTGTCTCTGAGTCTGTCTGTCTGGGAATCACCTTTCTTCCCTTCTCTGTCCATCAATCCATCATTCTTTCCATCTTCATATTTGTCTGTCTGCCCATGTATCCTTCCTTCAGTCTCTGTGTCTGTCTGTCTGTCTGGGCATCACCTTTCTTCCCCTCTCTGTCCATCAATCCGTCATTCTTTGAATCCGTCATTCTCTGTGTCTTGTCTGCCATCTATCCTTCTTTCCCTCTGCCTATCAATCCATTTGTCTTTCCATCTCCATGTATGTCTGTCTGCCCATTCTTCCTTTTTTCGCCTGTCTATCTGCCCTTCTTTCCCTCTCTGCCCATCATATTTCTTTTTGTCTCTGTGTTTGTATGTCTGACCATTATCCGTCTTTCCCTCTGCCCATCTATCCATCATTCTTTCACAATCCATCAGACATCTCCTTGTCTCTCTGTCCAACCATCCATCCTTCCATCTCTGTGTCTGCTCATACATCCTGTTACCTGCTCTTTGTATCTGTTTGTCTGCCCATCGTCCCTCTTTGCTCATCATTCTTTCCGTCTCTATATCAGTCTGTCTCCACAGTCGTCCTTCTTTTCCTGCTCTTAGTCCATCTATCTGCCCATCCATCATTCTTTCCATCACTGTTTTTCTGCCTGTCTTTTCATCTTACTGTCTATCCGTCTTTTTGCCATGGACATGTATCTGTAAACATCCCTCTTTTGTCTCCACTAGTGAAGTTGTGTTGTCTTTCTCTGGTGTTTTTTCTTTGCGCTCTCTGCTGATGTCACCGTGTGTGTCAGGAGCTGGAGAGGAGCTGGAGGGAGTACGAGCGTTTAGAAGCAGACGTCACTCAGGCTAAGAGCAGCCTGCTGGAGCAGCTGGAGGCCCTCGGGAGCCCACAGGTGACCCACTGCTCCTGGAACACACATGGCCGTTTGTCCCCACAGCTAAAGCCACGCTGTGTGTCCAGACGGAGCCGCCCAGCCAGAAGCATGTGCAGATCCAGAAGGAGCTGTGGAGAATTCAGGACGTGATGGAGGCGCTGAGCAAGAACAAACCCAAGAAACCCAGCGAAGCCAGTGAGTCACGGAACGCAGAACTTTACTTCAGACCAGAGAAGCATTTAGAGAACAATTGTTCTGATCCCGCAGGTTTTCCTGGTTCCAATCTGCTGTCAAACCTTCAGAAAAACGAAGTGAGTGACTTTCCTCGTGTTCTCCACACATGAAATGTTCTGACCCTCAGAGGTGTAAAGAGTCCCTGGAAAGCAGACTTGAGTAGAACTTGGAGTAAAGCACGGATACCTTACTGTAAAAATTACTCTTAAGACGACTTGAGTAAAAGTTGTAACGTATCCAATATTAGAAGAACTTAAGTAAGTTACTCGTACTGACATTAGGCCAAGAAATGTGAAAAACAGGAAACTATTTATCAGATTAAATTTTCTAATATAGAAATGAAATTTAACACCTCGATGTTTCAAAATGGCAGATTTAAAAAAATGGATTTAAAAAAAAAACAAATGGTCAGTTGTGATTCAGCTCCTAAATAACATCCAGTATATTCAGCGTCCTGCAGCTGGTGATATTGCCTCCTCCGACCAAGCGATTAAACACGGTAGAAAAATATCTCAGTGTTACAAGTAGCTGTAAGTGTCCTTTCAAATGTAGTGCACTACAGAGTACAGATACTGATCACAAATGTAGTCAAGTAGAGAGTAAAAGTTGCTTATACTTTTAATTTTCAGTACAAGGTAGGCAAAATACTTTACACCACTGCAACCCGTTCAAACTGAGAGTAAACCCTGCGCTTTCCCTTTTCTGGTTCTGATTGGCTGGGGGAGTTGAAGCCTGAAGTTCACTGATAGCTACTGGCTGTTGCAGCTATGATGTGAAGTTGTCCGCAGACAGAAGGATTGTTTTTTGAGTGAACGGCCCCTCGCTGTAACACAAGCTGAGAAACAGACAGTTCCTCTGGATTGACTGGAAGTGTTGCAGATGCTGGTTGCCCCTGGCAACAGTCTCCTTCACGTTCCCGTTCTCTGCGCTGTGTAGGAGTCGGACTCGGTGCCTCCACGTCCTCCTCTCCCGTACTCGTACGAGGGGTCCGACCGCCCACCCCGCACCACCCCCCACCGGCCTGAAGACCGCAAAGCTGCCCAGCGCAACGGTGCCCACGGCGTAAGAGGAAACTGACCCCGACCATCTTCATCTAAACCAGTGGTCCTCAATCTCGCTTCCATTTACGTATTTATTATGTGATGTAACGTCACATCATCAATGAAAGACCTCACAGAATCCAGATTTCTTGATTTTTTTGGATCGTGGATTGAGAACCGCTGATTTAATCCATCCTCATTGGCTCAAATCCAACGTCACGTCTCCCAGACCTATATAGAAGTGTGAATGATGACAAACGGCAGAGTCTTGTCACCATCATCGCAGTGAGGAAGAGGAGGACAGTCAGTCATTTGCATTTCCATGAGTGTGTGTGTGATGTCATCAGTGAGAAAATGCTGAGTTGGGTTGATGCTCTGCTCTCCAGGGGCCGGACTACAGACTGTACAAGAGCGAGCCGGAGCTGACCACCGTCACAGAGGTGGACGAGAGCAACGGAGAAGACAAGTCTGAGCAAACTGCAGAGAAAGACTTGCCCAGCGCCAGCAGAGGTTTGTAAAGCAACAATCCGATCGCTCTTCTTCTTCAGGCTATCCACTCACTCGCTCACTCTCTCTCTCTCTCTGTTCACTCACACACACCACCACCCACACACACACACACACACACAACACACACACACTCTACTCTCCAGCCTATCCACTCACTCGTTCTCTGTCTGTTCACTCACTCTCTCACACACACACACACACACACACACACACTCTCTGCAGCCTGTCCACTCACTCGTTCTCTCTCTTTGTTCACTCACTCATTTTATCACTCTGTCTCTTTTTTCACCCTATCTCTCTCCCTCGTCTCTCGAACGGTTTGCTCTCTTTCTCTCCATTCAATTGTTCTCTCCGTTCACTCACTCACTCACTCACTCACTCACTCACTCACACACTCTATCTCATTCCTATCTATTCACTCGTTCTCTCTCTGTTCACGTACTCAATTTCTCTCTCCCTCCAGCCTATCCACTCACTCATTCTTTCTAACATTCATTCACTTACTCATTCTCTCTTTCTAAACTGTCCGCTCGCTTGTTCTATCTATATGCTGGCCACTCTCGCTTTCTGACTTGTCTTCATTTGTAGTCTTTCTCTCGAAACCATCCACTCACTTTCACTCTCTAATCTGCCCACTCGCTTGTTCTCTCTCTCTCTCTCACTTGTTCACTCACTCAAGTGCCATCTTTTACCTGTCCACTCATTTGTTTCTCTCTCTCTCTAACCTGTTCACTCTTTCTCACACCCCCCTCCCGATCAAACTCTCTTTGACACGTCCACTTTCTCCTACTTTCTCTCTTTAACATTTGTTTCCTCTCTCAGCTGCCCACTCACTCACTCACTTTATCCGTCTTTCAGTCACTCTACCTTTTACCTGCCCACACACTGGCACTTTCTCATGCCCTCTCCCTCTCTTTTTCACACGCCCACACACGCACACTCTTTCTCTCTCTCGCTGTCTTTTGTTTTCCCTCTGTTCCTCTTTCTCACATCCACACCTGCTCATTCACTTTCTCTCTGTTTCTCAATTTCACTAGAGATGATGTGTAGCCACAAAAAGTCCAGGTGAGCTGCTAGTACAGTATGGTCACCAACAAAGGAATAAAATTAGTAATACCGTACTTACTCGCTTATAAGTGGAGAGAGTGGGGGAAGAGCGAACATCTTTATTGCGACAGTGTCTCCAGCCATTCCGATTCCGTGGGAAAGCAGTCACACTTTGATAACAGTACAATTAACGAAAGGCAGAAACAAAGCTGCACGCCATCTTTACGACTCTTATCTGTTAAGTCCTGTTTGTAAACAGGTCTAAACAGATTAACAACATATCCCAGGTGAAAATATGGAATTCTTGTTCCAATTCACCTGCATTGTTATTATAAACTCAGCTGTTTGCACTCACTTTTAATGCCTGCGCTATTCGCTCCCCTACAGGTGTGGTTTACCCTGTGGGCGTGGTCAGCCCGAGAACTAAATCACCCATGCCAGAGTCTTCCACCATCGCCTCTTACGTCACTCTGAGGAAAAGCAGAAAACCGGATCATAAAGCCGTACGTTTCGTCAGTACAGCTCTTCTTTTGCATCTACAATGGCCTTCATAAACGAATGAGGATTTTCAGAAATGTTTGAGGCTAGTTACGTGAGATACCTGAGCTGATTCGTTTATTAAAAATACTAATAATACTTGCAATAATAATAATGAAAAGTATTTATAAAACACTTTTCACAGATTAAAGTCACAAAGAATTTCACTGTAAAACTATTATACTAAAACTATATAAAAGACAATTATCCAAACCATAAAAGCACGATTAAAACCACACAAGCATGAATATATGTTAACAAATAAAAAGCAGTTTGAATAAGTGTGTCATTGCTTGTTCTTTTTTTTCTATCTAGTTTGCTGTGCCGGATCAGCCTCAGCCTCAGCAGCCACGTCCTCGCAGCGCGGTGGAGCACGTTATGAGCGCCGCTGAGGTGGGTCGAACCCGCATGAGCGTGGAAGAGCAGATGGAGCGAATCAGGAGACACCAGCAGGGGGCGCTGCGTGAGCGCAGGCGGGAAGACGGTTCCCTGACCCGCAGCCTCTCCTTCAATCGAGACAACCAGTATTACACACTGCAGGTGATGTCAGCGGAGGAATAACATCACCTTTTCCCATCATGCATCTGGAGAAGATGCTGTAGCGGCAGATTGTGTCTAGTTTGGCTGCTGATTGTTTTCACGTCATCTCAAAAACTTCAGAGAGGTTCACCATCACAGACCAGTTTAGACCAATAATTAACTCTCTCTCTCTCTCTCTCTCTCTCACACACCCACCCGTTCCGTCCGTCTCACACTGGTTCTTCTCAGCCTCACACTATCGTTTTTAGCCATCCTCACTCACACGAACATCTGTTTCTCTCTTACCAACCCACACATTTTCTCACTTCTCACACTTCCGCTTTGACTGTTAATGCTGCGTTTCTCATCCGTCAGGCTCGCAGAAAGAGTCCGGCGCTCTCTCCGGACGAGCAGGACTTCCGTCAGGAGCTGAGTTCAAGGGTCATCGCCAGAGCAGAGCTGTGTGAGGGAGAGCCGAAGATGCAGGTCAGCGCAGCCGTGAAAGTGTCTAACATAAAATGTGATTTAAACGTGCATTTAAAATATGAGTACATGTATTACTTAACAAATAATTGTGTTTAAATTGCAAAATCAAACCTAATATTTATGCAGTGTTTATTAATGATCTATTTATATGATTTATTATATTATTTAAATGTTACTATTAATCAGTTATTACAGGACAAACTCCGTTCAACACTCACACGGACAGGAAATATATATAGAATCTAATATAAATAATAATTATATAATGATACAATTAATAATGATTTAATAAGCATTTAAATAATGTAGTGATATATACTGTATATATTTCCCCATGAACTTAAGCCTTTTTTGTGTGTCTGCAGGAGAAAGCGCACTCTCTCTCGGACTCCACCAGCGACGCCATGCAGAAGCGCTCAAGTCCTGAAGCAGTGCAGCACCAGGAGAAAGTGACATCACCGGAGAACTGCTGCGCTTCGAGCACACACAGCAGGTAAGCCTCACACACACACACACACACACACACACACAGACAGACATGCACGTGTAGTGGGCTCATTCATCTCGTTAGTGTCAGTCTGCAGACGGCGATAATGGTGCGACTGGGCACAGAGGAAGACGAGGAGGAAGAGCAGCTCACTGCTCCGGAACAGGACGTCTCCTATGAACTGACCAATAACAGACTCGACACGCTGATGTCAGGTGAGAGCAGCTGTTTATTTTCTGTTTTATTCCGTTTAACTTGCCATGTATTTTATGTAGATGATCAGTTATGAATCAGACGTCAGTTGCTCTAACGTTCTTCTGCTGGTTGAGAATGTACACGACCTCGTCACTTCCGCCGTTTCTCCCAGAATTAGTGGCTTTTTTGTTGTATGTTCCTCACAACTGAATGTCAGCAAGTTCTGCCCTTTGTGTGTGTGTGTGTGTGTGTGTGTGTATTTATGTTGCATGTGCTTGTTCTGCAGTGAACA
The DNA here is from genome assembly GCA_028031935.1 of Paedocypris micromegethes. NCBI lineage: Eukaryota > Metazoa > Chordata > Actinopteri > Cypriniformes > Paedocypris > Paedocypris micromegethes. The sequence goes on from CM051496.1 coordinate 5,950,095, forward strand.
GTCTGTCAACTCCTCCCCCGTCTCCAAGCTCCTCCTCTTCCCCCCCACAGCTGACTGACAGCTCTCACTTCATGTGTGTGTGAGAGATGGATGTGTAAGACTGAGCCACTTCACTCACACACACACACACACCTACACACACACACACACGTACGTTTATTTGTGTGTAACGTATAGATTGTTTTTAATATTCACTGACCTGTTTAATTACTGGACTAAAAAAACACTCAATTTACATCTTTTAATATTATATTAACATTAATTAAAATATTGGCTCCGTCGACAAACATCTTTTTCTTTTTCTGTGTTGCGTGACTAGCTCTGACATCACTGAACCACAGCATGTGACGGGACGCCCTAGAGCCAGATCACCCTGGAGGTCCCGCCCCCAACGCTGAGGAGGTCCCGCCCCCCGCTGCCACGTCCAGCCTTAGTTCAAATCTCACTTCTGCTGCTGCTTTCTTCTCCTCATCACCAGTTCCGACGGACTGAGACGAGGCTTCAGACTCATCAGAGACGTTTTAATCTTGCCTTGTGTTCCTTGTTTGCCTGTTTTAATGAAGCCGTTTTTCCGAAGCGGATTTTAGCGTCTCGTGTAACTGCACTGTACGACATCACTTCTTTTCTATCCAACTGGTCCACGTATAAATAATGTACAGGTGAAATCTCAACAAGGTGCTGGAGGTGTGAAAGCTTCAGATGATGGACGGTCTGCAATAGTTTCCCGACACACTCATGAATGTCCCAGCTTACTGTTTATTTTTCTACAGCTGAGATCTATTTAAATAGAGAGATGAGTATTAGCCTTTTATGAAGAGTGTTACACAGTTTTGCGTTGGTTTTTGCTCCTATAGGAAAATAGCACACGGGACGTTTCAAGAAAAGAGTCGAAAAAGCAATAAGCAGGATTTGTGTTCAACTTGTACAAACTGTAAAGTTCATGATGTAAATACTGTACACCATCCGATCCGCAGAGCAGAAGAGGTTACGTATCAGAGTCAATATGCAAATGCTCATGTTTCACCTGTTTTATACCATGTCAAATAAATGTTGATGTTCTTATAAATCAGCAGCAGAGGGTTTTTTTTCTTCTCTCGATTTAACTGAATTTGGTTCTCACACATTTCTGTGCGAGGTTTTACGACCAACATGGGGAAAGTTTCCAATGTTTAATCTGCTCCTGATACCGCAATCTGCTCATTGGTACCGGCCGGATAAATTCAAATTCAAATTTTATTTGTCACATCCACAATTATTTTTCAACAACGTGAAGTGAAATGTATTTTGCAATCGTGAAAACGATTACAAACTGACACTAAAGCGCAGTTTCTGATGGCCAGTCAGGACTTTGGCCGTAAAATGCTTCACTCGTGTGTGCGCGCGTGCAAGTTAGATGTGATTTGAATGTACAACTGAAGTCAAACGCCGTTAATTAACACCGGACGTTGGTAGACGCAGTGTTACCTACCTAGATAGACGCAGTACTGATGCGTCACTCTGCGCTCAGTGGCGGCCTCTGCCGGTCAGAGGGGTTTCTGCACCAATATCACAAATCAAATCCATCTTTACTTTACAGTCATTTAGAACAGGGGTTCTCAACCTTTTTGACCTCGGGGCCCAAATTGTCCAAATCAAAGTGTCCCGCGGCCCATTAAAACACACATTATTTCAGCCAATCCAAATCATGATTTGTTGAATTTAATAACTATATGAAATACACAAAAATTCGTTCACACTTAATTCTAACCTAGTCGGAAAAGGTAACAACATTTATTGTCTATTACAAGACAAATGTTAAGATTTTTTGGCTTTATTTTCGTTTCCTTTTTACATTTTCTTCACTTGCTATCTTCACTTTTTAGTAGAAAGCTTTATTTTCTTTCGTTTCAGATTTTTCCTTAATTTTCTGAAAAAATGTAAAAATTGCATGCAAAAAACGAAGATGTCAAGCTGTTTAAGCTAACGTTTGATATTTTTGCCATTAATATAAACGAATTGAAGTCGTAACTTTTATCTTCATTTTTTCGTTTTAAGAACGTCCTCCACCTTCAGTCAAAAGTCTGCCGCTACTGACTGCTGCTTATTGGAGCGTGTTGACACCTCAGCGCCATCTAGTGGTGGGGAGCTCATTGTTGTTCCGCGGACTTCGAAAAAATATTCTCGCGGCCCTCTAGGTGGCGCTCGCGGCCAATGGTTGAGAATCACTGATTTAGAAGACGCTTTTATCCAACGCGTCTTACATATCATCACAATTTTTCAAACTTCAACAAATTCCTGCTCTACCTGGGAATCGAACCCATGATCCGGTGTTTCAACATGATTTTATAAAACGAAAAAATTTTGAATTTCTTGACGGTATTACCAGAGTTGCATGACGTGAAAATACTGTTACGATATTATCGTACATTTTGGTGATTTGTTTTCAGAGTAGGACTAGATTACGTTTCAAACGTGTACGTTCTGTCTGCTTTCGGCTGCTTAATCTTATAACATACGGGGGAAATGAGTTGTTATGGATAAACCAGCAAACGAAAAGGTGGATTTTCATACATTGTTAAAAAAAACACGTTTTTGTTTGGAAAAGTACTTGTAATCGCGAAGTACGTATTGGTCTAGAATCGGTCTAAAAAAAGAACCAAAACATTTCCTCACAGTGGAACTGGTTTAGTAAACGCTTCGAGCACGTGGACGCATCCTAACGAGCGCTGACGTCACGCTCGCTCCTCCCCGCGCGTGCCAGAGAGAGCGAGCAGCGTCGAATCGTCGCGTGAACCGTCCGGTCGCAGGAGGAACTCCTTCCCGTTTTAATCGCTCCCCCCCCGCGTCAACCCGACCGAATCCCGCGTCCCAGAGAAGCACAGAATGGCTTCGACGAGCTCCGATGCTTCCGAGCAAGAGTCGCCGAACTCGGGCGATAAAAACGGCGAGGCGAGCGAGTCGGGCCTACGCGCCGCCGATCCGGAACCGGCCGTTAAGATGGACGATGCGGAGAGGAGCGTGCAGCCCGAGGGACGCGAGCCCGCAGAACAAAGCCCGGGAGACGCCACGCGGGGTGAAGGCGGCGGCACGGAGGAGGATGAGGCCGAACTCGAAACCGAGCCCGAGAAGGAGCAGCAGAAGAGCCCCGGCAGCGCGGACGGGACGGGGGAGCCGATCAAGGCAGAACAAAGAGAGGAAAGCGTGTCTTCACCGGCGGAGAAAAGCGCTGGCGGGATGAAGAGGCGCGCGAGCCTGGAGCTGATGAGCTCGTCTTCGGACGGGGAGCCGCTGAGCCGCATGGACTCCGAGGACAGGTGAGTGCGCCGAAAGGCGCGGGATTTCATCGTTTATCAGCCGACCAGGATCGATATTCGCGCCGGACAGGTGTTTGCGTGAGGCGCGTGATATAGGTCACCAACACGTGTGAACCAAAACTACTTGCTTGCTGTTATTATACGTTCATTTATGATTTTGACGTACGCACTGCCGAAATCAATATATCAAGTATTATAATAACTTTTTATTTGAGATCAACTTTTATGTAACAACGCCGTAGTAACACACCTTTGGCATCACTCTTAAAAGCTGAAGGTTAATTCCAGACGACCTCTCTGTCCGTCTGGTGTTGTTTATAATCGTTGCGAATATGATTTATATTATTATATTGATTATTATGAGATTATGAGTTTCTTGATCAGGCTTGGCAAACTAAGGCCCGTTGGCACCATGCCGCCCGTTAAACGTTTTAATCCGGCCCGCCGAACTTGTAGAAATTAAATGGAAGTCAAATATTGTTTTCCAAAGTCAGACATTGATTTGTTGTCAATTTTCTTAATCACTATCGATACTTTTGGGTCACAGTGTTGTATCGTTTCAGATTTTTCAGTGTCGATACTTCTCGAAATATCGATATTGTTGAAAACACTAGTTAAAACCCATTGTGGGATACGATCAAATAGTTTGCTTCACCCCACCCCTCTTCTGAATGATGTGATCATATAGGTGATTATTTAGGCTTGATAAGCTGCATTTTAAACAGACGTGTGGGTTTACACCTGAGTGTTCTGGTGTACTTTCAGTGTGTTGAGTTTTGGAATGTGAGCTGATGCTGTGTGTGTTTGGGGTTTTCACTGCTCAGAAACTCCACTGCCCTCATTTACCGCTCACACATCACAGTCTCATGGAAAGCATGTTGTATTTCTCAGATTGAGTCGGAATCTCATTTGAATCAAAATGTCACACATTGTGCTTTTCAACCAGACATTACCACACACGTACGCAGCAGAAATGTGATTGTGTGTGTGTGTGTTTCAGCATCAGCAGCACACTGATGGATACCGAGAGCATCGCATCCAGCGGCCGGTCCACTCCCGCCATGATGAACGGTCACGCCGCGGCCTCGGCTGCTCCGTCAAAGGGTCCGTCGTATCCTTGCTGCTGGGACCAGTGCCACATGCTGTTCAGCAGCAGTCCCGACCTGGCCGAACACATCCGCAGCGTGCACGTGGACGGCCAGCGTGGTGGAGTGAGTGACGACGGCACGGCGAGAGCTGGGTTGGCTTTGCCGGAGTGTTTGACTCTCTTGTGTGTGTGTGTGTGCGCAGGTTTTCGTGTGTTTTTGGAAAGGCTGTAAAGTTTACAACACGCCGTCCACCAGTCAGAGCTGGCTGCAGAGACACATGCTGTCGCACAGCGGAGACAAGCCCTTCAAGGTGCCACTCGCTCTCAGAACACTCTTATTCAATACTATGGTACAAAATTAAATACTGTATTTTTAACACTATACGGCACTTAAAATACTTAATGCAAAAAAATTACTGTGCATCTTTTAAACCACAAAAATGTCTGACAAAAGGTGAGGAAATTTACATGTTTTACCTTCAAGTTGCTGCTCAACCTCAGAATGCTCATATTCAATGTTTAGTTAATATGGTATGAAATTAAGTCTCATTGATTTCTGACTAAAAGGCACACTTAAAATAAAAATTTAAAAATGGACTGTGCACATTTATAACCACAAAAATGTCTGAAAAAAGATAAGGAACGGTTAGGTGCTTCAAGGTGCTGCTCATATTGCTCATATTCAATGTTTAGTTAGGATGGTGTGGTACAAAATGACGTACCGTATGTTTTAGACTATATGCCGCACTTAAAATACTTAATGCAAGGATAAGCAAATTGGCATTTTTGACATGCTGAATCTCTGACTGCTCATATTCAATGTTTAGTTAATATGAATAAAATGAAGTCCCATTGTTTTCAGACTAAAAGGCGCACTTAAAATTCCTAAATAATGTTTAAAAGTTGACCGTGCACCTTTTAAACCACACAAAAATGACAATAGCATCAATTAACTGATGTTAAGGAAATTAACATCATATTGCCTTGTAGTATTAAAAAAATGCATCGCTTTTGTGAAATGACATTTCTCTGAGAACTCTGAGAGAAACGTGTTTTAATTTCTGTTCACTGTCTCCTGTGTAGTGTGTCGTGGGTGGCTGCAATGCCACTTTTGCCTCCCAGGGGGGGCTGGCGCGCCACGTCCCCACCCACTTCAGCTCCCAGAACTCTTCCAAACTCTCCAGTCAAAGCAAGGTGAAGGAGGAGTCTCCGTCTAAGGCCGGCCTCAACAAGCGGAAGAAGCTCAAATACAAGCGCCGCCGCTCGCTGCGTACGTATCGGTGAGACGTGCGTGCGGTGAAGCGTCAGTTCCTCGGCTTACAGTCGGCTTTCTGTCTCCAGCGCGACCCCATGACTTTTTTGACGCTCAGACGATGGACGCCATCCGTCACCGGGCCATCTGCCTCAACCTAGCCACCCACATCGAGAGTCAGGGCAAGGGCCACAGCGTCGTGTTTCATAGCACGGTGGGTCGTGACTTCATCATTCATCTGGTCTGATTTGCTCAAACGTCCCTGTCGTGTGGTCAAGCAGGTCGTCGCTAGGAGAAAGGAGGATTCTGGGAAGGTGAAAGTGCTGCTTCACTGGACGCCAGAGGACATGTGAGTGGACGGGAGATGCCCCGTGCTGAATGTCACTCGCCCGATCTTTCTGGTCTCAGTATCGGCCTCGGGAACGCACTGGAGCTGGTCTACAGCCGACTGTGGAGATGTTTAATCACTCCCAGCGGTGAGGCTCAGCTCAGTGTGGGCCGTTTACTTCACTCCATTTATTTCCTGCTTTAAGTCCCAGCAGCCATTTTTTCCTCCGTTATATACACACACACAGTCTACATGTAACCTCGTGCCCAAGCCTGTTCAATTAGAATCATTTGGTGAGGTGAAATTTTTATTCTACAAGCGAATAAATACTGTGTCCACACAAATATAAGCACCTCTATTTTTATAATTTTAAACGCTCATATACTTGGGGAGTGCTTGAATGCGCATATTGCAAATATGCAAAAAAGAAAACCCTACGCCCCTGTTTTTCTGTCAGTCAGGAGCACTGAGTCTTTATTCAGTGGTGCACTTCTGCGTTGTGTCCTATTTTCTTTCTTTAAAAAATGGTTCCGGGGACAGACATTAATATATACATTTATTAGCTCATTAACAGAAATAAAGAAACATTAGCCACGCAGCAACACTTGGCAGTGGATAAAAAAAGTGTTGGAAATAAAAATGATCTAAAAACAGTAATTAATAATGGTACAGATGACAAACCAAATAGCAGCGAAGATAAGGGCTGGAATCTGTTGTTCAAGACAACATCAAAGTGATACGAGTTACTGTTTACGTTTGTTAAAAGAAGAAAAAGATGTATTTGAAGAAGTATTTAGCCATGAATAAATGTTTCATTTATTTCACATTCTCTTGGCAAATTTTGGCCTTTTTCTTGCTTCCCACTAATCTCGACGTCAACATCAACAACAGAATCTAGAATCATTTATCTTTCACTAGAAAAGCAATTAGTTATGTTAGGACGAATAAACCATTGTATTTAGTATTGACGTGACGTCACTTTAAGACAAGACTGCGTGGCATCAGGTCACATGACTCCAGAGAAGTGATGTCGCGTGTTTTATTGATTGAGTAGGTCATACTTAAACTGTACTTTTACACTATCAACATAGATATTTAGTATTTTCTCTTTTGCCTTATATTTTTCCGTTAAAGTGTTTATTTTGTAATGTGCAGACTTCCTGACGCTTGGGTGAGCGAAAGCGACCGCCCACAGCTGAAGACCAAAGTGGTGCATCTCTCCCAGCTTCCACAGGACACCACGGTCCTGCTGGACCCCAACATCTACAGGTGATGCTCACGCCATCCTTCCCTGCGCGAGAAGAGGAAACACCTCAGCCGGAGCCTCTCTCTACTGTACTTCTCTCCTGCAGATGGCGCCAGTGTCACTCCGACCAGGTTCACATGCACAAACACTCCGGCTCTGGTCTCAGGGTTGTTGCGTGATCAATAATAGTGTTATTTCACCCAAGCTGACCAAACCATCCTCCCTGACCTTTGACCTCTCCTATCATAAAGCATCAGTGGGGTTGAAGTTTCTGCTTGATGCGCTTATACTCATGTATGTTGACGGTTGGAGCTCACGTGGCCCATCATGCACCGCGGGAAACTCCTGGAGCTGGTCTGAGGCTGGAGCTGTATGTTGTGTGCTTGAGGGGTTCAGTAGATCCCGGTTCAGGACCGTGTGAGTCTCTTACTAAAGCAGGTTCTGCTTTCAGGATGTGTTTCTAGACGTTTGTCGTCCGTCAGTGCTGAAGTCGAAACCGATTCCACAGCTTTTCAGACCGGGACGATGTTTGTGTTTTTATTTGTGTTCTTCTTTTTTTTTTTTTAATATCTGCCAAAGCAACTAGTGAAGTTTTAATATGTTCTCATCTTTTAGAAGGGGGAAAAAAAGACTGAATCGTGAACCCGGAGCGCTGGAGGTTTGTCCCCATATTGGCTCATTTTTTTCTTTCTTTCTGAACACTGGTGGAACAAAATCCTTGTAGTTGCTTTTTTCTGTTTGCTCTAGAAAGTGCCCTTGTAAATATCACGGGAGATTTGTAATATATTTTTGTACTCGAGAGTAACCGTACTGTAGATGGTCACGTGCCACAGGCTGACTGTACAGAATGTGATTGGTGTATTATGGGTTTTTTTTTTTTTTAGACTTTAAGGTGGTTCTCACACCAAAGGTTTAGGTTTATTTCCTCCACTGCTCCAGCTACTGATTGGACACCTCCGTCCACGACGATCGAAACATCTCAAATGGTGCTAATTCTAACACTAGCGTCCAGGCTAATGCTTGCAGGACATTAGCCACCGATGATTAATAAAGATGGTGCTACTGTAATCACTCTCTTCTCCTCGCGACTGTGTTTGTAGTAAAAGTGAAAACCAAACTGTGTTGTGTGGATTGTTCACCCAGCTGTTAGCCTGCTGGAGGCGATCACCCCCTCCCCCCCCACGAGCCACACTGGACCTTTGTTTATTCATCTGGAGACATTTTATTGGGGCAGATTTGCAAGTGTTGGCTCGGGGGAACATGGCGCTGGATAGCCGAACGAGCGACTTCACGTGGTACTTTTCTACGTCTTTGATACGAAGAAACACAGTGGTGGCGGAAAATGGACGGAACAAGCTTCACCGTTTCACACATCTGTTTTCTGATCTGGAGACTTCAGAGGTTGGTGTGGAACATTCAGCTCGCACCAAATCTCCATGTGTGTTTGTCCATTACCAGAGGTGTAATGAGTACATGAAAATCATACTTGAGTAAAAGTACTCCATTATAAGTCACCAGGGAGGACTTGAGTGAAGGTCGTAAAGTGTGCATTTTTAAAAGAACTTAAGTATTTTACTCGTACTGGAATTTAGCAATTTGGTCTGGATAAACCTCCCCCAAAAACATGAAACTATGTATTTTATTTAATATCAGGTTTGTGTCCTGATTTGGAAATGAAATTTAACACCTCAATGTTTCAAATGGCAGAACTTAATAGATGATAAAAAAAAAGAACAAAAATTCAGTCTCAGTCAAACTCAAATAAAAATTGTGCAACTGTTAATTCACGTGATTTAGCTCACAAATAGCATGCAGTTCCATTCTGCATCCTGCAGAAGGCGATATCACTTCGTCCACCCTTGAAGGTAACCACTGTACTAACGGTAAGTGTCTATTCAAGTGTAAAGTGGAGTAAAGAGTGTTTATACCAAATAACAAAAATGTAGCAAGACAAGGAGAGAATAAAAGTTGCTCACGTTTATCATACAAAGTGGTCACAAATAAACACTTTAGTAAAATGACGCAGTAATTACGTTACAGTGGTCTTTCGATCCACCCACATCCTTCATCGTCCATGTTATTTCCTCCCCATCTATTTTTCTCCTTCGCTTCATCATTCTCTCAGTTTTTTTTTATCGAACTGTTTCATAGAACAGATAGTTTTGTGTTGCCAAAGCAATTGCTACGAACTGGTTTACAGTGACTTAATTTAATGAAATATACAAGTAAAATAATAAGCATCTGTAAAACTACATATTACATACAATGGGAAGAAAATTGATTCTGCGATATATATACACACTAATTCTTATCAGATAGTAAACAGGTAACATTTCTGTGCAATAGTGGATCATGCACTGATTTCTTAACGTATATACCCTCACCCGTCACCTGTTTTTTTTTTTTTTTTTCATGTGACTTATCTGTCCATCCCTCCTTCACTCTCTCACTATGTCTGTGTCTCTTGCTTTTTATCCTCATGTCTGCTGCTTTCTCCCCGTCTGGCTCTTTCTCTCTCTCTCTGTCCGTCTCACTGATGGCATGAAAGCTAGTGACCTAAATATGTTTGCTCCACAGCTAAAAGCGTGTTTTGGGCCAGATTGGCGAGTGTGTTGTTGTGTGTTCATTAGCCTCGTGTGGTTGGAGCCGTCGAGGTGATGTGCTGACAGGAGCCACCCCGTCTCCGCTCTATAATGGAGGTGCACACTGGGTGAAGAGCTTCTAGTAGTAGAGGAGCATTTCTCGTCACGTGTTCTTTGTTGTCTGCTGCGCGTTAAGATGACTTGAAAGTGTCCGTGCTTGGCTGACGGAGTTTTAATCTGGTCTGGTTTAATGGTTGGTTGCTTTGCTAGTCAGCAGGTATGGAGCTGTGTTTTCTTTCGCCTTGTACTGAAACGTCAGCAGGAAAAGTGCCGGCGCTTTCAAGAACCGCTCTGCAGGAGGAACTGGATACGTGTTTCTAACAAGCACACAAGCTGGAAACTAGATGCGTTCAGGGCCCGAGTGTCAAACCCTGTAGTTTTCACACACTCTTCCTGTGGCTGGTTGGAATCTTGGGGAATATGCAGAAAGACTGCAACTCTGGGTCTCTCTCTCTGTTCCCATTCTGATCGTCTTTCCTCATCCGTTTTCTCTATCATTTTGACCGCCTCTCACCTCACTGACATCAAAATGACCTTTGACGATCTCATCGTTTTTCTGTCTAATTGTCACTCTTTTTCTCATTTTGACTCTCCTTTGTTCACTCTTTCTCACTTTGACTGTTTTTCTCACACTGACTGTCTCTATCCACTCGGATGGTCTGACTCTTTATTACTTTGACTGCCTTTTTCTCACTCTGACCAACTTTCTTATGTCTCTTATTTTTGTGTTTGTCACGTCAATGTCTTTCTCTTTGTCGCTATGACCATGTTTTCTTTTCTTTTATTTTTTTCACTCAGACTTTCTTTCTGTCTCAGTCTGACAGTCTCTCTTTTCCTCTGTCTCTCTCTTTCTCTCTTAACTACACTCTGACTTTCTCAGTCACTCTGTCACTTACTTTCATCTGTATCCCTGTTTCTCTCTCTGTTTGTTTTTTCTCATTCTGTCTGTCTTAGTCTCTGTTTTGTCATTCTGATCATCTCGGTATTTTTCACTCTAATCGCATTTTTTCTCTCACATTGACGTCTCACACTAACAGTCTCTCTTTTCTCACACTGTTACAGTTTCTCAATTTTCTGACTTTGAGGTCTCACTCATTCTGTCTCTGCTTTACTCACTCCGACTCTTCATTGTCTCTCTCTCCACTTTGATTGTCTCACTCAGTCTCTCTCTTTCTCACTCTGCCTGTCTGTTCTTTTCTCAGTCTGTCTCTCTCTTTCTCACTGGGACCATCTTTCCTTTTCTCACTCTCTCTTTTTCACTCATGCTCTATCTTTCTTTCCCATCCAGGCTGTCTCTCTTTTTCTCTATCTGGCCGTCTCTGTCTTTCTATCTATACTCTGACATCTCTCTCTTACTCTGACGACCTGTATTTTCTCTTTCTCTTTTCACTTCTTTCTATCTATCACAATGACTCTCTTTCTCACTCATTTATCCCTTTCTCCAATATCTTGACACAGTTCAGTCTCTCTCACTCTCTCCCTTAATCCCTGTCCAATTTTGGTCAAATCAGGTTATGTACTTTCAGCAATAATCTCTCCGTTATTTTTCTGTTCATCTCCCACTCATCTGCTCTCCCATTTTCTCTATTCATCTCCCTCCTCCTGTTTCTGCTTGTTTTGCATATAATGGCGGTTGCGGGCGACCCTCGTCCTGGAGCAGAACAGGGGCACGTGCGTCACTTTTGCGAGCGTTGTAGGTTGTCAAACACCCCATGGCTGCCTCGTTTTCAGAGCGAGTAAATTATAGCCGCCTGCCCCTAATTAGAAGAAGAGCAGCCAACTCTCAGGAGCATGGCGGCGGCCTGTGACATCACACTTTACCCACAATTCCCACAGGCAGACATCAGAGCGCTGAGCTGTGAAGATCCAAGTCTGCTGTTTTTACAACGCTTACAACAATCAGGACGGAGAGAAAGTGATGCTGTGATGATTAGCATGAAAAAAACCATTTTGTGCTTCATGCAGCCGTTTGAAAACATTTTGATGCACTAATGTTCAACCTTTCTATTTGCCACATGTTCTTACTGGAAAAACAAACCGTTCCATCTCACGATCTCATTGGGACTTGAACCCATGACCTTGGCGTTGCGAGCGGCTTTGTTGATATTCTCACTGACTGTTGTGCGAATTTGAGAATGAGGTGACGAGGTGATGTGATGTGTTGCAGCCTAATCACACACATCCATTCACGTTCTTTCTGTTTTCATTATCATTCGTTTCACGTGTAGGAGCATTTGTGTTTTTGGAAATTGCACAGACCATCCAGTTCTTTATGGTTTGCTCTAGTCAGCCATTATCCATCTGTGTCCAGCTTTAAAAGACTTTTACGCTTTCGGTTTTGATCCACATACTTTCCCATTTGATAGTAAGGACCCATTTTGTACTTTGAAAGCTGCATTAAGGCTTATTTTCAGTGTGTTCTATATTTAGTAAGATAAAACATTCATCTTTGAAAGATTCTTGAAAGAATCCGTCTTCACGTGTTCTCAAAAGCAAACGGTGAATATAAGTTTGGGTCTTTTGATTATTAAGGGAAAGTTTGTTTCAAAAACGTGTTTCAAAAAGTCCAACTTTTGTATAACTTGGTTTGTATAACACTCTTAAATTTGGGATTGTGGAATATTGTAAAGACAAAAGAATTCCAGTTAATAGCTCCTTCTTTGGGCCTGGAAGTGTGTAAGTAGTTTGTTGACTCAGTTTATATGTTTTTTTAGTATTTGACATGGTTGTGTTCCGGTAGCCACGATGCTCAGCTTCTGGGCCTTCAGCTCATCTGTTCTTCAGGAACTGTGGATTTGATAAAACACAATGACGCGTCTCCCCAAACCATCACAGGCTGTTTCATCTTCGCCGTGGACTTCGAGTAGCTGCACTTTCGTGTCTCGCTGGTCCTGATTGTCCAGCTTCTTTTGAACTGTTCCTCCACTGATGATGTTGGCGATGGTTTTCTCCACAATCGTCCGGTTGGCGTCTGTCACGTGATTATGCTGCTTATCACTTTAGACTGAAACCGTTTCACAGCTGAAGTTTTGCAAGAATTTCCTGATTCGAGTGAGACGCAGGGAAGCTACAATGTCAAACTTTGTCTTAATATTACAATAACTTTCTTCGAAAAGCATTAAAATTGAAACAAAGGAAACATTATCATAATCAGTTTGTGTTTATTGAACTAAGATCAGATACAAGTGTCACTCTTGAAATTTGAATTCATGAGTTTGAATTCAAAAATTGAAAAAACAATATTTTTTTTGTATCATGCATAAACAACTTTTGTATTCAAAAGTAATAAATTAAAGACCTTTCCCAGTTGGTCACATTTTTCGGCACTTTTATATAAGAAACGACAAGAGAAGCATGAATCATCTCTTGGAACTTTATTACTGTGCTTAACGAAATATTTATCATAAAAATGTATCATCGACTAAAACACATATTTGCGACCAAGATCAGTCTGTAAATATTTAAAAATATAAGTATTCACACTAAGTAGAAATGGACGTGTTGTTTGAAGGCTGCGTCAGGTTTGAAGACTTCATCTTCTTTCCACATCTCCTTGGGTTTGAGATGCATTTCACTCCCACTTCAGTGACACAGTGAGTGTATTGTTTTTGGGACTGATCTTCCGTCACAGAGCAGATGAACATCATGATACGACCAACTAGAAGTACAACTCATTTGGAGTGATAAAAACAATTAATAAAGCCGGATTTGATCTCCCCGGCTTCACGTGTCAGCGCTTTTATAGAATTTTCCAGTGTGTTTTGGCTGCAGCTGTGTGATCCGAGGATCAAAATCCAGGCTCGGTGCGTTTTGTTCTGTTTGGTTTTGACTGACATTTATTAACTTTCCCCCGTACGGCCGTAATTTCTGCTTGAGCATCAGTCTGCAGCTCAAACCACAGACAGCGGAGAGCCAGAGTTCTGCGTATCAGAAAGCAGGTCAGGGTCCAGAATCCATTGGCTCTTCACAATGCCTCCGTCTTCCCCTCGCGGACGAATGCGGACTGATCGATTAGCGGGGCTGACGTCAGGCCTCCACACTTCCAGCTCTTACACAAACAGCCAAGAGCAAATCTGTAAAAACTGTATAATATCCACCTGGTTTCCAAACTCGACGTGTAATTTCTGTCAAGCGCCAATTACAGTATACTTGATCTGGGAACAGATGCGTTTATCAGTGCTGTAAAGTACTTGAGTAAATGGACTTGGTTGCGTTTCTTCAGTGTCTTTGTATCTGAGTATTAAAAATATCAGCAACTTTTTGTCAACTTTAATCTACTTGACTACGTTTTTGTTTGAGTATCTGTACTCTTTACTTCACTACATTTGAATAGACACAGAAAAAATGGTTTCTTGGGCGTTTGAGGCGATTTCGCCATCTGCAGGATGCTGAAAGTACTGGATGCTAAATCACGAGAACGTTAACCTTTTTTGCACATTTCAGTTTGACTCACACTGACTTTTTGTTCATTTTTGTATCTATTTTGTTCTGCCAGTTTGAAACATCGAGGTGTTCATATTTATTTCTATCTTAGGAAATAAAACCTCATAAATAAAGAGTTTCTTGTTTTTTTCTTTACATTTCTTGGTGTTTTTGAGCCTAAATTCAGCATGTGTAAAAAAAACCTATGTTCTTTTAAAATTGGATACTTTACAACTTTTACTCAAGTCTTTTTTGGAATTGGTGATGTCTACCTTGTAATGGAGTAATTTTTACAGTAAGGAATCTGTACTTTTACTCATGTTTGGTTTTCAGGTACTCTTTACACCACTGGTGTTTATGGAGTTTCATTGTTCTGAAGTAGGAGTGTGAAAATTTCCCTGATATTTTATTATACATTATAATTGGAAATAATTGAGTGTATTTTGTATTCATTTCAAATTAGAATTGCATATCTTTGGGGAATTTTCCTCATAGCTTTAGTTATTTTGCTCATAAACTAGTCTTGCGGTTTAACGGGGGACACGCATGGAAGCTCCGGATGAAATCTTGTGTCTCGCTTGCGGCTGTTTACGTTTTAATTAGACATCTTCTGTCATGGAACAAAAGCAAAAATAGCATTTAAAGGCTGCAGTGATTCATCCGAGTTGTTGTTGTCGTTGTCAGAAGTCATATTGCCCTACGCGTGACATGAAGCAGACTGACACGAGGTGGAGAGTCGAGGTTGGCTAAATGCTAGCAGCTACTGCGCTTCGCTGTGGTTGATCAATGTTTGCAAGGTCGATGAAAAAATGCAATCAAGCAAATCATACGCTACTACATCGTGTTTATGTAGCTTAACGCTTTTAGTCAGTGTTTGGTGCGGTTTTCCTAGGCTAAATCTTAATTTAACATTGATTATTTTACCCGTACTTAAGGCAGTAATGATTATTATTCTGTAATATCTAAAAAAAAAACACATTCTAAAACGAAATCTTTAGTCAAAATGTCGACTTTTTTCTAGCTGCTAATATTAGGTTATTTTATCTGCTTTGTAGCGGCTACATTGGTGTAAAGTACTTGAGTAAAAGGACTTTGCTACTTTACCCAAGTATTTTTGGCTGCATTGTATTAAGTATCAAAATTATACGCAACTTTACTCTCTACTTGACTGCATTTGTGATTGAGTATCTGTGCTCTTTACTTCTCCACATTTATCATCTCCGGTAAAATGCAGGAAAAATATCAGAATGACTTTACTGGTAAAGACTGTTCACACAAGCGCTGCCATTCCTGCATTTTAACGGAAAAGAACCTTGTAGCTTGTAATAGAGTAATTTTTACAGTAACGTAACCCTACTATAGTATGGTTTTCAGGTACTCTACACCTCTGATACTTAGCTTAGCGCTTTCTGTCAGCATTTGGTGTGGTTTTCCTAGCCTAGCTCTTAACTAAAAAGTGGATTATTTTACGTGGCATTTTTATAAAAACTCAAAACCATTCTAAAATGACTCACAGTCCAAATGCTGAGACTCTTTGTTCTATCTGCTAATGTTAGCTAATTTTCTGGTTCATAGCGGCTACGTCTGTGTTTGCTAAGACCTGGAGTTTAATCATGGTCTTCTAACTTGCTCTCATTCAAAGAATCCAGTTCCCTCGGTTTTTTTTCTTCATCGTCTCTTACTAAACTTCACAGCTGCTCTGTCAAACTTGTTTACGTTGCTCTCTCTTGCGGGTGAACGCAAGACGGATCAACCTTTTCCTCCCGCTGCACGTCGCGTCAAACAACCGAGCGTGAGGGAATCTTGGCCTCGTTCCTTCGGTTTGTTTTCCTTGTTTTCAGCCTTTACACTCGTTCATGCTCGCGCCATCCAACGTCTGGAGGACAGTCAGAGGGGAGAAGCTCCAGCCGGCTGGAGCTATCAGTGGTGTGAAGTACTTATGTAAATGGGCTTTTTTTTTAATTAATTTATTTTCTACTTTTCTTAAGTATTTTGGCTACTTTGTACTTGTACTGAGTATCACAAATATGAACTAACTTTTACTTTCTACATTTGTGATTGATAACCTGTACTCTTTACTCTACTACATTTGAATGGACACTTAATGTTTCTCGTTACATTGTAATCGGCATCTTTTTCTACTGTGGTTAATTTCTTGGCCTGACGAGGCAATATCGCCATCTGCAGGATGCTAACCAGAAGGTACTGAATGCTAATTATTACGTCAACGTGAATTGCACTTCTTTGCATATTTGAGTTTGACTGACTTTTGGTTCTTCCTTATCTATTTCTTTCTGCCATTTTTTATTACACATTTTTTCTATATTAGGAAATAAAATTACATAAATAAATTGTTTCTTGTTTTTCAAGTTTCTTGATGTTTAGGGCGTAAATTCAGTATGAGTAAAATACTTAAGTTCTAAAATTGTATACTTTTAAATTTGACTTTTACTCAAGTTTAGTTTTCAGGTACTCTTTACACCTCTGGGAACTATTGTGTCCTTTCTAGAGAAACGGAGCTGCGAGTGTTGACACTGCGCGTGACTTTTATCGCTGTTTGAAAGTTGTGTCAGGCTTTGGTGTGAAGGTATAAATATGGAACCCTCTGTGTTTCTTCGTGGTGACAGCCGGGAGTTTTACGCAAGAATATGAAAGCGTAATGGTCCGGGGTCTTGTTTACTGGAAACGGAGGACGCTTGGCCAAATACGGCCTTGTCCTACTGTATCTTGTGTAACAGCTCCAGTCGAATGGTGATACTTTATCGTTTCCTCTAGATACTCTCTAGTTGACATAAAAGTGACTGACAAGAAAATATTGTGTTATAAAACAACCCATTTTATAAAATTGAGACCTTACTGGCTCAACTGCCTCAGACTGGGCCGAGTGATGGTGGTGAAAGGGTTAAAGCTAGTTGGTGGACTCATTGCTCATCATTTCTCCGGCTCTGGCTCAATTGCATGAAGAGTTTTGGATTTTGATGATGCTGAACTCTTGGCTGCTGTGTGACCCAACACAAACATCAAACAACGGTGTAAATGCTTCCAACACGGGTTCTGGAAACACATGCAGAATGTGGCTCGCTTCCATCCAGCTCAAACCAGAACCAGCTTTTTACAGTGGTGTTGAAACTCAAGGCGTTTGCTAGAGTTTCGTGTGTCTCACGTGGCGTAGTGCAGACATTTGGTCAGTTGACAATGTCAGATATGTGTTTTTTAATGCGTTCAGGTCTTCATGTGCGGGTTTGGCAGCGGGTATCTCAATGTCATTATTCTCTGCATAGAAGTTGCTGGAACTGTGGCACTATGGTAGTGTGTTGAGTTATTTTGGACCTCAAATTGTTTTCCTTCATTTATCGAACTAGTTAGTTAACCAGTGATTCAGACTTCCTTACTAGACTCTGATTTGTTATAGTAAATAAATCCATTAATCCTCATTTTTAGGATACATGAATGTGTGTCCTGTATTTAAAATGTTAAATAAATATATGTACGTATGTATAAACAGTATATTCACATACTGTATATATATATATATATATATATATATATATATATATATATATATATATATATATATATATATATACAGTCCTCCCGCGCTACGTCGCGGTTCGACTATTGCGGATTCACTGCTCACCTATCGCGGTCGGACTTGGAATGTATCTACCGCGATAAACAAGGGATTACTGTGTATATATATGTAATAGCAAAAGTTCTGCAAAATCAGGTGGTGTCTTTGACTTTGATTCTAGCTGAAGGGTGAGAATTAACAATTGGTCCCAACAGCTACTCTGAAATTGTTTTAGCAAATGACGATCTACTGCAGATGACTTCACACCGTCTCGTCTCACAGCAATGCCAAGTAGTGCTTGTAGTCTTTGTAAATAATTTCTCGCCACAATCTTGGTTCGTGTTCAAAAAACGAGCTAAAATTTCGTCACTAGGAGCTTTAGGTAGTCTCGGATGAGTTGTTGTTCCAAGCTGCTTAACTACATCAGAAGCTGGGTCTTTCTCCGCTGGACTTCTACAGGAAGAGAATCTTGTAAGAGGAGATCAACATGAAGGGACCAGTTATCAAAGCTTAGGCACCTTTCCTGAAAACGAACAGAGCCACTTGGTATGAGTTAGGTGGGAAACAAAAGGATCATTCTTTATGACATGTTTCCCTACTATACGTTGTATCTCAGGAGGATTCAGGTCTTCGTTCGTCAGTAGGTTACACACAGGCTTTGGCACTTTAGGCTTCACCGGGTCAGGCTTGTTGGTAGAAGAGGCATATGACTTTGAAGAGAGATCCTTTAAGGGCCGCCGCCTTATATACTTTTTCTGGATCGGAGGCATTGTTGTCTGGGTAGATTCACCAGACTGCAATGTTGCTGTCCTCGCTTGACTCACTGGGTAAACTCGGACTTCGGCTTGGGAGTTTAGGAGGGAGCTGCACTAACACTGTAATACTGTCTGCGTACCAGGTACTGGCAGGATTCCGCACACTCTTTACTTCTATTGGAAAATCAGTTTCGAGCTGACTAACAGGTGTGTGCTTGTCAAACTCAACTATGGCAGTAGACTGTTTTGTCTGGTCATAAGAAGGATCGACTCTTACTACTTTCACAACAACACCATATTTTTCAAAAGTCACAACAATATCATCATCTGTGTCATTTTCAGAAATCCCAACCACACACAACGAATTTTGAACATTGACATTATAAATCTTTCCAATTTCAGACATACTCATGGTGACTGGTTATGGAAAATAAATGGAATAGAAAGCCCTCGTTGGCTGGCTCGCCACAAAAAGAGATGTAAACCCGGTAAAGTGGATTAAACACTACGAAACTAAAGATGGGCCTAGGTTCGACTCTAGGTTTGCATATACCAATATATGCATATGCAAAATACCCAATCACCACGGTATATGAATGTAAAACGTCTTGGTTACTTGCGTAACCTCTGTTCCCTGAATAAGTCAGGGAACGAGACGTCAGTCAGAGACCTGACTATGGGACATCGGATGCTTTAGCCATTCGCGTTCATTCTTACAACCGGCCAAAGTTCAATGGCTGCATGAATTTGCATGCCACCTCTGACCCGTACCAGCTGGTATAAAAGGGTGGTGGCGTGCCACATGCAAATACCTTTCGCTGATTGAAGCCGGTCG
>CM051496.1:5974379-6034932 GCA_028031935.1 Paedocypris micromegethes
CTGTTCATTGGCCGGTTGTAAGAATGAACGCGAATGGCTAAAGCATCCGATGTCCCATAGTCAGGTCTCTGACTGACGTCGAAGTGACCTGACTATGAAAGGGAACAGCCGGTTTTTAATACAAAAAAAAATGAAAGAGGAAAACATCAAATAAACATCTGTGAAAATTATATGCAGCACTCCCGAATGAATAAAGGAAGAATCACGTGAATAAAATTAAATAAAATGTCCAAAGTCCAAAACTAAACGAAATAATCCAAGGCCACTGTCCAGTGTGTGTGCACAAAATAATATCAGTGTAAGTGAATGGGATACAAAGCTTAGCTTTGCAGAGCACGAAGGATCCAAACACGAGTCCTGTTCGTCTTTTCCATCAACAGAATCAGCATTCAAAAAAAAAAAATCTGCACAATAATGCAGACAAATTAACACATAAACATTTACAATCATTCAAGTCATGTAAACATAAGTCTGAGTTCAGTTTTTACACACAACTTAACCAATACAACTCTTCTGAACATTTTTTTTCCAGGACAGAAATCGCAAATCAATCTGTAAGATTTCACAAAATGTATACACATTCGATTTCACAAAAAACAAAGCAATCAAACCTAACAAAACACTTTCTCCGTGTCACTAACTACCCTTGTTGTTTTTTTTTTATTTTTCGTTATTTTTCATTGCCATCATGTGCAAAGAAAACATGTACATACATGTACAAAGTATCTTAACTCGGCACCGGAAAACACGACAATAATCCAACTTCTGCCGCTCAAAGTATCAAACCTAAACTTCTGTTTAGATTAAACTTTTTTCCTCAGTTTCTCTCTCTCTCTCTCTCTCTCTCTCTCTCTCTCTCTCTCTCTCTCTCTCTCTCTCTCTCTCTCTCTCTCTCGCGCAAGCTATATTAAACAAATTCAACTCTGACATATTATCCGGGTAGAATAATTAAATAAATTTAGCTGTTAAACTACTTCAGCTAAACTGCTAAATTTAAGGGTAATTTAACCACCAGTTTTTTGTGTCAGAAGTTAAATAACCAAAGTTAAATATATTTATTATTAATTAACTTAATTATAATTATTATTAATTATAATAATTTTTAGTGTTTTTTTTTGTCTTAGTTTATTGTTTACGTTTGGGTTTGCGATTGTGTTTTCTTGTGAAATGCGAGACAAAAAACCTGTTAGCGAGCAAAAAAAAGATAATAATAAAAATATGAGTATTTGTAGGGTGCTTTTCACAGTTTTAACTGTCTCAAAGTGCACGTGTAAATATGTAAGAGAAGTGTTGCTTTTAGGAATGCACCGAAAAGTGGCCACCGAAAGGTGATGATGCAAACAGAATAATGGCGGACCGCGGTTCGGCTCCGGTTTGCAGAATCTAGAGGTCCACCTTAACTATAATTGCCGCGGCAGCTACGCAAACTTACCGCGGCAGTTGCTCGAACATTAACAAACGTAAATGCCGCGGACGCGGCGCGATCTAGAATGTGAGTAACTTCTAGTTCGCGCGGACGTCTGAGAATATTTACGTTTAGCATTAGCAAGCACTTTCAGACGCGATGTGATATCAGACACTCTGGCTCCTGGATGACACATTACTACAGTATTGGCTGGTGTCTCTACTCTCAAGTTCCGCACTATGGAGTCTCCTATCACCAAGGCACTTTCAGCAGGCGTCTCAGACGGTGCCGTTCTGAGCGGGGAAAGCCTGTTCACAGTCACTAGCGGAACGGAGGAGTGATGCCGCTTCGAATGGCAACTATTCCGCCTCACAGTCACCCAGCTGAAGGACCTCCGCTCGGATCTGAGGAATGTGCCTCAGCGCTAATGCTAACGGCATCCGGGACCGTCTCACTACTCTCACGCTGTCTGTCCTTCTCTAACGCCCGGATGAGTGTTTGTAACTCCTCAATTCTATCGGTTAGTCTTAAAACCTCTCTGCACTTAGCGCAAATAAAGCCCTCATCGCCAACTGATAGAGCTAAACTATACATGTAGCACGAGGTGCAGGCTACAGCCACAGGCGTAGTCATCTTACCCTTAAGTTTTCCGGAGTGCGAAGACGATAAAAACTCGTTAAACCCGTGGCTTTACTCCGGGAGTTGAATGAAAAGTTGTGGATCTAAGATCGCAGATTACATTAACTTCACTACAATTTTCCGAGAGGCGCGAAGATGCGAGAGGTCAACATAAGATTGAGCATGGAGCGTGGAAATTGCCGGTTTGATTTGACCATAATTTTGCGCTTGATAAAACAGCAGAATAAACAAAGAGAAGAAGAATGTGCGTAATTTGTAAAACGAGGAACGACAAACTGACGTGTGGAGGCCAGAATCCAGACAGGGTTGTGGTTCTTAATGAATAGTTTGAAATTTTTAATTCGAAATTTTAAAATGCAAAACAAAAGAATTTGCTAAAAAGTGTGGTCACGCTCGTTTAAAAATTTCATTTCATGAAAAATACGTCTCATTTTATATAGTGGTCCCTATGTGTGGTCTATATTCACTATAGTGGTCCGATGCTTAATTAGGACCGATGTTCCGGTGTGATCTGATTAACTAGAACTAACTGTATTATACGATTTAAACATTTATCATCTGCAAACACTTTTCGAACACACACTTTCCACTAAGAGAGTGGAAAAAGCTTCTGGCGAGTTTCCAAGAACCACCCATCATCAGAAATTCTACGACTGTGAGAAAACCAAGTCAGGCCGATGCACACAAAAAAACCGACGCGAAAAATCTACCTAATAAATTCTTCACAACAAAATGCGTTACTTTTTTACATTAAGGATTCTATCAAGTGAGTTTCACTTAAAATTGTAGAAGTAATTGTACATTATAAGACGTATCAATGTAATTCTGAGATTTACCAGGAACAGTAAAGAATAAACGGAACATTTAAGTGACAAATATTTTAAGAAATTGCATGCAGTATTATTCAATCACGCACCTAGTAACAGAATATAAGAAAAAAAGAATGTAGAAAAGCCACTCAAGATGAAATAAGATAGAAATATGAAAGATGAAAACGTGTGACAACAATTGAGAACACAGGTGAAACCAATAGAACTTGAGGCTAAAAACCCAGCAAACCAAGAAACAGAGGATTAAAGGGAATTGTACTGTAGTCAGCCTCACAGTAATAAAGTTGCGTGACCTGTTGAGAAGAGGAAATAATGTAAATAGTGCGTAAAGTAATTCAGAAAACAACAACATATAATCAAACGCAGTAAAATATGCCCGATCACACTCAGTACAGAAATACAGGTTCATGCTGCACGTTAAATTTCCTGTTTACGTAAAGCACAAGTCCAAGATGTTTCTACACATTAGCGCTGGCGTGAACCGGATTCCGCTGGCGTTTTACGAGTTACGATTTGCTGAATGTGCCACAGTCAAGCTGAAGTGTTTATAACGCGGCGGCTCATCTTGACAGCGCGATGCATGTGTTCTCATGCTAACACTCAAACTCACAGTTTGTTCTTTTAATAAATAAACCAAAAGGGCTAAACACGGTGCAGATAAATCAGTGTATGCTGAGTGAGAGACGATAAACAGCCTTGCACTGACCGTGTGTGTGTGTGTGTGTGTACGGGTAATTACAGACAGCAAATGTTTTTGAATACAAATATCTCAATACAGCTGTAAAACGTATTTTCTATTGTGGTTGTGCTCATAATATTCAGTTTTATCATCCGATAAAGACATAAATAAAAGAAAAAACGAACAAGATTGTAGGAGCCATTTCTAGTTGATAACATTTTTTGTGATATCAATGCTTCTTTGTTTCCTATTATCAGACTTTTATTTTAAAAGAGAATAGGCGTGTCCTGCATATTTAAGATGGACCTAAGAACCTAAGTCAGAATAACGGAAGTTGTTTGGAAGCCACGTGGGCAAACAATTCTTTACAAGCAAAAGCAAAGCCAAAAGGATCTTCAAAGGATTCAAGGATCATTAAAGGATCTCTGGATATCAGTTTGGATTTACTTCCAATCGCCTGCCTGCTAATATGCTAATGGCCTGCTTTCATCTGGAAGTCAACAATCTACTCCTATGATTTGCAATAAAGGTTTAAACAATCTTTTGTGGAAAGCTTGTTGAAGAACACGTGTGGCCATATCATTGAAACTGCAGCTACAAAGATAGTCTCTAGATGATTGACAACAGGAAGCTTCCAGAACATCTGTACATGTGGATTGAGCGATGTGGCTTCACGTTCATTTCAGTTCATCTTCCACTTTCCAATTGATTTCACACACTGATTTAGAGAGGCTTTTCGTTGACAGCATTTTTAGGTTCCGACTATTTTATCTTTAACTTTGTTGCTGTATTATTACTTTAGTTTTGTGCTTGTAGGCTTTGTTTTATTGTTACATTTTCTTTTATGACTGTGGTGTCACAAATTAGTATTTTTTCCAATGTCATTGTACTTTGTGAAGCACTTTGTGACTTTATCTGTGAGAAGTGCCATATAAATAGTTTACTTACTTATTTACTTACGTACCTGATAAGCAGATTTTGCTCTCAACAAATCTCAATGTTTGAAAAGTCGATCAATAACACGATGAAAAAAGCTCCCAGAGATGCTAAAGTACCTTAAATAATATTATTTCTGCCTTTGAGGGACATGATGGAGAAAATACTTTTCTGTGTGTGTGTGTGTGTGTGTGTGTGTGTGTGTGTGTGTGTTCTCTGTACATTAAAAGATTTGATTATTTTGCTGATCCGGACTCCTGATCCAAACTGGACGATCTGGATTGTCTGTAAAGATCTGACCTGTAGAAAGCCACTGAGCGCGTGTGATCTTGTGGTTAGTTCTTGTTTGATGAATTAAAATGGATCTTCGTATAGACAAGTTGAAGCACAGTGATTGGCTGTTCAAGCTGACACATTCTGATTGGTTAAGAGGTGCTCTTGAATTAATTAGGCTGATGATTAGCATCTAAACTTCACAGTAGACTTCATTAGAGATCTCAGAGTGGATTATACGGTCATGCGACTTTTAAACTCAGCTCTGATTGGATGTCATACCTTGTGACATCATTTACAATCAAAACATTTTTGTATCATACTCACCTTAATTGTTTTGCATTTATGTAGTGTACACCATGCAAAAATAAAAAGCAGACATGTTTTCCATCTCGAATTAGAAAATGTATTTTTTTTAATGTATAATTGTTATATAAATAATTATATTAATTAGAAAAAATATTATAAAATTATAATTGTTCAATTCTCTTTATTGCTCTTTAATTCTGTTTTATTTATTTTTATTGAACTATTTGAATATCTATTAGTCGTTAATTTTTTATGATTTTTAAATTAGTTTGTAGATCTGGTGGTATGCATGTGCGTTTTATGATTTCTTTGAGATATTATATTCGATCCAAACATCAAGTTTCTGTGATTCTTGTACTTTCTTCATCAGGTGACCGCTCATTCTTCTCTTTTACGCAGCTGTGTGTGTGTGTGTGTGTGTGTGTGTGTGTGTGTGTGTGTGTGTGTATGTTTCTTTTCTCATCAGCTCCGTGAAGTGCCAGATCAATCTGCACCGCTGCCCTTTCATTCCCCACAGACTTCCTGTCACCTCATGACATCATCACTGACATTTACACAGAATTATATAGCACACACTTTTTCTTTTGAATACTAATGTAGGTGTGTGTGTGTTTGTATTTAGTCGGCCATAGGTACAAAATAAAATGACATTAAAATTAGTTTTTGAATATATGTATTTATTTATTTATTTATAAATATACCTGCGTTTTGCCTGTCATTAAGTACCGGCACATCAAATTGTAATTAATATTAACATTTTGTTCTGAATCTCTCTCTCATTCTCTCTCTTTTCTCTCACAGTTAAGAGTCTCTGTCTCATCTCTTTTTTCTCTCAAAATCTCTTGCCTTCTCTCTTCTCTTTCTCCCTCTATTTCTATCTTACTCTTCCATTCTCTCTCTCTCTCTCTCTCTCTCTCTCTCTCTCTCTGTCTTTCTGTCTTGCTCTCTCTCTTATTGTCTATCTTTTTCTCATCTCTCTCTCTTCACTGTCTCTCTGTTTCACTATTGTCCCATCTCTCCCTCACTCTATCTCTTTTTCTCAGTTTGTCTCCCTCGCTCTCTTTGTTTTTCTCACTTTTTTCCTTTCGATTCTCCTTTTCTCGCTCTCTCTCTTTCTCATTTTAGTTTATTTAGGACACACCACATGTGCTGGTTGCGTTCCCATGATGCTCTAGTGATGGGAGCAGATGTAGCGGGGCAGGAATGTGTGATGTAAGCGCAGTGATGTCATAACCCCAGATTGTGTTTGTCTCCGTGTTGTGAGTAAATATAGCTCAGCCCTTTTGATAACGACACGATGAAGCAGAGGGTTCGTGTCCCCTGAGAAGGGCCCGTGTCCTCAGACGCCGCGCCTTCTCATCGCTCCATGTCATGACACAGAATTCCTTGCTTCCTTTTTTCTGACTCTCCGAGGCTCGTGACGTGCGTGTAAACCACTGAGCCTGTGGAAAACATCTCAAGAATTGTGAGGTTTTATCCGGACCCGCTTTTTTTCATCGTCTAAGTCCTGGAGTTGCATTTTTGGAGGTGTTTCTCAGACGAGCTCCTGAAGATCAGAGATGGAAGACTCAACCTTACAGTAATGATAATAACGTGTAATAATGGCCCCGTCCGTTCTTCACCTGCGTGAGATGGTGACGCTTCCACACGTTGGACACAAACAAGTGATGATGTGAAGCAGCAGCAGTGACCACTGAACTCAACTGATGACTCCCAGATGTTTAATGAAGCCTGATTCTCTCTCTCTCCTTCTTTGTCTTTTTCTTTCTTCTGTCTATCACTCTTCCTCGTTCTATCTCTCTCTCTCTCTCATTCACTCTTGCTCTTGCTCTGCTTCTCTCTCTTCACTGTTTCTCGCACTGCATCCCTCTCCTTAATTTTCTCTCTCTCTCGCTCTATATTTCTCACTCTCTCTATCTCTCTCTCACTCACTCTTGCTCTCGCTCTGCTTGTCTTTTTCCCACACTGCATCCCTCTACCTCTTCATAATCTCTTCTCTTGTTCCCTCTGTCTATCTCTCTTTCTTTCACTCTCTCTTGACCCCCACCACCCTCTCTCGCATTATCTGTCTCTCTCTTGCTGTTTGCTTTGCTTCTCTTTCTTCACTCTCTCACAGTCTCTCTCTCTCTCTCTCTCTCTCTCTCTCTCTCTCTCTCTCTCTGTGTTTCTCACACTGTCTTTCCTTTTTTGTAGGGCTTAGTCATTTTTCCTCTGATAATTATTAATGATATTATTGTTGTTGTTGGTTCTATATATTTGTATGTTATGAAAGAATGATTATTATTTTTCCTAAAAACATAACTGTGACATTAAAAACACGTGAACAGACACACACTTTGTTAATTGATCTGTTTGATTTCTGCTGTTTGTGTGTTTCACTCTATTTGGCTGGAGACAAAGGAATTGTCTAATTTTTCCTCCTTTTCTCAGTGATCCTTCTTTTCGATTTGTTCAGGAGTTTTCACGCAGAATCTTCTGGCTTTGCTGTCACTAGTTTGCGTGTTTCTGGGCTCCGGCCTCCTCGACTCATTTTTCCTGTGTTCCTCCTGCGTTAAGGCCAATATTGAAGTTTATTTGATGTCTGTGTGTTCTTTGCGCTGTTGGAGTTGGAGCGAAGGCTGGAGATTTGGCAGGAGGAGAGAAGCAGCAGAAACCGCACACACACACACACACACACACACACACACTCAGAGCAGCTCCATTATTACAACAGCCAACGCTGAGCGCACAAAGACTCTGTTGTTCCGACCCGAGTGAAGAAAGAGAATCACCTGCCGCTTAAACACACGCCATCACTTTCTGTTTTAGCTTGATGGAAATCGTCTGCAGATGATAGTGTGTGTGTGTGTGTGTGTGTGTGTGTGTGTGTGTGTGTGTGTGTGCAATACAGAGAGGAGGTGTATCTGACAGGTGGTGTGTGTGTTGTGATTTGTTATTGCCTATGTTATATTGTGCCGGGTGGTTTCATTGTTGCGTGTACTGTGTGTGTGTGTGTGTGTGTGTGTCTCTGTGTGTGTGACTAGTTTATCAAATGTGGAGAATTGTTTTTGCTAAAATGTTGAGCATGTGTTCTGTTCTCATTGTTATGCACCGGTATATGTTGTCAAACACTATCATTTATTATCTGTTTATTACATATTAAAAAAGAAATTGTAAAATTAAGTGTAATTTTTTTTCTCTCTCCCCTTTTCCCCCTCTCTCGCACTTTATATATCTCTCTCCCTCGTCCCTTCTTCCCTTTTTAATCTCTCATTCCAATTTCATATTTCTCTCCCCTTCTTCCCTTCCCCCTTGACTTTCTGTCCCTCTCCCCCTCTCTCTTTCATTTTTCTTATTTTGTTCTTTCTCTCCCTTTCCTTCTTCCTATCTAACTCTCTCTCATTCATAGTTCTTTTTCTCTCTCTCTCCCCCGTCTCTTCCACTATCCTTCTTTCACTAGCCTCTTCCAATCTTCCCCTCTCTCTCTCTCTCTTTCTCTTTTTCTATCTCCCTCATTTTTATTCCTCTATTCCCCTTACTCTTCCTCTTTCCATTTCTCTACCTCTTTCCTTCTTCCTACCCTCCTCTCTCATTCATACCCCCCTACTTTATATCTCTCCCTCTTTCTTTCTTTCTTTCTTTCTTTCTTCCTTCCTTCCTGTCTTCTTACTCTCTTTGTTCAACTTCTTCTTCATCTTCTTCTTCATATTCTTCGCACTTTCTCTCACACACACACACCCACACACACACACCCACTCTCTCCTCTACTTAATGTAATGGCCATGAGAGCGACTTGCTGGTTCCCAGCGGTGGATTCAGCAGCACAGAAGACGGAGCTCCTCTGTGATAACTGATGATGTACCAAAGAGAGAAAATGATTGCAAATGTCTCCTAATTCTGGTTCGCTCATCGAGGCCGAGGTGGATCCGCTGGTAATGACGTGCAAAGACGAGCGCAGTGCATTGTAGGGCAGATTGGTTCGCAAATAAAATTTTGTTAAGGAACCGATTTGGTCATATAATTTACAGGAACTCAGATGATCCGCTGCAGAATAAATGGACTTTGTTACTTAAGTATTTTTGGCTTCTTTGTACTGAGTATCATAAATGTAAGCAACTTTTTGTTCTTTTTTATCTATTTTCTTTAGCCATTTTGAAACATTGGGGTGTTACATTTCATTTCTATGTTAGGAAATAAAAAATTGTAAATAAAGCGCTTCTTTTTCTTTACATTTCTTGGTGTTTTTTGAGCCTAAATTAAGTTAGAGTAAAATACTTACGCAGTTTTAACATTGGATACTTTACGACTTTTACTCAAGTCTTCTTGGATTTGGCGAATTGTAACTAAATTTTACACTAAGGTATCCATACTTTTACTCAAGCATGGTTTTCAGGTACTCTTTACACATCTGCTTTCCACGTCTGTTAAGCGCATAGGATTGTGATCACGTCGGCCTCTATTGGCCGGTTGCTCTTTTCTTGTCTAAAGCTGCAGAAACAATCGGGTTTCTCTCTATTGCCATCAGAGATCGAATAGGAGCCGTGTTTATATTTAGCTGCCACCTCTGGAGATTGCACCTCATGTAAAATTCAGTATAATGTTCTGTGCGCATGAGCTCAGCAGCGGTTCTGATTGGATATTCCCACAGAGATTATAATACAGACTGTCAGGAGCCATTAGTCAGTGACGTGGATCTTCTGCAGCGCCGCGGACAAACTGTTCTCCGCCCGGTGATAAGAAGGATCACTGTATCATGCTGGTGCAGGTGAAGGACGGATTCAGGAGGAACCTGACGTCTCCCAGGGCGATAGAATTCCTTCTAAAGTGGGCCGTGAGGTAGCAGAGACCCGAGTCCTCACCTCAAATCATCTGGTGAAGCTTCAGGAAATAGCTTCAGCAACCATCCAGAGTTCTGCGTATAAACCGAGAAGGAACACGGGCCAAACTGATCCGCTCCAGATTGTGATGAACAGCTTTAACACATTACACCAGGTGGAGGATTCTGAAGACTTCTCCAGTGTCTCGTCCCGTCTGGTCTCGTGTGCAGGAGTTTGTTTGGTTTCAGCACGCGGAGCATCCTCAGATGATGTGTTTCTCAAGGACACAGTGTTTCACAAAAACCCTGTTTCAACTGTGTCACTGTGTAGCACAACCAGTCCTGGTGTTCTAAAAATTCTTCCTACATCTCAGAAGTTCCTACACTGCGCGCTGAGCATGCGCGTTAGAACATACGTCACCGCTCAGCTGTTCTTAGCTAGCATGTGCGCATCCGCGTTCGAACATACGTCACTGCTCAGCTGTTCTTAGCTAGCACGTGCGCATGCGCGTTAGAACATACGTCACTGCTCAGCTGTTCCTAACCATCGCGCTGCGCGTGCACGTTAAAACTACGTCACTGCTCTCCTACTGTTAAACTACGTCTACTGTTCTCCGCTCAGATTTTTCTACTTTGAGCGTTAAAAAATTCGTTATATCTATCGTTTCTCGTCCTACTTGATCGTACAAACATTCTGTACTTTTGTTGTATGTACTTTTGATATTGTAGCGTTAGATCAATGAATGAACATAAAATGCTCTAAAAGAACACGGACACTTATAACAGTACACAAGTAAATAGTAATATGTTACTATATTTTGTAGTTATTTATATTAGTATTCTTTTTTGACGCGTTTGTGCAGGGCGCTAGCTAGGAACAGCTGATCAGTGACGTCAGTGTAGGATCTTCTGAGCTGTAGGAAGAATTTTCAGGACACCGGCTAATTCATCTGCCTGCGTCACCGCTGGCACCGCAGTACGCTAGCCTGCACGCGTGTGTGTGTGTTTGTGTGTGTATGCCATTGCTTCATTCCCTCGCGTTCACTTTCTTTCAGTCTGGTATCATCTCTCTGTCTCTCTCAGACAATTAAGGCCGATGGCGCACAGAGAAGGCAGTGACGTAAAGTAGAAGAGAAGCAGAGATAAATGGGTCAGCCTCACATGTCATCTTTGTGTGTGTGTGTGTGTAGTATTTTTTCTTGTACAAAGCTTTTTTGTTTTGTTTGAATGTTTATTTAACCTTATATATAGTATGGTCAAATATTAATTTGTTTGCCAAAAGCGAATGAAAGCGTATTATTAATGAAAATATAAACATAAAAGTTGTGACAGTAATATAACTAATTACTAATGTGTTGAAGTAGTAAGTTACTTAAACAAAAGTAATTACTGTAATTTCTTTATTCATTTTGTAATTAAATTACTTTGTCAAGACTTTCTAATATTATCTAATAACCTGATTGGTGTGTAATTTGTATTTGTCCACATCAATCTATCTATCACCTTTCAAAAATATATTGATCCATCGATCATCTTTCAAATTTATATAAGTGATACAAAATCAACTTATATATTTTTCATAGCTCTGCATTCGGTTTTAAATGTAAAACATATACGGTACTTCAGATTTTACAATTAATATATATATATATATATATATATATATATATATAAGCTTGGAATATGGAAATGAGTGTTGTGTGAACATGTAATTAATGTAAACTCACACAAAATAAACACTAGTATTTAAATACTGCAATATAATTAGTATAATTTTGTTCAAATTGCAATATATTTCTTTTGGTTTTTAACTCTCACAAGGTCGAGTCACTCTTATTATACACACAATAACACAAAAAAGTTAAATTTTGAACTTTATAAGTGTTATACATCAATTGAAAGTTTGAAGTACCCAATTTTTAGGTTACATCTATAATAAAAATAGGACATTTTTTTTTTTTCAAAATACGTGTTCCCTTTCATAGTCAGGTCACTTCGACGTCAGTCAGAGACCTGACTATGGGACATCGGATGCTTTAGCCATTCGCGTTCATTCTTACAACCGGCCAATGAACAGTCAAGTTCAATGGCTGCATGAATTTGCATGCCACCTCTGACCCGTACCAGCTGGTATAAAAGGGCGGTGGCGTGCCACATGCAAATACCTTTCAGATGATTGAAGCCAGGTCGTTGTTTCATCTCTGCAACCAACTCGATAAGGCTCTTCGTTGGAACTCTGCAGTAATCCAAGCTGGTTTTCGCTCCTCCGAAAAGACCCCGGAAGCAGCTGAAAACTCCTTCTTACATCGGCGAAGAGTTTTTATCTGAAAAGAGCTCCAGAGCGTTCGACACGTCCTTTTAAGGATGGAGTCACGCTTGTGCAAATCTTCTGATTGCGGTAAGTGGCTGTCGCCGTCGGATGAGCACGAGCGCTGCGTCCGCTGTTTGGGTGCGGCGCATGCGGATGCGGCGCTCGTGTCGAGTTCGTGCTCGGTGTGTGAACGCATGCCGATCGTGACGCTGCGGAAGAGACGGGATTTCCTCCGGGAAACCCCGTCTGCAGCCACAGCGCCCTCCCGTGGCGAGGATCGGGACGCCGCGGCTTCCCGACCCGCTGGTGCCGGTGAGGCGCGCTCGTGGGGAGATAGGGTAGATGACGATCTCGGGTCTCCATCCCGTAGTATCCACTACCGTATCCGGTCACTAGAACTCTCCGGTGAAGCACGAGATTCTGATGCTTTACTGGATTCGTCCGACGACGAACAGTCGCTTGAGTGTCCATCGAAGGATGACTCCCTCTCGGCGTTGGAGGACATGGTCGTGGCGCCCGCAGAGACGCCGGCGCGATCACGTTCCGACAACCCGTTTGTGGCAGTGCTAGCTCGCGCCGCGAAGAAGGTGGGATTAGAGGTGGAGATTCCACCTCAGCCCGCCCCTTCGCGGCTGGATGATTGGTGCCCGGCGCGCCCGTCGGCTAAGCAACCGGCGACGGCCCGGGTTCCTTTCTTTCCCGAGCTGCACGAGGAGCTGACCAAGACGTGGCAGGCCCCTTTAGTGGCGCGCTCACGTGGTGGCAGCGACTCCTTCCTCACTTCCCTCACAGGCGGTCCTTCCCGGGGCTATTTGGACCTTCCCTCCACGGAACGGGCTATCGCGACCATTTTGTGTCCGAAAACGGCCGCTTCCTGGAGGGACCGTCCAAAGCTTCCTGGCAAGTCGGCGAAGTTCCTGTATGCGCTAAACGCTAAGGGCTACGCCTTCAATGGCCAGACCGCATCCGCGCTCCACGCACTGGCGGCTATTGCCGTTTACCAAGCACAGTTGCTGGCGGAGCTCGGAGGGGAAGCAGCGCCCCCTGATTTGGTTCAGGAAGTGCGTGTGACTACCGACCTCATTCTTCGGGCAGCTAAGGTCGCAGCACGCACGACAGGGGCGTCGATGGCCACTCGGGTGGTTCAGGAGCGCCACCAATGGCTCGATCTCTCAGACATGCCGAGCGCAGATAGGAACCAGTTCCTAAATGCGCCCATCTCTAGGTCGGGCCTCTTTGGCGACACGGTGGAGCAGCTGTGCAAGCAGTTCTCCACCCTCCAGCTGCAGACTAAAGCTATTTCGCATGTCTTTTCCAGGCCCATGGCGAAAGCATCTCCAGCTGGAAGCCGCCGGCGACGCCCAGTGACTGCGGCTGAGGTCCCTCGGCCCCCGGCACCACCGCCACAGCAGAGGAGCAGATCTCGCCGCAAGAGGGCGGCGCGCTCCGAATCCAGATCAGCAAGGGACGCCAAACGGCCTCCCTTGCGATCCTGATGTGTTCGGAGTGGAGGGAGCAGAGCAGGGAGTATGGTTGAGCTCCGACGATCGAGCCACCACTGTCGAAGTCCATCCACAGGTGGACACAGAAGTGGGGCTACCACCTATGGTGCTAGCCAACTTTTCAGTAAAAGACAGATGCACCCACACTCACACTCCCTCCACTCCTACCGAGGAACAGAGGACTCCTCTGTTCCCTCGCGGGTCGAGTTGTCCGCTGCCGGATACTCCCTGCGCGGTAGAAGACCGGAGCTCCGGAGGGCCTCGGCCCGACGGAGTTCCAGGTCGGGGGGCATGCTCTCCTCTGTCATGGGGGAGAGAGGCCCCCAACTCACCAAGTTGGTCGAGGAGCAGGCTCTTGCCGGCACCTCCCGACATGGTGAGAGGTCGGTTGTCAGGCGGCCTCCGGCTGCCTGCAGACTCAGACGGGATGCGGAACTCCCTCGCCTCACGGCCAGGAGTTACCTGCCTCAGGCTCTCCCCGGTGGGGACTCCCGTCAGAGTCCCGGCCCCCCCAGACCCCGGTCTCGGGGACCCCACGGCCTCGTTGATTCCCCTCAGACGGTACTTGACGGAATGGTGCGCCCTTCCTCGTCCGTCCCTCTGGGTGATCCGAACCGTGAGACTCGGCTACGCTTTGCAGTTCGCCCGCCGGCCTCCGGTATTCCGAGGCGTCCTCACCACTCACGTGGGTCTGAGAGACGCTCTCGTATTAAGGGCAGAGGTTTCCTCGCTGCTGGCGAAGGGCGCCATCGAGGTGGTGCCCCCAGCCGAGACGAGGAGCGGGCTTTACCACCCGTACTTCGTGGTCCCCAAGAAGACCGGCGGTATGCGGCCCATATTGGATCTGAGGTCCCTGAACGACTATCTTCACGGGTTTTCGTTCAGGATGCTAACCCAGAGGGACATTCTGAGGGCAGTTCA
Organism: Paedocypris micromegethes; assembly: GCA_028031935.1. NCBI lineage: Eukaryota > Metazoa > Chordata > Actinopteri > Cypriniformes > Paedocypris > Paedocypris micromegethes. Next base: position 5,988,980 of record CM051496.1, read on the forward strand.
GCCCCAGGACTGGTTCGCCGCTATCGACCTTCAAGACGCGTACTTTCATGTCTCGATCTTGCCCCGGCACAAGCCCTTTCTGCGCTTTGCTTTCGAGGGCCGAGCGTATCAGTACAAGGTCCTGCCCTTCGGCCTCTCTCTGTCGCCGCTAGTCTTTACGAAGATAGCGCAGGCTGCCCTCTCTCCCCTGAGAGTGCGCGGCTTCAGGATCCTGAATTACCTAGACGACTGGCTACTACTAGCCAGATCGCGGGCTCAGTTGATCGCACAGAGAGACGCAGTGCTCAGGCACTTGAGCCGGCTGGGGTTACGCGTCAACAGAAAGAAGAGCATGCTGACCCCGTGTCAGCAGATCTCCTTTCTCGGGCTCGGCCTAGACTCCGTTCGATGTGCGGCAGGCTGTCCTCTCGGAGAGCCGCCAATATCCGGAGTCAGCTGGAAGTGTTCACACCCGGGGTCCGGGTTCAGTGCAAACACTTCCAGAGGATCCAAGGCCACATGGCGTCTGCCTCCGCGTTGACTCCGCTAGGCAAGTTACACATGCGGCCCCTTCAGTTCTGGATCCGGGACGAGGTCCCAAAACGAGCCTGGCGGCTGGGGAGATACCGGGTATTAGTCACACCCGAGTGTCTCCACCTGCTCCACCCCTGGTCAGAGACGAGTTTCCTACGGACAGGTGTCCCATGAGGAACGGTCTCCCGTCGTGTTGTGGTATCCACGGATGCATCCAACACGGGGTGGGGAGCAGTGGGCAACGGCCGCGGAGTTTCCGGCCGTCGGTCGGGTTCTCGCCTCCAGTGGCACGTCAACATGCTCGGGCTATCGGCCGTGCACCTCGGGTTGAAACACTTGCTCGGGCAAGGCCGAGTGTAGCATGTGCTGGTCAAGTCAGACAGCGTAGTTGCAGCAGCTATCAACCGTCAAGGCGGTTTGAGCTCGCACCGCTTGAACAAGCTCGCACGTTGCCTCTGGCTGTGGTGTCTGTCGAGACTCAGGTCTCTGGTGGCAGTCCACATTCCAGGCATCCTCAACACAGCCGTGGATGCACTGTCGAGGCAGGGCCCCGCCCCTGGCGAATGGAGGCTGAACCCTCAAGTGGTGACAGAGGTGTGGGAGGAATTCGGTCTGGTACAGATAGATCTCTTTGCCTCAGACGAATCGACCCACTGTCCACTCTGGTTTGCGCTAACCGAGGCGCCACTCGGTGTAAACGCGTTTGCCCACCCATGGCCTCACCACATGAGGAAGTACGCCTTCCCGCCAGTTACCCTGACTCCCCAGCTACTGGGTTGAGTCAGGAAGGAGGGTCATCAGGTTCTCTTGATCGCCCCTCATTGGCCCGACAAGACCTGGACGTCAGATCTCATGGATCTGGTCACGTCCCCTCCGAGGCAGTTACCCCTGAGAGCGGACCTCCTCTCACAGGCACAGGGCTCGCTCTGGCATCCGCGGCCAGACCTCTGGAACCTCCATGTCTGGCCGCTGGACGGGTCACCTCGTTAGACGATCTGCCACAGTCGGTACAGGACACTATCGCTCAGGCTCGTGCACCGTCTACAAGACGGTTGTACGACCTGAAGTGGCAGACCTTCGTCACCTGGTGCCGCCAGAAAAACGAAAACCCACTGAGTTGCCCCGTCGGTACGGTTCTCTCGTTTCTCCAGCAGAAACTTGAGGAAAGCGTGGCCCCTTCCACTCTGAGAGTCTATGTAGCCGCGATATCCGCCACACATGACCTCATCGAGGGGAAGACGGTAGGCCGGCACGACCTGACGACTAGGTTCCTAAGAGGTGCCAGAAGGGTTCGCCCTTCCAGACCTCCCCCGACCCCGGCGTGGGATTTGAGCTTGGTGTTGGCGACCCTCCGCTCTCCCCCCTTCGAGCCGCTGGAGACTACGAGTCTCAGGCTGCTCACACTGAAGGCTTCGCTTTTACTAGCGCTGGCCTCATGAAGGTCGGACCTAGAGGCGTTCTCTGCAGATCCTCAGTGCCTGACCTTTGGTCCTGGAGACTCGCACCTAGTGCTGAGACCCAGACCTGGTTACGTGCCCAAGGTGCCCGCTACCCCCTTCAGGGATCAGGTAGTGACGTTGCAGGCCCTCCCCACAGGGGAGCAAGACCTGGCCGGTCACCCACTGTGCCCAGTCCGCGCTATACGCACTTACTTACGGCGCACAGAGAGCTTCAGAAGCTCGCAACAGCTCTTTGTCTGCTATGGTGGTCGACAGAAAGGGAATGCCGTCACCAAGCAGAGACTCTCGCACTGGATCGTTGACGCGATTAAGTTCGCGTATCACGTCCGTAAGCTGCCTTGCCCGCTGAACGTGAGAGCCCACTCTACCAGGAGCGTGGCCTCGTCGATCGCAGTGGCAAGGGGAGTCTCTCTAGCAGACATTTGCAGAGCTGCCGGCTGGGCTACACCCAACACCTTTATCCGGTTCTACGAGCTGGATAAGGCGTCGGTATCCACGCAGGTGCTATCCGCGGTGGAGGGCAATACCGACACGGTGTAGGCCTGCGGGAGCAAACCCCAGTTTGGGGCCCAGTCTCCCGTCTTAGTGTTTCCTCTACCCTTGACAGGCTAGGAACACGCCCAGTCCGCTCTACACACCAGGGGTCGCGGCCGACGGAGGGCCGAGATCCCTGGAGCCCCGGCCTCTGTTTCCCCTGACGGGCAATCAGGCGAAATGAGGGGTTCCTTGGTGCCACCGAGTCCAGACTAGCGAAGAGTCCTAGTTCTGACTGCGTGTGTGTTTTCTTCCTCAGGCGATACTCACCGAGTTATTACGCCTGTGTTTCCCGTAAGGGATGAGGTCGAGTAGTAGGGCTACGTTCTCCTCCCTCTCCCGAGCCCACTCTGTCCCCGACAGACAATAGGCTTCTTTCGAAGAGTGACGTGGTGCGTCGACTCTACGCAACACTTCACACGAGGTGGGAAGTGTTCTCCGTCAACCCTGGCGAGGGTCCCCCACGCACGGGTCGAGAGCCAACAAGTTCCTTGGTTGCCCCGGTGGAGGTGAGTGCTATTACCCTTCGGGCTAGGCCCACCTCTAGATGCTGTGGAAGATCCACCAATTGGCTCCTCGGCTAAGGAGCCGGAGGGGTCTTTTCGGAGGATGCTGCCCTGGATGTGGCCTGTTGTATTGTCCCATAGTCAGGTCTCTGACTGACGTCGAAGTGACCTGACTATGAAAGGGAACGTCTTGGTTACTTGCGTAACCTCTGTTCCCTGAATAAGTCAGGGAACGAGACGTCACTTTCTGCCGCCACATTCAGGGTATGCCGCTGGAAGTCTGCGTTGGCCCGACCGGCTTCAATCAGCGAAAGGTATTTGCATGTGGCACGCCACCGCCCTTTTATACCAGCTGGTACGGGTCAGAGGTGGCATGCAAATTCATGCAGCCATTGAACTTGACTGTTCATTGGCCGGTTGTAAGAATGAACGCGAATGGCTAAAGCATCCGATGTCCCATAGTCAGGTCTCTGACTGACGTCTCGTTCCCTGACTTATTCAGGGAACAGAGGTTACGCAAGTAACCAAGACGTTTTTTGTAAAAAAATAATAAATAATAATAATAAAACTAAAGCACGTTTTGCCTTCTTTTTGTCATCTGAAAACAAACTAACTTAATAAATACTTTTCACTCTAACATGAAACATATGTTTTAGAATGTACATAAATAAATCACATAAAGCTTTGAAAGTCTGTTTTTAAATATAAGTGTAAGTAAATACATCATTAGAGTTATCTTTATCTAATCCCTATAAAAAGTGGCGGCTTGTTGAACAGAGATTTGAATCTGATGAGCAAGATACGTATTTGTCCTTGAACACTTCGTGCATTTATAGCAGCAAGTGAAAGCAATCACTCTGAGCTTCTGATCATAATGAGCCACACCTGGGTGAAAAAAACTCCAACTGGGATTAACAGCGTTCAAAAATTGACACGATTAAGCACTTAAAATTAATCACATGCGTTAACTCATTTACTTTGACAGCTAATATATATATATATTAGGGTTGGGCCGATATCAGCGGTATCGCCGTTACCGCGGCTAATTTTTTATCACACGATCTATCCTCAAAGCAGGCATCGTCCATCCAAGTCGTAGCTGAATCATCCAGCTAGCCTGGCTCCAGACTACCTGTTACGTCAGAGGACGCTGCTCCGGGGAGGTACCAAGCTCATCACCATCACCTGCAGAGGCTAATCAGCACGCCGAGCTACACTACAGTGGAATGGAAGTTGCGTCGAAAAAATCATCTTTGCTTCACGGAAAATTCAACTTTAAGGTGCTTCCAGACGGAACCATCGACAAGCGAAAGGTCATTTGCACTCTGTGCGATTCGGAGTTTGCTTACTGCCGGAGCTCTACCAGTCTGAAATACCACCTGAATGCCAATCACTGGTCGGCGCTATCTGACGAGGCAAGGCCGAGCACTAGGGCGGAGAGCGGTCGGCGCCGGCGTCAGAGAACAATCCCCGTGTGCACTCAAGTGAGGCCGGTCAGTGCAGCGCTTTCTGCCCAGCTAACCAACCTTTTGGCCCGGTGGATATCCACCAGCTGCTGGCCCATAAGCGTGGTGGAAGAACTTCACTCCTTCACATTAGGTGGGTCAGGTTCAGTGTATTTTAAATTTATATTTTCAAATTGACCTTATCAATCAGTTTTGACAACCACACCGATTGTCTGTTCATCAGGCGTGATGAAGACGGAGGAGCACCACTTTGCCGAAGCGTGCGCCAATCAGTTCATGGACGTGGCTAAAGACTGGGGGATCGTTGACAAAGTCAGCACAGTTGGCACGGACAGTGGCCCGAGTATGGTGGCCGCGGGGAGGCTACTGCCCTTCCAGCACATCCCCTGCGTTGCGCACGTCGTGCAGAGGGCTGTCGTCATCTCCCTCCGGGAAGGTGGATTCAAGGCTGCACTGACTAGAGTCCGTAAAGTGGTGGGACATTTCAGGCACAGTCCGGCCAACTCGGATGAGCTGAACCTCCGGCAAGCCTCGCTCGGGCAGGATCAGGAGTCCCTCGTGCGAGACGTTCCAACGCAGTGGAACTCGATCCTGGAGATGATAAGGCGAGTAACAGAGAAGCGCTTCAGGCAACACTGTCTCAGCAGAAGCACTGCCTGGTCCTCCCGACGAGCGCCGACTACGAGAGACTATCCAGGCTGGAAGCAGTGTTGGAGCCTTGCAGGTATGCTCTGCGTAAAAGCCACACGGACCAGTAGGTCGTTAACTACCGCTCTGCTTCTGTCTGCCGTGAGGTACGTCACTGAGCTCCTTGGTGAAGAAAAGTAGGTCTCCTGCTCTGTGGCACTACCCACCCTGTGCCACCTTCAGCGCACCATGGAGATCTCGGACGATGATCCCGCCTACATCGGCCGGTTCAAAGCTGCCTTCCTCAAGGACCTGATCCAGCGGATGGAGAACTTGAACCAGGAATGGCTCGATGTTTGCGGAAACTGACCCCGAGGGGGGGGGGCATCCATTGAAGATGTGTACTTCCTTTTGCTCACTTCTCGTTTATTCACCCAAGGTTGCGACGGCTTTGGATCCACGTTATAAAGACCTACGATGCCTGAGCCGAGCAGAGAGGAAGCCAGTGTGGGCGAGGCTAAGAGAGCTGGTGAAGGAGGAAGAACCGGCTCCGCCAACACCCGTGGAGGAGATCCCGGAGTCCAGGCACAAATTAGCCCTGCTGCTCACACGGTCAGACTCGGAGTCGGAGTCAGAAGACATCCCGGAGGACAACACTCCGGAGCGATACCGTCTAAAGCCAGCTGCCCATCTGGATCAGTGTCCACTGAAATGGTGGCTTTCCAACGCGGCCACATTTCGTCGCGTGGCCGCATTCGCTCGCAAGTACCTCGGGACTCCTGCCACAAACGTCCCGTGCGAGAAACTTTTTTCTCTTGCGGGCCATATTGTGCAGGAGAGCCAATTTGTCACCGGAAAACGTGAACAGACTGGTCTGCCTGAGTGACTGGTGGAAGAGCTCGGAGTGACTGTTTGACAGTAAATCAGTGTGCAAAAAATACGAGCCACTGTTCCTCATTTATTCCATTAAAAAATGTAATTCAATATAGATTGAAGCAGATAAATTCTGAGAGAACAGTGCGATTAATCAGGACTTTTGATCTTTGCCCACCCCTAATATATATATATATATATATATATATATATATATATATATATATATATATATATATATATATCACACAATCACACACATGCATTAGTTCATATTAGTTCATAAACAGTGTGTGTATGTATTTATGTACACATGTTTCTATGATAATCACACATGTCTGTGTCTTATATCTATTCCGTTGTGTGTGTATCTGACCATCACTTGCACATTCTTCTCTTTACCTTCTGATTAGTGGATGAAGCGTGGAATAATGACTAAACTGAAACGCAAGTTTTACGTAAGTTCTGTGCGTAAATACAGAGCGAGCGTCTGCTGCTTCAGCACATTTCACCTCTGCTCTTTACCACAAGATTTAGGGCTTTTGAGCGCTAAAGGCGGTGAAGAGTCCTGTTTCTGCTGGGTTATGGCTGTGTGATGACGTATGGCGAGCACGCTCAGGTTTATCATGTTTCTGCACATGGACTTACACCCCGTTGGAGCTTTCTTCTCCCGTAAGGTGCTCACTGTAAAGGAGAAGACATCACATTCATGCGTTTACTAATCTTTTATCCAAGATTTTTGGCTTTCTTATTGCTCTAGTTTTCCCAGGAATCAAACCGGCAATTTTGATGTTGTGAGCATAGCGCTCTGTAACATCTAATTACATTTGAATTCCGATTCATTCTACCAGGATTGTTCCTCTTGCAGTTTATCATTTTCGCAACAAATATATGGTAGCGACTCGTCATGCCTCTTTCTCCCACTCCACTTCCCTCTAGGAACGTGCTGAAGAACGTCCGGCCTGTAATTATCAACCTGGTGAAGGTCCACGTCTCAGTCAGCAGTGTCCGCTTCTCTGTTCTCAACCCCTTCATTACTTCATTAAACATCCTGTAAATCATCCGTCTATCATGTGCTTGAAGCGCTGGGCCGCTGCGGCTAGTGGCAGGTAGAGACCCGGCTGTAAATCACAGCGTTCTTCTCTCGTGGGAACACCCAGACCATCGCTGTGTGATGATAAGCCGACAACTTCCTCCTCTGGCATTTCTACGTCTTCTCTCCTTGTGATTCCCATATTTCAATCCACATGTTTACTTTAGTGACACCTTTTTTTCCTTTTGTCTTTGTATACATGCAAACTTTGACAAAGAAACTGTATTATATTATATTACTGTATATACGTATATACATTACTATTATTATAATAACATTGTATTTTATATATAGTATATAAAATATTAGCTAAAATATAAATCAATTATTCACAGCAAATAAACCATTGTAGGCCACTTTCAGATCCTCTTTCTGTCTCTCACACTCTCTCTCTCTTTCAGTCTATAGCTGTCTCTCTCAGTCTCTCTTCCTCTCTCTGTCTCACTGTGTCAGTCTATCTGTCTTTCACTATCTCTACCTTACGCATACAAACACAAGCATGCACACACAGATATAATACAGTTGTGTCTAAATACTGTACTTCTCTTTTTTCCTCTCTCACTTTCTCACACACATGCAGACGATGTCTTGTCGATCTTGTCTAGTCGATGGCGATGTCTTGTCGATAGAATGCATTCTCCTTCCGTACAGTGACTAATCTTGCCATCCTACTGTAAGTCTGCTGATCACGGGAGTCTCAGGTCAGTGTCAGTCTTCGTCTTCTTATCTAAATTTCCATTAAAAGTCGGTCTGTACATTGAAGTTAATAAATAGCTACGTTTAACTAGACGTGTGACGTCTGGGCTTTACAAACGCCTTTACTGTCTTGTAAAGTTGTGTAACTGGGAGGTAAAGAAAGGACACGTCTCCCTGTTTCATAAACACCTTCTGCTCCGGTTGATGTGTATTATGTCTGTGATGTGTGAGATCTAGTCTGGGACCGTCCTGAAGTGTTTGAGTCTAAATCACGTGTATATTAAACACTCGCATTCCTCTCCAGTCAAACTGTCACGGAGCTTAGAATGCTGGGATACTGGAGAACTGTTTGGTTTGATGCTCACTTGCACCAGATCTGTGGTGTAACCAGCTGAAATCATCATGGAGGTTGTGCTGCTGATGATGGTGGATGTCTGTGCGGTTGGACAGGTTCGATCTTCCATCATGTCGAGTCTCTGTTCCGCGCTAATGTTACCTAACGCCAGATCAGTTGAGGAGAGACACAGAGAAGATGAAAGCGAGATCAGAGCTCTGATGCTTCAGCTCTGAAACAGCTAAAGAAGCAGCTGATGTTCTGGCAGAGAAATGATCAAATTTATAGTCACGTGGCCACAGGCGCTATTGAGTCATTACTCACATACACACACACACACACACACACACACACACACACACACACACACACACAGACACACAGACACATCTTCACAATTCTTTAAAAAAAAAAACACTTTTTATTCTTTTTAGAGCGAGAGGTTCACTTTACTGGATGGGTTATGGTCCCTAGTGGCCATATTGTCAAATTTAGCTCACCTCTTGGCAAAAAATTAATTTCTTCTGGTTTTTGGTTTGACACATGTACAGTAATGCATGTACAGTAGACTTCTGCATAAGTATGAAAATTTAAGAGAAGTTTATGGGTACTTAATCGAACGATGATTACCTATGGTGGACCGCAGTCAACGAAATCAACCCCAATGAGTCTCAAATCTGCAAAATAATGTCAGTCAAGCTAAACTTCATCTTGTAAGAAGGCCGGGTGTACAGTGTTTGTGAAAGTACACTCAAATTTGGTCGAATTGTGAAACTTTCTACTCAGCATTTTGAATTGCTTCACAGATAGATGGACGTCTTTTTTTTTTTTTTTAACCCAGGCAACACATGCGTTCTGTTTTTTAAGAGTGGTGTGACACTGAAATCTATGTCTTGTAGCTGTAGTCCACCCTGTAAACACCCCACTCACATTTTTTAATGGGTTTTGTTTCGCAGTCCTCTCTAGGGTGAGGTTATCCTTATTCCTTTTTCACTTTTTCCATCGCTTTCCTTTCCTTCTTCTCATCCCTCGAAAATTAGGACCTCCATGTTTCAAAATAATAAACAGAACAAAAAGTCAGTCTCAGTAAAACTCAAATGTGCAAAAAACATTTCACGTGATTTAGCTCATAAATAGCGTCCAGTATCTTGAGCATCCTGCAGATGGCGATATTGTCTGATCTGCCCTAGAAATTAACCGCAGTCAAAGAAAAGAAAAAATGCCGGCTGGTCGCGCACAGCCACAATTTAGCGAGTAGTGGTAAGTGTCCATTCAAATGTAGTGAATTAAAGAGAACAGATACTCAATCACAAATGTTGTTAAGTAGAGAATAAAGGTTGCTTTTATTTTTGATACTCTGTACAAGTACAAAATAGCCAAAATACTCAGGAAGAGTAATGAAGTCCATTTACTCAAGTACTTTACACCCCTGTCAATTGCTGTTCTTTGGTTAACAGTCGAGTCGAGCAGTTTTTCCCATGATCTTACAGAACTTAGAGGTCTTTTAAAAGCGTTTGCCAAAGTATATAGTAATAATCGGATTAGAGTGTGGCATTTTTATAATTTTCTGAGATTAAGAATTTGGGACTTTAGCGAACTGTCAAAATCATTAGTTTTCAGTTGTAATTATTACATTCAAACTAAAAGAAAATTGACATTTTTTCTTTTATCATTTAGGCTAGCAATTATTGTTCATCTTCAAGTCAAGTTTTTTCTCAAAACGCTGTTCTTATAGTTTCACATATTCACACGTGAGTTCAATAATTGCTGAATTTAACCCTTTAAATTAAGAAAGTAAACACAGGAATTGATCCCAAAAGCCAAAGAAATATGTCCTGATCTGCAGAGTTCTTTGAAGCCAGAGATCAACATGAAAGCTTATCAGCATCCTGCGTTCAAAACTGCATCTGAAACTGAACGCTGAACAATAACGGTCGCTCTTCCAGCCACTTCGGCCCCGGAGGGAGGTTCACGTTTCTTTTACAGGCCGTAGTTTTTTCTTCATTTTAATAGAGCATCCGCAGTGCCAGTGGTAGTAATTTAGCATCTCTTGTGTTATTTACCTGTAATGGACTGCAGCTTTCTGATAATGACATTTTCTGGCCCTGAGCGCACACGTTTATGAGATACAAATGGCAGATTTTCTCCCGTGGTCCTTGTGGAAATTATCTGATTTAAGTAACTACAGTCCTGCAGAGCCAGACGCTTGACTCAGCATTCATTTTTCTCTCGTCAGCCATTAAAATCACCAAAAACAGCCACTTAAATAGGAAGAAATCTTCTGCATGACATCGCTGTTGGTCGCGCTCAATGTGCCCGCCAATCTGCAGCGAGAGTTATTTGTTTTCCACATACGATTAAATCCAATTTATCGTTGGTCCTTAGTTTTCCATCCGTTTCTTCTTCCACGGCTGGTTTTTCGCAATTGTCAGAGAACTGCGAGTTCGTCGCCACAGAGACAAAAGCATCCAAAGAGCCGGTGGTCCCATCCACTCACATGAGCGTCTTAACGTGCAAATGTTTCCGTCTCGCGCAATCCATCACACCTGGCTTACGACTAATGGTTTCCACCCAAATGCCTAGTTGAAAGAAATGCTTTCATCATGACATTCCTGTAGGGCTGGTCGTCACGCAGTTATCAGTGCACTGACGCAAGCAGCCGCCACTGCTGCAGGATTCAGCTGCTGTTAGGCTGGAATAACACGTCTCGGCTGGATTTCCTGCAGTTGCAGATTAGATTAGGGAAGAGATTGGGATGTCTGGGCTGGAGAAAGTCATAGTCTCACATGTTGGAGTGTTCACCGTGGGCGCGTAAAAGATCTGTGACTAGTGGTTTAGTGGTCTCAGAGTCTCAGTTGGGAAGACTGGTTCCACGGAAGCTCACAGACTTTGTGGCAGGTGTGACCTTGCTCCCCTCGCCAACAGCCTCAAGGTTGCGGGTTCGATTCTCGGGATTGTAAGAAGCTGTGTCGAAATCTGTCCTGTTTCAGTTCTGATGCTATCGTCTAGGACCTGAATAGATTTCTTCTGTATTTCTAAGTACTTGCATGATATAGTATATAGTTCTGATTGTAGTGATTTTATAGTTCTGATTCCAGAAAAGAGCAGACACGTTTTTACCGACATGTATTGTGGCACCTTGTACCAGAGGTGTAAAGAGTATCTTTTAAATCATACTCGAGTAATAGTAGGGGTACCTTAATGTAAAAGTTATTAATTAAATCTGTAGTCAAGTAGAGAGTAAAAGATGCTTATATTTTTGATACTCAGTAGTCAGTACAAGCACAAAGTAGTCAAAAAAACTTAGGTAACGTAACAAAGTCCATTTAATCAAGTACTTAATTAGTACACCACTGTTTAGTGATCTCCGGGCCTGTACTGGTTCAGTTGTTAAACTGTTCTGAACGCTATATCGTCTAAGATCTGAATACGTTTTTTCAGTATTGTTACTATATCTGCTAAAGCACTGATTTCTGAAGTGTTTAAAGTGTTTTGGTGCCTAGAACTAAACTAAGTTCCTCTTTCGACTTTCTTTCTAACAGTCAGAACACTTCAGTTTCTCTGAGACGAACATGAGGAAATGGACCAAGGGTTTGTAAGTCTATGATTGTTTAGAGTTATTGGTTGTTTTATTATATCATTGTTGACTTTAGCTGCTGATTGGTCAAAATGGATCCCGCCTTCAGGGCCACAGTTGCTGGGAATGGCTTCAGCTTCATATGATACAGTAATAAAAAAGTCAAAGCGTATTAGAAAAGCGATGAACACATGCTCAAGAAACATTGGCTCATTTAATACACTTAAAATAACCAATTTATAATCTTGCGCTATTGGATTTCTTTTAAATCTCACTGATTTGCTAAACCTAAAGTTATTTGTGTAAATAAATGTCATTTTAATGTCTAGCTTTTGTATTTCCGAGTATACTTTGTCAGAAAATATTGACTTGTTCTGATAAGGAGCCGCATAAATTAGTATTGTTTAGTGTGTTCCAAGAGCTGCAAAAAATGGTCGTTGTGATGCTAAACTGTACAATTTCTCTGTGAATGTTCCTAAAATACTCCAGTTTCTATTTAGAAGGTTTTAGCATTTTTATTTGATTTATTTCTTCATATACGTTCAGCGATTGGGCTGTGGGAGGAAGACTCAAACTCTCAGAGGAACCCGTCTTCTGTGCAGTAATTGAGTCTCAGCCATTGTTTTCTGTACAGAACTGAGGACTGTGAACAGCGAGTGGGTTTATGATTCCATTTCCATCCATCAGCTGCAGGACAATCAGTTTTGTGAAGAAAGTCTGGAACCTATTTCCAGCAATTCAGCTTCTTGTGTCCCGTGACGAGCATCAATGGAAAGCTGCTTTCTGATGCGGCGGTGATGCAGCGTGTGTCTCATCCACCTCTCATAATCAAACACAGTCGCTGCTGCTGGTGAAGCTCCTCAGGGAACGCTGGGAAGTCTGTAGCTGCGCTTTAATCAAAAGGCCAACAGATTTATCAGCCCAATTTTGCACATTAAATGTAAAAAGCCAGAAGGACGGTGATTTATTATTTACATCTGTTTTCTGCCGTCGTGGGTTTAACTTCAGACGCCTTTGACTTCTGGATGTGAAGAACAGAGCGTATTCCGCTTTGTTCATTTCTGAGTCGGAGGGAGCCGAATCCAACCCAGTAATTGCTGTAGCTGGAAAATTTTGAAAACTTTGATCACTTTTCAAAAACCAATTACTTTTCAAATGTTTGTCATACTATGTTTAATATAATCTAAATTGCAGCTAAATAATCCACAATATTTTTTGTTGAAAACAAAGAAAAATTATTTAACCCACAATACATTTTGGACCAATCATGCAATTGTATTTGTTTGGGTTTATCACCGATGTGCCATTAACGCCTGTGTGGAGAATGATGCGTGTTGATATTGATGCGTGTGGAGAACGATGCGTGTTGATATTGATGCGTGTCGAGAACAATGTGTGTTGATATTAATGGGTGTCGAGAATGATGCGTATATAGAATCGTGTGTGTCAAAAAAGATGCATGTTATTGAGGCATGTCAAAATTTATGCCAGTAGAGAATCATGCATGTCAAGAATGACACCTGTCAAGAATGATGCGTGTTGAGAACGATGCATGTTGCTATTAATGCGTCATGAATGATGCGTAGCGGGAAAGGTTTGTATTAATATTGATGCGTTTCAAGAATGATGCGTGTTGATTTTTGATGCGTGTCAAGAATGATGCGTGTGGATTTTGATGCGTGTCAAGAATGATGCGTGTTCAGATTGATGCGTGTCAAGAATAATGCGTGTTGATATTGATGCGTGTCAAGAATGATGCGTTTCAAGAATGATGCGTGTTGAGAATGAAGTGTGTCAAGAATGATGGGTGTTGAAATTTATGCTTGTCGAAATTGATGCGCGTCCAGAATGATGCATGTTGAAATTGATGCGTGTCAAGAATGCTTTTGTCAACACTCATCATGATGTGGAGACTGACGTGTGTAGTGGATGTTGAGAGTAATGCGTCCATAATCTTATTGCCTTAATATTTGGGTTTGGTCCTTTTAAATTCTTACATCGTTAAAGTAGAACCAATAATAATTACTAGACTGTAGTTCTACTGTGTGTGATTTTTCTGTTCATTTTGTGGATGTATTCTGACTGCGATTGCAGTTTGACTGCGATGAGAAGTACCACGGAGCTGTTTTCCAGACCAGTCTCGATCGACTTTTTCACAGATGTGTAGATGTGTGAAGATTAATGGAAACTATTTTAATGTTTAAAATGTCCGGCTGGTTCCTGGGCAGTACGGATCTTTCCAAGAAGTTCATTCTCTTACGCTGCAGTGCTGTGACCTCACAGCTTGAGCCCCCCGACCTAGATTTTCATTTCTTGAAAAAAGCAGGGTGTTCAGTTTTTTGACAGCATTCCTGGTGTTTGTGAAAACATGTCTGGGGAAGAACCTGAAGGTCTGCAGTCATCCCGGGGCCCGGGCCCCTCGCTTCCCCCAAGGGCTCGGCTGTGTGAAAGCCACTGTTGTTCTCTGTGCTGAGGTGGACGTCCACTGTTTTTCCTGGCAGTGAGCGGCTTCATTCAGCGGTGGTGAGAAATTAAAGAGCTGAGACAGAAGAGGGGGACGTGTTTTCTGAAAGTGCTGCTAGATGCTGAGGATGAGTCTGCCACTGCTAATCTAGAAGTGTGTGTGACTTTATTAAACACAGTGTCTAAGTTAAGATTGTTACTAGTAGTTTACATGCACGACTACTGTTATTAGTAATAATAATTAGAATATATATAATATTAATAAATAATAATAATTAATAATAATAAGAATACTAGAGTACCTGAAAAAATTCTTGATAAAACTACAGATACCATACTGTAAAAATTACAAGCTGCAAGTCACCAATTCCAAGACTACTTGTAAAAGTAAAAGTCGTAACATATCCAATTTTAAGAGAACTTAAGTATTTTACTCACTCAATTTAGGCTAAAAAACACTATGAAACGGGAAAAACTAAAAACTATTTAAGTGGTTTTGTTTTCAAATATAGAAAATACATTTAACACCTCAATGTTTCAAAATGGCAAACAAAATTAATAAAAAAAGAACAAAACGTCAGTCTTAATCAAACTCAAATGTGCAAAAATAGCGCCGCCGCTAATTTACCCTCACATGATTCATTTTATATCATAAATGGCATTCAGTACCATCAGCATCCTGCAGATGACGATACTCTTGTTTCACACACATTAACATAAATTTTTCTGAGAGAGATTGACAATATTCAAGATTTCAAAGAATCATTAAAAGCAAATTAGATTATTTGTCTTATACACAACATGTCGGTTATAAAAACAGAATACTTCTTGCCACATCTTCATATTTCATACATTTTTGAATTTCTCCCAAATACGTTCTATACATATAATCTCACAGTAAACAAACAGTGTAGAGTGTGAGACAATGAAGAAAAATATTAAATCTGATTTTTTTTGCTCAAACTGAAATACCAATTTCGGTTTGAATCATAATTGTCTTTGAAACCAGGAGAACTGTACATTCTTGACAGCGCCGTGTCTTTGGGGTTATTAGCATACGCTCCCAAATCACCTGCTCAAACACAACAGGGAATCTACGGCACTTGTGTGTGTCCAGCTCTTCAGCACTTTATTAATAGCCTCATAAATAATAAATGACAGTTCCGCCATAAAGAGCCTGTTTCAAGTGTGTCTGTGTTGTGCGTTCTTCTCTTGTGCTGAGCATCTGCCGCACACGTGTATTTGCTCGTCGTTGTGTGTCGGGATCAAAGGTCACAGGAGAGATAGAGTGAGGAGCTGAGATGAGCGGGCGAACTTGATTAACCTCTGGGAGCGCGAGCACAGGTCGGTGACCGGGCAGTAATGAATCTGAACTGCAGCCGACTCTCGTTTAATCACGGTGGTGATTATGAATCCCTGTAATTGGGGGGAATTAAAAGAGCGTGGAGTTTACACCAGTCGTTTTGCTCTTTCGCTTCAGCTATTCTCTAATACAGTTCTGGAACTGATTGTTGGGCTTTTCGGTGCAACAGTGAAGCTTTTGAGCGGAGAGGCGCTCACAGTGGCATTCCGGGTCAGAAAGGCCCCCATGAATCACAATGTCATACCCTCTGGTCCTGGTCCAGTCGCCGCTGCCCTTCGTTTCGTCTGATGTAATGCCTGGGAAACTCCTGAAATATCACAGTTGATTGTTTCAGTCAAGTCATGTTTGTTTAAGCCAAAATAGAGTTTGGAAGCAGCTTTTGGAGTTCCAACGACATGTTGAACTTCAAGTTGCATGCCATAAACACTTTCACAATGATATTTAGAACTTTAATTTTCTGCCAGCTTCCCTCTGTCTTCCCTCGAAGATGCTACTAAATGGCTTTGCTGCTTCGAGTCACACTTTTCAGTCAGTCACACTTTTGTTGGAGTATGGTTTGCGTTTTGAAAATAGGATTTGCAATTTAACTATTGTGATAATTGTACTAATTTATGTACTAATTTGTGACTAATTGTAACTAAATTAAATAAATTTTTTTTACCAACGAGAAAACTCAAATTAGATGAAGGAGATGAGTCTGCTATCCCAAACATCTAGGTGAATCAGGAAACACCACAAATCACTTCACTGTATTCTCCTCCTGAAGACAATCTTGTCGCCACTGATCAATTTTGGAGCAAAGTTATCATCTCTCAAGAACTTTCATTTGCCTCAGCAACGCGTCCAGCGTCTTCTTTCAATTTGAAGACAGGAGAACACTAAACCAACACGTTTCCTTTCGAAATGTTGCCTAGAAAATTGTTTCCACACTGATCTCCTCCTAGAGTGTCAAGTGAACCAGTACAAGATTCTCTTTCGCACTTTTCCTGTTGTCTAGGTCTTTGCCATGGAGCTGTTGTGGCATAGTGGTAGTGAACCCTCCACCCATGCGTTGTAGGTTCCAATCCCGGAAGTGGGTCAAAACTGTCAAAACTGGCACCAAGGGTGATTTGGGTCTTTTAGGAAAAGTGTGCCCACTTCAGTTTAGGGACTCTTCACTGGATCTTATAAGAAGCTCACAGACCAGCTTCTCAGAAGTTCCTCGATCTCCGCAACTCTTGGTTAAACATGGACAGGTGGTGACCACAGTCATGAGATGGGGAGCAGCTTTACTGTGTCCGGCCCCTAGTCAGGTCCCCATCTCAGAGGACGGATCATCCGTGGTTTCAGAGTCAGGCATTTTGAACAGGTTATATCAGCATCAGCATAGTGAACCACCAAGGTGCTTTTTAATGGCACATCTGGTTGTGGAACAATTGACAACTCACGTCTCTCCTCTCACTATAATGATATGAATCCATCAGCGGAGAGTGACAGTTCGACTATCTTTCGGCAGGATGTGTTCTCTTTACCCTGTTTGAGTTCCAAATTAGTTCCCAAGTTCTTGTGCATGGGAAACTCAGGGATCAGAGGTGAAGACGAGTGCCACTGTGTTATAAGATGCTAAATGGACACAACCATCAAATCCTATTCAATTTCTAAGGAATTTTAGGTTTAGATTGCAATTTTGCACCAACAAATCAACAGTACTGAACTGTTTGGTTTTGTACCAGAGGATTTGCTTGAGGAGGTACTTGAGTAAATGAACTTTGTTACTTGAGTATTTTAAGCTGCTTTGTACTTGCACTGAGTATCACAAAAGCTACTTTTACTTTCTAGGTGACTACATTTGAATAGACACTAATCATTACTCATTACACTGAATGTTCACGACAAGTCTGCCTCTTTTTCTACCGCGGTTTATTTCTTGGGTGGACGAGGCGATTATGCCATCTGCAGGATGCTGACGGTACTGGATGCTGTTTATGCGCGAAATCATGTGAACGCAAATTAGCTGTTGCACTTTTTTGTACATTTGAGTTTGTTTTACAGCGACTTTTTGTTCTTTTTGTATCTAATTTGTTTTGCAAATTTGCAACATTGAGGTGTTAAATTCACATTACAAAATAAAACCTCATTAATGTTTTTCCACATTTCTTGGTGTTTTTAGAGCCTAAATTCATTACAACGTGTGCTCACTCTACAATGGAGTCATTTTTACGATACGTTATACATACTCAAGCACGATTTTCAGGCATTCTTTACACGTCTGGTTAAGCATATGTAAGCCAGAAATAAAAGCAGTTTTAAACAAATTCAGGTGAAAAAAATGTGTCGAGGCAGAAAACCGGATGTGCTTGACGCGGATTGTGCTGAGCGATGCGTCTCCTGTCGTGTTACAGAAAGCAGGAGCCGTAACTTGCTTATTTAACGTTACTTCCTTTTTCGATTAAACATTAAACAAGAGCGCCTCTGGGAAATAGCAGCGCGTCACTAATCTGGTGTTTGTAGTGTTCACTCTGACCCTGACGCTATCCTATAATTCCTCCGCCTGTCCCAGAGTCCCTTGAGGACACGTGCGCGCAGAACGTTCTTCATTCAGACTCGGACCACAGGCGTGCGCCCGGCTAAAGGGGCAAATTCTGCTTTCATTCCCATCGGCTCGTGCCAAGTGAGGGTTTATCCGAGCACTGATGTACTAGCAGGGAAATTTGAATCTTCTCCCAGACTTAATCCTCGACCGCCCCACCTGAGAAGCGTTTTCGGACTCACACGTCTGCTTCTTCGCACGGTTGCATGAAAGGCCGAGTTGTTTTTCAGACGTTTCTGCGGCGGAGTTTGATTTTATTTATTGCAAGTCAGCCTGGCTCTTTCAGATGGGTTTAAAGTGATTTGAGGCTTGCAAATAGGTTTCAGTGTAAACACTTGCACGTCTGGTCAGTGTTTGCATACAATCCCTCTTGCCTCGTGTTTAACTTTGGCTCGGACAAGTTGCAGCGAGGATGTGTGAGAGAGACGTGACGCGAGCTGACGCAGTGGATCGCTGAATAGACTGAACTGTTGGAGGCTTTTGACAGGAACACATTGCTGCAATCATTCTGGATTAGAAAACTGCTCAGGAGCATGAACGAGAGTAGTGTGTTGATCTGTGGCGTTCATGATAGTCCGGGGTGACTTTTTCTCAAAGACGCCTTGACTTTTTAGGGTCCGTGGAGCTTCCTCCTTCTCCATTCACACGTACCGCAGACTGATGTTTATATTTTTTTCACAAAGCAAACCAATGATTCCGGATTTAGGTTTTCGTTATCTCCCTCGCTCCCCCTCATGCGATCTGTTTGTTTGTCCACTCCCTCGTGCTCAGTAACTCTTCCCTAATTCTGCTGACCATCCCTCGCAGTGCTTAGGTTTTGTTATTTTTATTCTGCTAAGAGGAGGACATGACGCAAGGGTTTAATATTAGTCGACCCTGTGCTGACCCAGGAAACCAGGCCGGAAGAGACTTTTGCTCTCTCCAGCTTTCCAAACAAGCTCTCCCACATTCCCGAAGACTCTCCTGACCAGGAGGAGGCCGGGAAACGGAGACCGTCGTCTCCAGATCTCGACACGCATCCATCAGAATGTCTTGGCTGCCTCTCTCTGTTCGATGTTCTTGAGCTCTTGAGCTTGGATGGAACTTCAGCATGTCTGAATGATGAAAAGCCAGAGTGCGTCTTTGTTTTGATCACTCACATGCAGCAATGTGTCATCGCAGTGCTGGGGTTTATAACAGAGACAATCACAGTAAATCAGTCACACGTATCATAATCACATATCATAATGCAGAAGGATGTTTTAAACTAGCCAGGGATTTTTTTGTAGCACACATGTTGTTAGCATAATTAATGTGTGCTGTTTGTTTATGATTATTAAAAGGAAAACATTTCTTTAAACACGTGTATGCACTACATGTACTAGAATCACGGACAATAGTGACGTCACAGCTGCACGTCAGCAGCAAGGGACCCAGAACAATCCCGGTGCTGGAGAAGGTCCCGGTGACGTAGATGAAAGCAAGTTGTAACAATCAGACAGAGAGGAAAGCACGTGCACGTCAGCAGCGGTGATGATGCTCCTAAGCTTCAAGAAGACTCCGGATTCTGTGATCGATAAACGTGCCCGATCGATGCTCGGAATCGGCTCCGCTCGCGCTCTCAGTTGAGCTGTTTACGTGCAGCTCGAGCGCTGTGTTAAAAACAAGCTCGTGCCACGGGACATGACCAGCACGGTCTGAAATTGAATGTTCAGAATAGATTGCTTCCTAGAGTGAAGCGATCGCCGATAAGACATCACGGGAGACGGGCGTTTCGAGAAGAGCCCGGGAGAAAAGCTCCGGTGACGGTGGCGGCGGCGGTGATGATGATGACACTGGTGACCTAGAAACATCAGGAATTATTCGTCGTTGCGCCGGCCTGGATCTTTTAGATTATCGGGCATTTTAGGGGGAGCTTCTTTTTCTTCTTGCGTTTGACTTTTGTAGAAAAAAATGCGCCGGAGCCAAACGAGGCGCCGTGTCTGTCTGTCTGCCATGTGCTCGCGCGTCTTTGCGCATTAATGCGTGTTTCCCCGTGACCGATGGCACCGGACTCCGTGCGCAACGGTTATGTGCGTGCTTGTGTCACTCTGGTGGAGCAGGACCGCGGGCACTGCTGCTCTGCTCCCACATGGAGCTGTAGGAGCCTCTCCTCCGCCGCCTTGCGCGTCGCCTCGCTTTCCGCGCTGCTCGCGCTGCTCGTTCAGTGCGCGGAGCGGGACGCCGAGCGCGCACACGCGCCGTTGACGGGCTCTCCCGCCGCGCTGTGCGTAGTGACACTCGTGGAGCTCGTGTGGCAGCTTCTTTCTCCGGTCTTCTGGGTGGGCGTGTATTTGTTCCGCTGCGGGCTGCTGATCCGCACGGCGCTCTTTCTGCTCACTGTGTGCCATCTCGGTGAAGCGGCGGCGCGGTCGCTGCTGTTGGACGCGCAGCAGCTGTACTCGTTCACGGCCACCGCGCTGGTGCTGCTCGCCTGCTTGGCCAGCGGGGTGCTCATGGTGGCGCGACTGGGTCAGGGCATCTCCGTGCTACTCTTCATCAGCATCATCAGGACCGTCTCGCTCCTCTCCCTGCAGAAAGTGCGCGCCAGCTGGAGACCCTACCTGGCGTACTTGCTCGGGGTGCTGGGGGTGCTACTGGCGCGGTATGCGGACAGGCTGCTGCCGGAGCAGGGCGCATCACACCGGGAGGGTTTGCGGGGAGATATTCCGGTATTTAAGAGGCGCAGAAGGTCCAGCTCCGTAGTCTCGTCCGACATGGCACAGCACGGGCAGTCCAGGGGCAAATCCCACAGGAGGACGTCTCTGCCCTGCCTTCAGAGAGAGCAGGTAACCGCTGCCGTTCAGTTCACATTTCTTGCTTTTGTTCGTATTTGTCCCGATCGTAATAGTTACGATAGTGTTTTCTTAGCGGCTCTAATCTCTGCAAAACACGGACTAGGATATGATCTGGTGTTGAAAGCATCAGGATTTAAGAAAATGTTTTCAGAAACTCATCATTAATGTGTGACTATATAATGCACTGGAAAATTGTACAAACTATTATGAGCTTATTTTTATTGTTGCATTTTTAGCTGAATTCCAAGCTAATTATGCATTTGTTTTTGTTGTTGTTGTTGTTATTATTATTGATTATGAAAAAATGTGTACTTTTTACCCATTTGGTTTGTTTTGATTGATAATTTTCAAGTAGTATAGTTAATTAGAATAGTGTCAATTAAAGTATTTTTACACTTTAAAACACAGTTACTCTGGTTGTTTTACGTCTGCTTGTAGAGACTTGCAGCGGTTCGACCGCACTTTCTTAGGTCACTTGAGCAACATGGGGCCAGAAGAGCCCTGCTCAGGAAGAGCTGCTGGCTACAGCAGTGACCTTTGACCTTTTTTATCCTAAAGGTGTGGTATTGATTTTGCAGCTGTGATGAGGAGATGCGTCTCTTCTGACACAGCAGCACGATGAAATGTTCTGTAGAGCGTGGAACGATCCATCTCTCAGATATGTTCCACTTAATCCGCTCGTTGTCTGCTCGCACCGGTGTGTTTTTGAAATTAGTGTGTGATCTGTTGGCTTGTTCTATCTTCTGTTTTGTTCAGTGTCAATGTTTGATAGTGCAAAGCCGATTGAAATGGTTAGTTTGGCAAAAAGTACATTGCGATGAGAAAAACAGCTAATTCTATACTAAACCACAATTCGCTTAGTCCAAACGACAACAGGCCGGGAATCAAACGAACACTTTTGCTGTCGCGAGCACCTACGAGTTTTGGTTTCAAGCGACACAGCAAAGTCATTTTGCTTATTTTTGGATCGTTAAACAGGGTTTGCATATTTTACTGCATGTCAGTGCTTTCTGCATAATTTATCAGAAATACTACGTCCCACTTGCCAGTGTTTGTGTCCAGCTCACAGCTTTTCTCGCTGATTTTTGTCAAGTTGCGCTAATTGTGATATTTAAACAGGAATAATCAACTTTTTGACCCGGGTCACAGTTTCACCCACTTCAGTCAATTTCTTATTAACTTCTGCCTGTTGTAAGAAGCTTTTTCGGCAGATCTTGACCCTCTGGACTCCTCATATTTTTGTAAGAGAAGCTGTTTTTTTTTTTTTTTTGCTGTTTTTCTCAGAAGTTATTTAGTTTGCGCCCTCTGCTGACGGCATCATTCTTGGCGCTGCTTCATAAACAAATGCACTTTTTTACCATTTAATTTGCCCTCGGCGGAGCATTTCTAGCACATTCGCTCCCCTTGTGAAAAATGAACGAGGGCAGACCCCATGTGCGCCATCCATGTTCTCACACACCTGGTTTGCACGTGTGATGCTGTTGTTTTATCTGTGTGGTCCGACTGACTAAACACACTGGCACGTGACCCCTGCGCGCTTCCTCTCTGATCCCACAATAACCCCCGTGTCTCTCGGGCCACACAGAGCCACCTCTTGTCATCCGCCCGTCCATCTCGTGGTGTTTGAAGTGATGCAAGCGGTGTGAAAACTCCACCCGAGCGGCTGCTGATGGAGTGAAAGCTCTGTGTGAGCATGTGTTCTGTCGGATTCACTGCAGTGTGTCACATGTTTCTGCTTGGAACCCACCGTGTCTGTTGTGAAGAATCAGCAGATCAACATAACCATCGTCTTTCTGTTTAGATTAAAGGCAGAATCGAATCCAGCTGGAAGTCAAAGGCTTTAGCTTGACTAGGCCGAACATTGACTTGAAGAACCGAGTTGGTTCCCGTCTTGGACTTGTGTGTTGGTTTGAGTTGCACTTCTTACTGATCAAAAATTGACATTACGGTTCAAATACATGTCAAGACTTGATTAATTACCTGCTATTGGGAAACAAAGTGAGGCATTAAAACAGCACAAATACTTGGAAAAAATCCGTAGTAAAATTGATGAATAAATTAAATTGATTACCGTATTTTCCGGACTATAAGCCGCTACTTTTTTCATAGGTTTTGAACCATGCAGCTTATACAAAGGTGCGGCTATTCTGCAGATTTTTTTCCACCGCTAGGGCCGCTCTAAACCGGAATTAGAATCAAAACTAAGAAAAAATAAATGCAAAGAAGATTACGCTACGTCCACTTTAGCAGATTTAATTTGTATTAGTTTTAATCAGCTAAGTTGCTGCCGTAATAAAATACAGGTTAGGAAAGGATCTATTTAGTTACATACATGTACATTTCCAATTCAAAATCGTTCTGTTCCTGTAGTAAACACAGTAATCCCTCGTTTATTGTGGTAGATACATTCCAAGCCCGACGGGTGAAAATCCGCATAGTAGAGGCACAACATTTACGTATTTATTTAACACTTATTCAGACTTTTAAAACACTTTTTTCACGTAGTATTCTTTATTAAAGTAATGTTAACAAACATCTCGGTATAAAAATGACAGGAACAGATGTCAAGTAATAAAACGAAAAAAAACCGAAAGATTGTTAAGCAGTATGTACTAAAAAATTTTAACGGTAGATACATACAGTACAACGGAACGAATGTCAAGAAATAAAACAGTAAGTGTTTTAATGTTTTATGCACCACGTAAAAAACAAAAAATTATCATGCTATGCACGTATTATCAAATTTCACAGTATTTTAGGTACGTAAAGTAATGAAACGAACGGAAGCAATAAAACAATAATTGCACCACGTAAAAAACGAAAAATTGTTATGCTAAGCACATACTATAAAAATTCACAGTATTTTAGGTACAGTAACATGTACAGTAATTGAACGAAGGGGTGTGTCTTTCGGGGGTAACATCTCACAAATTGACATTAGCGGACCACGCGGTCGCGCACGAATATTTTGAAATATTTTTTTTATAAATTCTGCATACGTAATAATAAAATCTGCGAAGCCTTAATCCGCGAAGTAGCAAGGGAACACTATATCTAATCCATTAACATGCATATATGTGGCTTGCAAAACTTAATAGAGTGGATGCGGCTTGTATGCAGGTGCGGCTTGTTTGTCTTTTTTTTTATTATTTTTTCAAAAATAAAGCGGATGCGGCTTATATACAGGTGCGGCTTATAGTCCAGAAAAATGATCTGAAATGATCACACTTCTAAAGGGCAATTTTATTTTAACATCCACGCTCACAAATACTATGAAGTTCCCTAACTAGTGAGTTTAAATTAGTTTAAAATATCATCTTACTTTGTCGTTTTTGATTAATATTTTATGTGTTTTATCTATCTATCTATCTATCTATCTATCTATCTATCTATCTATCTATCTATCTATCTATCTATCTATCTATCTATCTATCTATCCATCCAACCATCCATCCATCCATCCAACCATCCATCCATCCATCCATCCATCCATCCATCCATCCATCCATCTATCTGTTCGATATATCTATTCACTGTACTTATATTCATTACATTATATATTTATTTGTTATTATTTATGCGTTTGTTATTATTGATGTGAAAAATTCTGCTCCCATGTTCAATACACAATTGTACAACCTACAAGCTAACTAGTTACCTAACTAGAGCCTTAGAGTCTGAGAATGGAGCTGATAAAGCGAGAAGTAGTTAGTTGCTTGTGTCTGTGAGGCTTTGGTCTCTTGAGGGCCACGCTGATGGAAAACTCCCGTTCACCGGCACGACTCGCACACCTCCAGTCTTCAGCGGGTCAGTGAGCAGCGATTAGCCCACGGCATCCTGGGAAAGCTGTTTGTCGGGATTCAGTCTTCCCTTAAACCTCTTTGTTTCTGTGTTGTGCATCAAAGATTCTTGAGGTTGTTTTTCTCCCATTTGTAACCCAAAAACTGCTAAAATAACTTCCTGGAAATGTGCACATTATCTAAATCCTGTCGTTTTGAGTTGAATTTGGTTTAATTATGTCAAATTTAGTCGTGATTTTGGTTTCGTTCGTTTGGAACAAAAGAAAAACATTGTGCAAATTGCATAATTAAGATGCAATTTACAATTAAGATTGAGAAAATAAGGAAAATAATTTAATTACTATATACTATGTTACATTATTTTCAATGAATCTCGAAGAGTATGATCCACAAGCCAACTACTTCCCTAACTAGTGCTTTAGTTTTTTGATCTTAGACATTTTTTATGTCTCATTAGACCCGATATTCTTAATATTACTTTCATTCAAATTTCATATCCAGGTTTATGCTAACTTGTTTTCGGCTTGTGTTAAAAACGGACAAACATAAGAAGACATAATCTTCTTGGCGGTGAATGTAGACGAGAACGACTTTAACCAGGAATTAATCGAGTTGCTTCAGACGTGTTGTTGTTTTGACACCGTGATGCTGAGTTTGGCTTCAGCGCAGGGATTTTGTGCCATGTGAACATAGTAGTAAGGATGGAAAAGGTCATTGCGTGATTTACAGACAGTAAAATCACGTTCACACACTGTGTTTATGTCTCGTGCCTGTATGTTTTAACATCTTTTAGTGCCTTTGTCGATCTCGCTGGAGCATTTATTATGTTCTTATAGAAAAAATATTCTGGATTCTAGTGATTGTGTGACCGGATCCGGCTGATGTTTGAGTGGTGTGTGTGTGTGATAGAAAGAGAGAGTATGTCTGTGTTTAAGTCTATTTGAGAAAGAGAGTGTGTGTGTCTGTCTATTTGAGAAAGTGTGTGTGTGTGTGAGAAAGAGAGAGAGAGAGAGAGAGAGAGAGAGAGAGTGTGTGTGTGTGTGTGTGTGTGTGTGTTTGTCTGTCTGTCTGTCTGTATTTATATATTAGAAAGAGAGAGTGAGAGTAAGTGTGTGTGTGTGTGCGTGTGTGTGTCTGTCAGTATATGTGAGAGGTAGAGAGAGACTGTGTGTGTCCGTCGGTCTATGAGAGAGAGAGATAAAATGTGTGTGTGTGGTTGCTTAGTCATTTTTGGCTAGTACTATTGACATTCTTTGGTCCGTACAACACAATGTTCGCAACTTCCAAGCCTGTGGGTTACATTTCTAGGAAAAGCATTAAGTTGTCTGACCGTGTAAAGGAATTCCTAGCGTTTAAACGTAATGCAAACCGCCATAAATGAGAGCGAACTGCCATTTGTGACGATGGTTTCGCTGTGGCTCAGTGGATTGCGGTGCTTACAACACTAAGGTCGTGGGTTTGCGTCTCGAGTGTCGACCCGAATGCAGGACTTGAAAATAATGCACGTTAAACAACTTCAGATAAAAGCGTCTCCCCCAAATGTGGAAAAGCCACGTTTTTTAACGTCTCGAGAATGAAAGCTGTTCCTGTTTCCTTTGTGATGGAGGGAGTGATTAGCGCAGGGGAAGAAAGGGTGTGCGAGTAACGGTCGGACCGATGACGCACATGCAGATCCGCTGAGACCTGGAGTGTGTTTCTGTGCCGATCTTTTTTAAGAGGTCTGTTTCCCAGCCTGCGGGAGACGGGAGTTTTCTGATACTGGAGCTCTTAAAGCGAGCCTCCACTCCACACACACACACACACACACACACACCACATACACACATGAGATCTGGAAAGAAAAAGAAAAAGCAGACGTGCCCTGAAGGTAATGGTTTCCGCTCTGAAGTGGAGCGTGTTCCATTCCCGGCGCTCCGGCTCCGCAGCAGAGCGCTCCACACGCCGAGGCTTGTCTTGACTTCCTGCAGGCTCTCCGCTGCCCCCGGCTGTAATTGGTCTGGTGTGCGAGGCGGCTGCAGACAGAGGGATCGTTGACGTGGACGGCGCTGTGTTTTGCTAGCGTCCAGCCGTGCCAGGCCTGGAATGTGTAGCCACAGCTGTCTCGCTCTCGCCGGCCGCTGCCAAGAACCTCGTCCAGCACTTTTACTGCAGAAGCTTCTTGGTGAACCAGGTGCACAGCTGGAGCGAGGCAGGGAAACCAAGCCACGTTAACGGTTCCACACGTGTCGGTGCGAGGGAATCGCAGCATTGGGAGAATTCCAGTGGCTAGAAAGCTAGTTCATGCGATAAAAGACGCATCACACGCACACACATTTGCATTTATTTTACACTGCGGTCCAAACATTGACTTACAGTACCTATGTACTAAGAAATACAAACGCCAAAGACAAAGGGCCCCACTTTGGTATTAAAACCTGACACTTTGACCTAAATGCCTGCACACACTAATAACACTACTAAAATGATTTGGCAACACAGTCAACTACTGTTATTTGGGACACATCGGGACACGTCTATTTTGCCCCAATTAAGCAGCACAAATTCGCGTTGTGAGATATGATTTGGACTTTAGGAATTGTCACAGTAAAGCGGCTGCCCCCTTTTAACTGGCGACTATTTTGATTTATTACCAAGCTTGAGTGTTTTGTTAATTTAATAAGGTCCTTTTTTTATCAGACATGTAAATCTTTTGTCAAAGAAGTACTTTATATGTTTCGACAGAGTTATGTTGTGTGTGTTGTGTGTAATTATTTTATTTAATTATAATATAAAAATATATGATATATTTTTATATACTTTTTGTATAGTTATTACAATTTTTTAATAAAACATGTATATATAATTTAGAACAACATCCTGTATACTTTACTCAGTACATTTGAATTGTTACTAGCACAGTTAGTTGTTTTCAGAATCCTGTGGTGATGCACGCACACACACACACACACACACACACACACACACACACACACACACACACACACACATACACACACTTCTGGCAAGAGTTTAGCAGATTTTAGAATCACTGCTTTTGCGACAGTAAGTCCCGGTGCTCGTGCGCATCGATCCGCTTCTCGAGGCGTAGACATGCTGCGCTGCTGCTGTAAGTGTATCAGATAATTGCTAGTGCAGTCGTGACTATTGCAGCTGGAAGTGTTTTGCTCTTATTAAGCGTCTTGAGCGTAACTCACTTCATCACGTGAGAAATGAGCCTCAGGATCTTCAGATAGCGTGAGAACCTCATCTGACGTCACCTGCTGATACTAGCCGGTCTCACACACACACACGCACACACACACACACGCACACACACACACACACACACACACACAAACAGCTCAGATCAGATGAGCACTGCAAAAACCAATTTAATTATAAGTCCATTTTACGTAATTGTTTCCACGCATTTATATTCAAAAGTAGAATTATTTTGTTATGTTTTTTTTTCTTTTTTTGTAAAGCATTTGTGCACAAAATTTTGTTTTAAATTCAATTTTTACAAATTAAAGTTTTTACATATTAAAGTTTTCAATAAATTATATTATGTATTTGATCTGTTGACCACTTGTGCAGTGTAAACTACACAAGGGGTGTGGATTCGTTTTTGAGAGAATGCATGAAGCTTATTCAGTGAATGTAAAGTCTAAGTAAGCCCCAACACAGCTCAAATTAACATACGTGTGTTGAAATCTTACCAAAGAATACAACACAAAACTCAAGTATGATAAAAAGCTGGAAATTAAGTCCGTAAGAAAGATGGTCCCCTCCTCTGCTTAGATAGTAGCTCACTAATCAATTAGCAAAGCTGTGGCCAATCAGAACTCAGTCCCTCTTCAGCCAATAGGAAGCACTGAAATGCATATTAATCATATAACACAATTGCCGTGCAATTAATTGTAACCGCAAACAAACACAATTTGAGCTGAAAATGCCAAACATCAAAACTGCAAAAAGTTGCACTTTTTTTTACATTTTTACATTTTAAGTTTTATTCACATGGTATTTCAAATTTTATTCTAATTCTTAACAATTATGTAGCACTATTCTGATATGAACCAATCATAGCACACTGAGTTGAGCGAGAGACCTGGTCGAGTAATATATATAAATAATAAAAAAAAACCTTAGCATGAATTTACCGCGGCAGGTGCGCGAAGATGAGAGATGATCAGTTTTTTGAGCGTATATGTTAATTTTGTTACTTGCCGTATTACTTTGATGTCTTGACATATAGCACATATAATTTTATTTTGGTGTGATTCTGGCCTGTGAAGCGGATTCAAATCCTCAATGCTTCCATTAGTGATATTCGCTGAGAGATTTGTGCAGCGTTTGGTTCAGTGGCGTGTTATTATAAGTTAGTATTTGTTTTATTTGCAGGAGTGGAACAAGCTCTTGTGTTTATTGAATGTTTCCTTCAAAGCCGAACAGGAACGTAACATCTACCAAACACAGAGGACACGGTCAGACAACTCCGAGATAACGGCGTTTTATTAGATGCGTGAGTGAGTTTCTCTTGATCTGTGTCAGACCCGCCGCTGTGAAGCTCATCCACTTGCTTCCTAACGCTGCTATAATAATGCCACTGTAGCTAATTAGAATAATTACAGTGCGTCATTAGCATAAAATCACGCAGAGAGAGAATCGAGGGAGAACAACTTTTTTTTGGTTTGGATTTGTTGTGTTTGAATAAATCACTTGGCGCTTTGGGTCTCTGAGACGCTCACCATGTGTTGTAGCTTTGATTTTGGTTTCATTTTTTTGTAGATCGGAAGCACACGCTTGTGTTCTTCTCATGAAATGTCAAAACGGAAACCACTATTTTGCTTTGACGTGATTTATCTCATAAATAACATCCAGTACTTTCAGCATCCTGCAGATGGCGATATTGCCTTGTCCGCCCATTTTCAACTGTGGTGGAAAAAAAATGTGGACTTGTCGTGCACAATCACAATGTCACTATTCAAAGGTAGTGGAAAATCAAAAATTTAGTCAAGTTGAGAGTAAAAGTTGCTTATATTTTTTACACTCAGTACAAGTACAAAGTAGCCAAAAAATACTTAAGAAAAGTAACTAAGTAAATTCACTCAGGCACTTTACACCAGGTGTTGGCGGCCATCATGTCCTGCAGAATTCACTAACACACACTAAACATGTAGTTTTGTACACTAATAGTTTTTTTGGGGGGGTGTAAATGTTTTCTGGGCTTATGTGCCCGGCCAAAGAGAACTCTTAAACCCATAATGCTGTGCATTCAGCCATCCCATAATATCGCTGCAGTCTGACGGCTTTTCTTTTGATCTCTAAAGTGGCTGTGATGGCTGTGTTGGTGAATTTGTGAAACAGTTCTTGAGTTACAGAACAGTTTTGAGTTCAACATGATTTTGTATATTTGTCGATGCTTTCAGAAATTAGGGTTTTGGTGCTAGCTTGTTGTTTTTGTGTGCACTGTGAAGTCTGAAATCTGAGCCAAACCAAGTATAATCGTGTGCTTGGAAAAATGAGTTTGTGTTGAAGTGTCCGACTGTGTCGTATAGGAGAGGCTAAGGAGAATGTGATGCTGGTCAGAAGCATTAAAGCCATGTTCAGCAGCACACACACACACACACACACACACACACACACACACACACACACACACACCTGAAGAGGTTGTGTGTGGCAGTGCAGGGTCTGTATCATTAGCTGAGCTCTCAAGGTACATAAAGACCTGTGTTAATGTCAGAAAGAGCTGCCGGGCATGACATCCCCATTTCATCTCTCTTTCTCTCTCTCTTTCCCTCTCCCTCTCTCTCTCTCCCTCTCTTTTCTCTCTGTTTCTCTCTCTCTCTTGCTCTCTCTCTATCTCTTTCTTGGTATCGCTCTATATCTCTGTTTTTTGCTTTCAAGCTGTTTCGTTCTCTTTTTTTCACACTGCCTTGCCTTTCTTGCTGTCTTTCTGTTCCCCTTTTCCATTCTCTTTCTCTTATCCTTCCTTCTTTCACTCTCTCATGTCAATCTGTCTCTCCCCTCTTCCCTGTCTCTGTTTACCATCCCTATGGTTTCTATTCTTGCTCTGTGTTTCTTACTAGTCCTTCTAGTCGCTTTTTCCTTGTCCCCTTATCTACCCCTTTTTTATGTTCCATCTTGTCTTCTCTTTCTTTATCTTTGGTTTCTCTGTTCTCCTCTCCCCTCTCTTTTTTTCCCTCACAATTTGTATTTTTATATTGCATTTTCCTTCCCTCTTTCCTGTCTCTCTCTCTCTCTCTCTCTCTCTCTCTCTCTCTCTCTCTCTCTCTCTCTCTCTCTCTCTCTCAGTGGTCACTCCACCCCTCCCCCTCTTTCTGTTTCCTGTCTTTTTTTACTCTCTTTTTTTCTGAAATCCTTGTCCCCCCATCACTCCCCATCACTCTCAGACTTTCCCCTTCTCTCTTTCTGTAACATCTGTTCTCTTTCTCTCTCTTTCTCTTGTCCTTTTGTACTCATCTGTTTTATCTCTTTCTTTTTTCATCCTCTTTCTTTGGTCTCTTCTCTCTCCACCAGACGTCAGGATTTAGCTTTGTGTTACTGATATTTGTCTGCGTCTTTGTCTTGCTTTCAGACATGACTTGTGGGAAGTAGGTTAAAATGGAATTTTCCGCTGGTTCTTGCTGTGTGGAAATCCTAAAGCCTCACTCGTGACCTCAAATATCACTGCATTTGTCGTGAAAGAATCATCAGAAACTACTGTGCATGTGTTTGTGTGTGTGTGTTTACTTGAGACCGAGAATCTGTGATTCATGTGGCTCTAAGTGACGGTCTAACTGACCGGACAGTCCAGCCTGGGCCAGAAATGTGACCCCTGGAGAGCATAAATCAGTGTTGTAAAAGCACATGCGGAGTACAGATGTGTGTACATTGTCAGCGGGACAAGTCTCACGTGGATGCTGCTGCACTTCCGCCGCTTGTTTTTCCCATGAGAGAAAAGGCACAGAAGCTGATGTTACTGTATCTGATCTTATAGTAGCAGATTTTACTGTACCTTATTTTGCAGTAGCTGATCTTACTGTACCTGATTAAACATCTGTTCTAACAGTAGCTGATATTACTGTACCTTAACTTACTTTTGGTGTTATTACTGTAGGTGATTTTACTGTACCTTATCTTATAGTAGCACATTTTACTGTACCTGATTTTACAGTAGCTGGTCTTACTTTACTGTACCTGATCTTACAGTAGCAGATTTTACAGTAGCTGATTTTACTGTATTTGATGTTACAGTAGCTAGTCTTACTCTAGCTTATTGTAGCTTATTGTTGCTGGTCCTACTTTTGATGATCTTACTGTAGCTGGTCTCAATGTAGCTGATCTTACTGTAAACTATCTTACTGTAGCTGATCTTTTCTTTCTACTACTCTCTTATCCTTCCTTCTTTGACTCAAGTCCCCTGTTTCCGCCCTCTTCCCCCATCTATGTTTATGGTGTCTCTGTTCTGTTTTCTTACTCTGTCTCTTTTACCCCAATCCCTCGTTCCTCATACCCCAGCAGATCTTACTGTATCTGATCTTAGAGTAGCATATTTCACTGTATCTGTTCTTACTGTAGCTGTTCTTACAGTTACTGATTTTACTGTATCTGTTCTTACTGTAGCTGATTTTGAACCAACGATGAACCAAACTTTTACTATGGCGAGACTTATGGCTTATAATTTTTGGATTTTATCCATATCATTTCATTATTTATTCATTTTTTTTGGTTGAGTTTTTCTTTCTCTTCCTAATTAGAATCGTTACTTGTCTGATTTCTCACTAGTATCTGAAAGACTGAACGCCATTTATAACCAATACAAATCAGTTTCCATGACAGATCAATAAACATGTTACAGTAACAGGGTCAATATTTTCGTTTTGCCTTCATACTCGTTGAATAATTAAAAGCTCCGAGTCATGCATCAGTCACACGTCTGCTGACGTGGCATGTGTTACAAGACAAGATTCGCTTGGACGTTAATGGAAGCGAAAGTCATGTGTGTACGTTCACAGACGAGTGTTGTCGTTAGCAGGGGCAAAGCGCTCCACTAAGCATATTGGCTGAGAGAGAGAAGGAAAGAGAGGGGGAGAGAAAAGAAAAGCGTTTATTTTCAGATTGAACGTGTTACACCGTTCAGAAACTGTGCTAAACTCACCCGATGACTCTCTGATGCTGTGGGTATCTCAGCGTCTCTGCTGTGTCCACTGGCTTTACACGTCATTTTATAATTGTAATACATGTAAGATAATGGATAAACAAAACACAGGACTAGCCAACAACTATATACATATATATATTTATATGCATGTATTAATATTTATTATTTAATTAAGGATTATTTAATATTACTGTATTTACACGAATATATGCTGACCGCGAATATGAGCACTCCCCTGTTACGTCAATTACGTTAATTTTCTCTTAAAAAAAACTATTCTTTTCTTTATTTAACAATCATAACTTGTGATTTGAATCACTTCAATGTCGTTTTGCTTGAAAATAATAAAGGGAAAATGTATTCCAGCAAACCAAAAAAGTGAATAACTACACTTCCCATGAAGCTTTGCTTCTCACTGGTTCCAATGAGTCTTTGCACTAAAAGAGCATAGAGTAAACCTGAATGAGCTTGTTTCTTGTTAGACGTAAATATTGGAACAGTCACGTTTTTCGCAGCAGACTTTTTGTTATTCGATTTGAACTGTTTTCTGTTTGCTCATAAGCGTTTGCAGTGTGTTGGACTTGTTTTCAAGCACTAACCCGTTAGCCTTTAGCACTGCATCAAGAATTGTATTTAGTTTAATCTTACGTCTTCCAATGTTATTTTGTCCCTGTTAAGTGTTGCGGCGTGTCTAATGTTTCTATATTTATGTTATTATATTCTGCTAATAAAAACTCATATGCACGTCTTCCTCCAGAACGAGCTTTGAATATACGTGAATACGTGAATATTTGAAATTGATGATTAGAAGCACCCCGAAAGTTTTTGAGCCGCTAAAATTGGAAATAAAACCTGGTGTTTTTATTCGCGTAAATACAGTATTTACTGTATGTACTTCAATGTACTTCAAACGTGTGTGTGTAACATTATTTGGCCAAGTGTGTAATAGAAGCTTTAAAGCAGGTTTCCCATTGGCAGGAGATGTTTCAGCGCTTATGTTGAATGTTCCAGAAACTTCCCGTGGGTCGTGTGGATGTTGTGGACTGGATCATCACATCTTGGCTCATTAAACTTCAGGTGCTGGGAGGCGAACAAGAGACACACGGCTGAAAGCAACAGTCCGGCGGCGCTTCTTAGAATAGCCGCGTTTTCGGTCTTATCAGTCGTTTTAAAGTTGTGTGGAGTTTAACGTCATCATAAAGTGGTTGTTCTCGCCGTGTTTTATGTTTCCCGGGCAGTGTGGTCCTTAATGCCGCGTTAATTATTGATTTTCTGAGAAGAATTGCGCTTGAGGGACAGGCCACTTTAGGAGTTTAACTTGTGAAGATTCGCGGAAAGCTAAATCTTTTACAACGCCTCTTGTCACAAGATCTTTAATGCTCAACCGTGATAACCGAAACCAATGTTCATGGCGGAACAAGTCCATGATGTCAGTTGTGATGAAACAATCGAATCCAGAGTGCAGTTTGTGGGTCAGGACCAATTACAGTGATGGGATCGCGGCAGAAAGGGTTTGTGGGAGCTCTGGTTTGGGACACCAGACACCTTCTCATTAGGATCATGAATGTAATCAGCGCTATAGCTGTGTGAGGTTAATGCAGTCTCTCCACACACTCGTCCATTAGACCAGACTAACCCAATCACAGCCGGACCAGAGCCCACTGATGTCACCAGCAGAAAAACTCCACGTCACTGCTCCGACCGGCCCCAAGCTCAGATGAGACATCAGATCTCCTCCTGATCACGCTTCAGACGCTCGCCGGTGAAATTTGCACATCATTTGTGTTATATTTTAGTGCGGGCTGGGTCCCCGGAGGGAGATCCATAACTGGAATGAGAAACGGCGAACTCATCCATCCAGGATGGAGGCCCATGTAATTTAGACGCTGTTGTTGTGCTAATGCGTTTAAATGTGGCTCACTTTGTGTTTTAATACGTGTTGATTGGGAATGTGAACAGCATGATTGCTCTTTGTGTTGATGTTTGTGTTCAAATATTCTTTAGGGGTTTTGACCTTGTGAAAGACTGACAAGGTTGAACTAGTCAAAATTTGTGCTTGGAATGCACACAGAACGAGAGTTTTGATAATCGTAATGATAAGTCCAAGTTCAATCATATAATCATGAAGCAAAAACGAGAAGCCAGTAAACAACAAGTTATAAGAAAAAAAAAAAAACTACCAAGAAGAGAAAAAAGAGAAAATCTGGCTATTTTGGCATCTTAATTTTACTTGGTGAAAAAATTATCCATCCATTCGTTTCCATTTCTGGCTCACACGGAGCTGTAATTCCAGCCATTCTGTGCAGAAGGCAAATGAACACACTGGAATGCTTAATATGACGAGAAATTATTACTTGGGGCAATTTGTCCAGATTGAACTATTCACATCAGATTGGTGAACACCGACATTAATGACTTTTCTTAGTAGAGTGAGGTGTTAGTTTGCATCTCTGGTTCGTATTAGTATAATACTCACTAATACTCGACTCGTAAAAAGTGTACATTTTCCATATGGAATAAACCTGATCTTGAGCACAGGCCCAGATCTGTTTACTTCGGGGTGTCTTCTGCCTCCACGCTGCCAATGTGGCCCACTTTAGCTTCCAGAGACCGGTCCGTCGTGCT
The DNA here is from genome assembly GCA_028031935.1 of Paedocypris micromegethes. Classification (NCBI taxonomy): domain Eukaryota; kingdom Metazoa; phylum Chordata; class Actinopteri; order Cypriniformes; genus Paedocypris; species Paedocypris micromegethes. Next base: position 6,024,444 of record CM051496.1, read on the forward strand.
CTTACGCTTTTATCCAACTCAATCTGCAGGAAGTTACACATTGAGACTCATGAATATTCAAGAGCGTCGAACCCCTGGCTAATATAAGACGAGGCTCATGCGTGTTCTCCATCTGGCCACTTGTGTTTTTTTTCTCGATTAACCAGCCAATCCTGGATTGTTTTCGAAACCCCTCGTGCCTCTGTTTTGGGCCATAGTGATGTAATAATACGTAATAATAATAATATTATTATTATTATGAGTATTTGTAGGGCGCTTTTCACAGTTTTAACTGATCTCAATTAATTGAGCATTTTAACACAATTACGAATAGTGATAATACTGAAAACATGATTATTTTATTAATTTATATTTTTGCACTCTGTTGTTCTTAAAAAAAAAAAAAAAAAAAATATGTCTTGCACATTTGAACAAATTATTTATTTTCAATATTTTCTTTTAATTTCAGCGAAATAACATAACGTGACGGAGCGGCGTAACGTCACGTGACCACACGCACTAGTGTTTTTTCAATGGAAATTATTTGAAACAGTCGACCTGGAAAAATGTAATCAGAAGTTCTGAATGTCGATTCCGCTTACTTTTTGATTAATCGCCCATTTGTATCATGAGTCACCATTCGCTCTACGGATGTGAACTTTCAGTCTTGAGCCTGATGTTCACAAGGTGCTATGAAAGGCAGCTGTGAAAATGTAGAGGCCGGGAACATCGGAGCGTATTTCAGCGAGACCGAAAACAAAACCGAGAGGGATTAGCAAACATTCTCCATGGATTTACAGTGCACCGGGATGTTTCTGGACAGGCAGCGCGTGGAAAGGTGCTGGGTGAGATGTTCTTATTCTCCGTTTGTCACATGTTAATGCACTTTCCTGGTGCTCTTGAGAGCCGTGCCCCGGCAGAGCTCGCGGTAATCTTATCTAGTTTTGACGTAAGTGCTTTTATATCACGCTTGACATTTAGAGCTGCAGTGATCGTGTTTTATTTCAGAGAGGGTATGAGCAGCGTGCTGGTTCCACGTGCCGCCTGGAGAATTCCCATAGTGCCACTTACACACATCGGGCCCCACAGACACCAGGCCAAATATTTACCCTCCAGCCAAACAATTGATCGACACAGCGGATTGGACAACACTAACACTCTCAGAGAAACACAACCATCACTGTCCAGCTGATGGACACATGCAAACTGTCAAAAAAGCCACGCCACTGTCTAACTCACCCGCTCTTACAGACTGGCTGTTTTTATGACGCGCTCACGGATAAATTTAGCTGTTCCGATCTCGTCTAACTGAAGCGCCATTACAACGATTTCATGCCAGGATAATTTGCTTGCTTCGGTTTGGAGCAGAAATTATTATTTTCTTCCTTTGATTGGTGCAAATGTCTTTTGTGCAAATATTGTGAAGATAGCCGCGCTTAGTGATTTACAATTCCGCAGACCAACTGGTTTTTAATCATCCTACTGTGAAAGGCCACTGCTTGTCTCCTTACGCTGCTCCTCAGGCGGGATTCGAACCCCAGTTGCTGGGTTGGGAGGTGAAGGACTTAAGCTCACTGTCCGGCCTTCACTGTCTCGTCTAGACTTCACTGACGTTCCACTATCACGTCCCCATTCTCCCTGACTCAAACTTCCTGTCCTGACTTCACTACGTTGCTCTCATTGACCCACTACTGTCCCGATCAAACTCATTCTCCATCTCCTGATTGAACTCTATCTGTCATGTTGTCACTGACCCGCTCGTCAAAGCTCGTAACTGTACATCATACGTTTCTATTGCGTGTTATTTTGGACGCAAGCCGTTTTATCTGCGTGTTAGTAAGGCTGTATCACTTCAGAAGACTGTTTGGACTCCGGCGTCTGTTCTTCAGTTCATTAAGTGTCTGGCAGACGCTGCTGCGCTGCTTTTTTTCCATACAAGGGCCTGGCAGAGGCGCCATCGTTCGCCTACGTCACCCGCAGCCCAGAGATGGCGCTTTAATTGCCTGCAGCAAAGTTTCTCTCTCTTTCACATTATTGCATTTTCTCTGCCTCCGTTTTTTCCCGTTTCCCTGCGTTTTTTCCCCCTGCATCTCCTCACATTTGTTTTGTTTTTTTTAGCAGATGCTTTTGTTTGTTTGTTAAAGCAGCTTACGAATTGAGCCGACCAGGTTCAATGCCCAAAGTGCGGGATTCAAACCTGCAACCTTTTGGTCACAAGCCCTACTCCCTGCCACTAGGCCACATTTGCACCGTTGTGCCCGTCTCACTCTGGCTGTGTGTTTAGCTCGGACTTGTCGGCAGGTGAGTGCTGTGTTCTGTTTAAAAGGGATGGTGGGTGTTTACAGTGCCGGGTGGTCTTGGATTTATACGAGACGTGCGCACCATGACTTCATGCTGTATTTAAACACACGCACGCACACACACTCGCGCAAATGAGATGTTAGACATCTGACAGCAGGATTGTGCATTAATTATTCATTTATTCGTTGTGCATTTCTCTCGAACGCCTTTGGATCATTTGTACTTTTGTCTCAGGTTGAGTTGTATTGACAGATTTGCCGTTCGCTCAGCACTTGACATTTAACAACTTACGGACACTTGACTGAAATGAAATATAGCACTTTACTGTCTTGTTATTCTCTATTGCCTCCATAACCAGGTTTGATTATGATTTCAACACACACATACACGCACACGCACCTCTCTCTCTCTCTCTCTCTCTCTCTCTCTACCTGTCTCTCTACCTGCCTCTCTCCTTCTGTTTTACAATCTCTCCCCTATCTTCCTCTCTAGGTTCCTTTCATTCACTCTTTTTTCCAATTTTGCCTTGTACAAGTGACACACACACACACACACACACACACACACACACACACACACACACACACACACACACACTTGTATTTATATCATAGTGGGGTCCCATCATTGACCTCCCTCCTGACCTCGACCAAAAAATGTATGGTTTACTTTTACTAAATGCCTGTAAACACACACAAACACAGTTCCATCTCTCACACTCTTTACCGTTCCCCCTTCAACGCTTTTTTTTTTTCAGTTACTCGCTTACATTTCTCCTTCTTCTGCTCAGTCTACACGTTTATTTCCTTTCATCTCTCCTTAACACCCCGTCTTTCCGTTTATCCACCTTTAATCTCTCTTTTCCATGTTTGAGTCTCTTTTCCATCTTTGAGTGACCCTGAGTCTCTTTGATTTGCCCAAATCTAATCAAATCAAATCAAATCCCTTTTATTGTCACACCACCCCAGCGTGTGAGCTGTGGTGAGTGAAAAACTTAGCTGCAAACTCCAGTTTACAATACAATATACTCCAATGTACATCACAAAACTAATTACGGACAGTAACAATAAGTAGCAGTGCAAACTAACCTACATTATTACAGTTTGGTGTGTGTGCGTGTGGTGTAGAAGCGGTTCAGTAAAACAGACATGGGTTGTTTCCTGACCTCGGTGTGTCGCTGCTGTTCTGGGGTTTGACTGGAGGCTTTCAGTAGCTTTATGTGGCACGGTGATGCTGTTAATTCGTCCGGGTCTCGTTAAAAGTTTTACACCGCAGCACTGACGCTCCAGGGCCTTTATCAGACGTGTGGAGCAGAGAACGCCGCCTGCGTGCGTGAACAGCATGAGGAAGTGAAGTTTGATGATGGAGTGACGGAGCTCCAGCCAATGACAAACGCAGATGTTGATTCTCAGAGAATGTGTTTTAGTGGACGAATAGTATTTTCTTATCGTTCTATTTCATCAAGCACTCATGCACCTTCACTTTGCATCCCTGCTTATAAAAGCTGGTTTGTCTGGCCAAACGCTCCTGGCTTTGTTTTCTAGAAACCTGAAACTTCTTCTCCAGGCTCTTCTGGCCTTTTACCCGACACCCCTTCACTGATCCACAGGGACTGAGTCTGAGTCGGGTCAGGGGTTCGGGTCTCTGGGGAAGCCAAGCGTTTCCTGTCCAGCTCTCTTGTTTTTGTCTTTAGAGTACAATATTTGTGAGGAGTGATTCCGCTGTGAAACCATCAGAAGATGAAATTTCACGTGTCTGATGGATCATTGCAGCAGATCACTGTGACGTCCAGCACCGTTGGGCCCAGTGACCTGCAAAAGTCATTGTATCATCTTACGTCTGACCTGTGGGTGTGTGTGTGTGTGTGTGTGTGTGTGTGTGTGTGCTTCCTTTAAGAGAGAGAGATTGAGAAGTATGTTTGCAAACAATTTCAATCTTTTCTTATGGAACTCCGTCTCTTCTTCTCGATGCCATCTGCAGGACATCCTGGGAACTGCACTTTTGGGAAATGCTGCATGTGAGGTAGTAAACCAAGTCAAATTAGAGTCAAATTAGATAGAAGGAAGGAGAAAACAGCCATTATTGATTAACTATTTAGTGTAAATATTCCTACAAATAACTAGATTGGTCTGGAATAGATTGAGACCATAATTGAGCTTTAAATCCAAGGACTTTTCACTCTTCACACACACACACACACACGCACACACACACACACACACACACACACACGCATAATTCTTTTCTCAACATTAAACACTTTTTTACACATTTTCTCACACCAGTGTGTGGAATGTTTGAATGGTTGTGGAATAGAGCAGAGCTGCAGCTCACCCACAGTCTTTACATTATTAAAAGCGCATTAGGGGCGTGATGGCTCAGAGATGCATTTCAGCGCTGCTGTACGTGATGATGCACGAGCAGTGAAATATCTCAGCGCAGGGATGAAAACCGCGTTGTGTTTAGAAGGAGTGGATGAAATGCCACGTAAATAGACGAATAAATCCAGAAAAAAATGTATGATTTCTGATAAATGTAAATCAAAATAGGTTTTTCTTGATCTTTTATGTTATGAATTTAGAAAATGTACACTGCTGTCAAAAGTAGTCACATTCATTACTCAAGTAGAAGTATACTGGAGTTAAATAAGACTTTGGTGGAAGTAACATTTTTACCTTTTCACTTAAGTAAATGTATTAGTTTATAACTACTTGAAGAAACAAATTAAAATTAAATTTTATAGATATAGGAATAAAATGTTGCCGAATATAATTGCATTAAAAGTTGTTGCATTTTATTACATTACAAACACAATAAAGAACCACATCTGCGCACATTAACCTGTCAGAGTGGGACTTACCATGACAATAGTATTGTAATGGTGAATACCTCAGAAGCAACATTGGAATGAAGTAACAAAATAACATATTATAAGTACACAACATGCATCAAAGATGTGCGATGACAACACAGAAATAAAACTGTATTTAATGTAAGGAGTATAAAGTACTGATATTTGCATACAAATTTATGGAGTAGAAGTAAAAAATACTCAAGTAAAGGGGCAATAAGACAAAATTCTACTTAAGTAAAGTAACAAAGTACTTTTAATTCCTTACTTGACACCTAGAAATTCGAGTAACAAACCATTTTTTTGGGAACCAATGGACATAATGGAATTCACAGCAAAGTCAGGTGTGGCTCTCAAATCATGAATCGTCAGGCACCACTGAGTTAGTGCGAAGAAAGAGAAGGAGAGAAAGGAAGAGAGTAAAAGTTCACGCAACGCAAAATTCTTGCTGCATCATGCGGCTTATTATGAGCATCTCCTCATCTGTCACTTATTCCTCAGAGATGCGGCGCGTTTTGTCAGAGCTCCTTCTTTCAGAAATGGAGCGCGGGGTTATTAACGGCAGATTATTGTCTGCGCTGGCTACAGTGACGTCTGAGAAGAGAAATCTCATTAGCACGACCCGTTAGAGACGCTCCCCTGAGACGCCCTTCCAGCCGCCGTTGCTTTTATTCCGAGCTGCATAGATATTAGTGAAGAGCTTTCACTCTAGGTGACGTCTTCTGACTTTTCCGAGCGGGAACATCTCATCACGAGCAGCTTAATGATTTCAACAGAGGTGGATGTGCGTCTCACACAGACCGAAATTCTGCGCGCCGAGCTCAAGCTCTGTTCAGAAAACCCGCTGGCCCAGTCAAGTGTTGACTTTTCCACCAAAAAAAACGTGTTGACCTGTAGTGCCGCAGAAAGTCTTTCTGAATGGCGTCTTTACTGGAACCAGTGAATGACGCTGAAGCCGGGAATGTCTTTGGTTGCCTGGGAGTAGAACATGGGTGGACTTTACGTAACATTATATAACCCAGTTACTAATGCTGAGTCAATGGCAAAGTGACTGTCCATTAAACGCAGTTGTGCAACCAGAACCCAAAAAAATCTCCTCAAAACTTCAAGTGGACTGAACTTTTCCGTGTTTCTGTTTGCCCAGCACGATTGTGTTGGTGGTCATGGTGTTCCAGGCCAACAAGAACGACAGCGCCAACCTGGTGTCGTTTTCTTCAAACCAATGGAATTATTCCCTTAAGTTGGTGCTTTTTACTTCCCAGACAGGAAATGTCCGCTGCTTCAGTTACAGGCCGCACGTTTAGCCGCCTGCAGGAAGCTCCTTGTGTCTGTTAATTAGAGTGTGTAAAGTTTACAGCCTATGAGAAGCTGTTAAACAGCGACGAGCGTAAAGGCAGCCTGACTGTGAAATTGAATTATGGGCGAGTGTCACTGAACAAAATGGAAAGTGTGAGAGAGGGAGGGGAGAGCGAGAGAGCCCGGTGTCTCTCTCTTTCTCGTCTCAGCTGTGTGTGTGTGTAGTGAGCGAGGTGGAGCTCGGCGAGTCATTAGATGCTGGACTGTGAATGGATTACACGCCGCACTCTTCTGTGTGTCTACCGTGCTGTGTGTCTGTCCGCAGATGCTCCCTCAGCAGGAATGGGATCACAAACGAGGGGACCGAGGATCTCAGGTCAGTAGACGCTCTTCCCAAACACCTCTGTTTGTCCCACGCTGGTGAAGTTGCTCAGGAGGCGCTTGAGATTCTCCTCAAGTCTCGACAAGTCCATCCATCACTGATCCATCTTCCCTCTGTGATTGTTTCATGATCGTTGATGTGAAAGCTACATTATTAATACATCGACGGCGGTAATACTGTATGTGTAGACGCACAAACACACTTACACCTGAGCCATAGACTTAAATATACATAAATCTATAACAGCAACCTAATATAAACATATGAATCAGTATTTTTGAACAGTTGAATATAAAAGTCATATATACTGTATTAACCTACACATATTTTCAAATACACACACCCCCGTACATGTGAATAAGTAGACATACATATAAAGAAATATCCATTAAAATAGTTTTATCACAAAAAAATCCAATGTTCAATTATATTAATTCATTAGATTTTATGGTGGAGAAGTGGGTAGCGCCGTCGTCTTCAGTTGCAGAGATTTGCCTCAGCTCCCTGTGACCGAGAAATGGAAAAAAGTGATAGAAAATGGTTGGTTGGGTAGATTATATTTTGAGGACATGAGTGGAAGAGTTCATTTTTCTCCTCATGTGACCGGTGTGTTGTGTAGTCCTGACCAGTGATTAATGATTTGAGCGAGAGAGTAAACGTGTTCCTGAGTCACTGACCCTCATCTGATCCCATCTGACCTGGAATCCTCAGCACACAATATATACGACTTTCTCCTTACTACAAAATTTGTTCAATTTGCTTGTGGTGGAGGTAGAGAACGAGACAGAGGGATAGGCAATATATAGTGTACAGAGGAGAGAGAGAGAGAGAGAGAGAGAGAGAGAGAGTAAAGCGAGATGAAGGGTTAGGTGGATGGATAGACAGATTGATTGATTGATTGATTGATTGATTGATTAATTGATTTATTTGTTGATCGATTGGTTGGTTGGTTGGTTGGTCGATAGGTTAATTGATTTATTTGTTGATTGATTGGTTGGTTGGTTGATATCCATCTATCCATCCAGATGAATGGATGGATGGATGGATAGATAGACAGATAGACAGACACACAGAAACAGATAGATAGGAAGGCAAATATGTAGATGTATGTAAGGAAGGAGAGATGGTTAAATCGATAGATGGGTGGATTGAAAGTAATTAATCTTTTTACTGGAAACATCCGTGGTGTTGCAGAGTTTACCGTCGTGTTAATGCTGCAGGAAAAATACACATTGGTGATAAAAGTCACGAGCGCTTCTGTGAGTTTGTTTCACCTGCGTGTGTTGATGCTTGCTCGCGCTGAAGTCGGGGAGTAGCGTGACGCGTGTAATGACGTGCTTCTCTCACCCTCTGCTCGTCCCTCGGTGCTTCATTCATTCCCTGCAGTTTAACCTCCATCTATTTGTGCCGCCTCTGAGAGAGAGAGAGAGAGAGAGAGAGAGAGAGAGAGAGACGACTCGGGTCATTTTTGTTCCATCACTACATTGTCTGGCGTTAGCATCACGGCCTTGGGCTGCAGCTTGTTGGTTAGCGATGAAGGACGGTGGTGTTACCCGGGTTGTTTGTTAGCGGCTGAGGCGCGGCTGACGCAGGCGTGACTTAAGACGCGAACCGCTTCAGGGCTGACACGGGTCGAACATGGACTCAGAAAACAGTCGTCAATCACCCTGTCCAATCAGAGAGCTGCATGGGAGCACGAGGTCACATCGTATGATGCGAGTAGAGGAAATGATGTGATGGAGAAAGAACGAGGAGAGGACTCTAAAAAAGCCAATGAAAATGTATATTTAAATTACATTTGAACAATTTTAACTTGGGTAATATTTGAAATATGTATGAGTTTGTTATAACTAATATAATAAATATTCATAATTTTTTAGATGTTTAGATGGAAGCATAAAAAATATATGACATCCAAATAAATACATTTTAATAATTTTTAACAACTAATAATATATACAGACATTTTTATTTCGATATTTTTGACAATTATTCATAATATAGGACTGCATCATGTTTACTTGCGTTTTAATGTATTTATTTTTTTCATTTATGTTAAAACTAATTTTGGGCGGCACGGTGGCGCAGTGGTTAGCGCTGCTGCCTCACAGCAAGATGGTCCCGTTTGACACTTGAGGTGTGAGTTCAAGGCCGGCCGGGGCCGTTCTGTGTGGAGTTTGCATGTTCTCCCCGTGCTTGCGTGGGTTTCCTCCGGGTTCTCCGGTTTCCTCCCACAGTCCAAAAACATGCGCTTCAGGCTAATTGGAATTGGAAAATTGACCGCATAGGTGTGAGTGAGTGTGTGAATGTGTTTGTCTGTGTGTCCCGCTCTGCGAATGGTTGGCCACCAATCCAGAGTGTGTACCCCGCCTCCGGCCCTAAGACGCTGAGATAGGCGCCAGCTCCCCGCGACCCTGTAAAGGATGAAGCGGTAGAAGATGACTGACTGACTAAAACTAATTTTGTCCTTCACTTGGTCCCTTGTCATCAGTCACGTGACATTTGTTTCACTGGTGATTGGCTCTTTTTTGGGAAGCAGAAAGGTGATTTGTGTCTCCACACTTTACACCCTTTCTGAAATGTTTTTGCTCCACACACTTGCTCACAAGCAAGGATTTTCTAGACGCTTGACTGCCGTTTGCGGTGTGAAGTTCTATCTGGCACGCCACAGTTCCCCTCACACTCTGGCTTTTGTTTTCCTGCCATCGATCCATGGAAAGCCGCCATCTCTGGGTTGTGATGCCTAATAAAGGTGTGGAGTAGAGCAAACACGATTGACCTTTGAACTCCTGAAAGAGAGTTTCTGGACCTCTTCCCATCATGCTCTAGCAGACCTCTTCTTTTTCTTGGCCCGGGCCTGTCGTGAGGTGTTAGACGGACACATTTTTGGAGAACTTGCATAATATGTGTGTATCGATTACTTTACTTACTTTTTAATGTAATGTTTTTTTCATTTATTTCACTAAAATAAAATATCATAAAGTTTTATATACTATTATAAAATTATACATATACTATATACTATTACATTTATTTAAGTTTAATTTCACTAATTCAACCATACATGCCATGAGCTATGCAATGTGAAAAAACGCTATGCAAAGTAAAAAAAATGAAAAGTTTGAATGTAATTTCAGATGGAAAGGCTGCGGTCTGGAAGTGTGTGTGTGTGTGTGTGTGTGTGTGTGTGTGTGTGTGTCAGTGGGTGAATCACAGGTTTCTTGCTCGTTCACGGCTGAATGCGGCGAGTGCAGCTGATCCTCCTGCAGCATCTACGTGATGAGAACAAACACGTGCTTGAAGCTTTCAAGCCTGTGTTTTCAACACTTCTGCATCTCTCTTTCTCCCTCTCACCCTCTTTTTCTCCATATTTCTCTGACTGTCCTTCTCTTACTGTTTGCTCTCTCAGCATCTTTATCTCCTTCTCCCTTGTTTTTCTCTTTTTATCTTTATCTTTCATCCATCCATCCATTCATCCGTCTGTCTGTCTGTCTGTCTGTCTGTCTGTCTTTCTATCTTTCTATCTATCTATCTCACTCGCTCACTCTTAGTCTCTGCCTCTCTTTCTGTGTGTGTCTGTCTGTTTCTCACACTATTCACATTCTACTTTCTGTCTGTACTTTTTCATCTTTCTCAATTCTTTTCCTCTCTCTCTCTCTCTCTCTCTCTCTCTCTCTCTC
>CM051496.1:6035315-6052815 GCA_028031935.1 Paedocypris micromegethes
AATGAGCTGCTATTACAGGAGCTTTCCATCTCAGAGGGCTTTGTGTATATGAGCGTGTGTGTGTGTGTGTGTGTGTGTATGTGTGTGTTCTCAAATGGCCCTGATCAAACTCGGACAGATCGATGCTGTTTCCAGCAGCAACCCGCATTTTGTCCCCTGGATCTATTGTTGATATCACCTAAACTAACACATCCTCTCTCTCACACACACACACACACGCACACACACACTAATTCAAGGACATTAGCCATGGAGGGTCCATTTCAGTCGGGTAATGGGCAGATGTGCTATCAGTGGATGTCATAAAGGTTGCACTGAAGAGTGAGATAACGTGTGATGCTGTTTCTGCTGCGCTCTGTCTGTCATGCTAAAGCCAGTCTTTTGTGCTCATTACTGATTAACACACGCACAAGTATGTCGTGCGAAGCGTCTGAGGAGTGTGTTGGCTGGCAACTTTCCAGGTTTTGATAGCGGGTCGAGAGAGGGCGAGGGGAAGGAATGTAGTGAAAGACTCCCACACCGCGGCGTCTCAGTCCACTTAACCCCTCTCTCTCTCTCTCTCCTCACATCTATGTTTAATCAGCCTCGCTCGCCCCGGCAGCTCCTGAGTCACAGCAGACGAGACACTCTCTCTTCCACGCGGCCGTGAACTGATGTAATGTCTGTCAAGAACGCACAATTAGCAACATATGCGCACGTAAAATTTAAGAAAATGTGTAATTTCAGTACATTCCTGCCTTATTTGGGACTACAGAAATGTTTTACTGAAAATGATTAAAAATAGTAGGTTTATTTATAAGGATTTCGAGACCCTCAAGGTCGCCATATATTATTGGTATAATATTATGAGCATGTACATATATATATAATACTCATTAAAAACATGCAGTAATAATGCCATGCACTGTTTTCACATTATTTAAATTCATCATGTAGTCTTTTTTTTTTACATGTCTACTCAATATTGCATTTTGGGTGTGCGTTTCGGAAATACATTTATTCTTAGCTCGAAATAAAAGTGTCCTAATAAATGATCGGTAAACATGCTTCTTTTGTAGAGCCTCTGTTTTTTTTTCGAGGGTTTATTTTGAAGCGGAAGTGTTTCTCTGAGATTATTCATTTTCTCAGAGAGGTCACTAAGAGACCCCTGCCGTGGGCCGTGGACTCGCCAGCATTGAGGTCAGAGGTCATGAGCGTGTGTGTGTGTGGCGGGGGGAGGGGGGTCGTGCTTGCTGTGGTCATTTATGTAATCTATAAGAGAATCTTGGGATGGTGTGAGTTGTACAGTGAGACGAGAGCAAAACTGACACAGCCCGTTGCCATGGCAACTTCACTTCTTTCTGCCTGATCCGGAGCAATGTGAGAACATCAGAAGTTCCGGATGGATATTAAAAACACGCAAACAAGCACATCCCTGGTTTCAGCATTCAGATCTTTCTTTACGTCAAATTCCAATTCTGTTTGGGAAAAAGAAGAGGTTGTTTTTAATAGTGATGTATGTGTTTTACTGTACTAGTGTTATGAAGCGGAGATCACTGTCAATTCTGAGTGATGATGGCTGAAGGATCAGTGTCACACGATCAACTCTGTGTCCTAGATTTAATTGGTTTAACAAGCGGATTTTCTTAAAAAAGCGGCACAAATGTGTTAGAAATCAAAGAAGCTGAGCCGGATGCTGACTTTTAGTTGAATGCAGAAGTGACTCTCTTTATTCCTCCGTGAAACGTGGGATTCAGCAACATCCGAACATATGCCAAAGCAGATGCCGCCTGTCGCAGAGATGTTTAGTCTTTAAGATCTTTCTCCCTCTTCCCGTTCACCTTCTGTCTCTATTCCTCTCTTTTTTATACTTTCGTTTCACACGCTCTCCTTTAATTCAGTTTTTCACTGTTATTTTTTATTTCTTTTTTCCTACCTCATTTTTAGTGTATTTTCCCCTCTCTCTCTCCCTCTCTCTCTCTCTCTCTCTCTCTCTCTCCCCACATGTCTGTTTAACTATCTTTCTGTCTCTCTGAAACACTCACACATACCCACAAATATGGCAGTACAAGCTGTCATCCATGTCGGTTTTCTCCCCACGCCATTAGTGATTCTCTCTGTCGTTCTCTCAGTTGCTCTTGATGTCTCCGTCTCTCTAACACACACACACACACACTTCCGCTCAATGTTCCTCTCAGTACTTTCATCTGGAGATAGACCATATAGGAAAATGTAGAGTGTTATCTGATTGTTATTCTCTGGTTTATCTCCTGCCCGGTTTCTTCTGTACTTGTAGTGACCTCCTTTTTACTTGCCCTCGAAATCTCTCTCTCCCCCCAGTGCAGCGTCACTCTCTGCGTCAGTCTGCCATTACGTCAGTCCTGCACCGCATCACCGCCGAGGTGCAGATGAGCTAACGTTGCTGTTTCTCTCTCACTCTTTTGTCCTGTCTCTTCTCATCTCTCTCTCTCTCTCTCTCTCTCTTTACCCACATGTCTGTTTAACTCCATCTCTTTCTTTGTCTCCTACAGTCTTCGGGCACCAGTGTGACGGTGGACATTGCGGTGATGGGAGAGGCCCACGGACTGATCTCGGATCTGTTGGCCGACCCCTCCCTGCCCCCAAACACCTGCAGCACCCTGCGGGCCGTCAGCAACCTGCTCAGCACCCAGCTCACCTTCCAGCCGCTGCAGCACCGGCCGCGCCTGAGCCCCCTGCTGGCCTTCAGCGACGGCCACACCTACTCTGACTCGGAGGAGGTGCCAGAGAAGGGAGAGAGGCTGGCCATCCCTAAGGTAGGACACGCCCCATCAGGTACCGGACATTCGCAACTCATTCTCAAGACTGCCTTATATTTTACGCCACTTTAACGGCGTAAAATATTAAAGCGTTGTTAATTTGGTCTGAGATGAATAAATACACACACACACACACACACACACACACACACACACACACACATTTAACATTTACTTATTTTCATGCAAATACATGAAGACCTACAGTATGTAATACATGTTGACCAGTAGCAAGTTCCATTGGATGGAATTCCAACGCTACAGTGTTTACGTGGGGATGGCTTGTGTTCCCAAAATTAAAAAAAAAAATCTTTTTGAATCTCTGTTCGTCTTTTATAGGCTAACAAGTTAGTCTTTAAAAGTTAGTTTTCATGTACAGTTTTTTCTTCAATAGGCATGATGGAATGCAATCTATTGGCCAGTCACAAACTTTCTTGATTTTTTCAAAAGCGCTAAGAAGAATAACTCAAGACAAGACAGAAGCATGTCTGATTCCAAGATTTTCACTTTTAGCATTAGCTAACAACGCAAAAACAAATACAGATGTCCAACAAATTAATCAGAGGATTAAGTAGAGTAGCACATGTGAGTACAGAACAACACGGGTGTGAAAAGTAAATTTCCGGACATGGTTCATTATCATCATCAACCGGACGTAGTTCTGAACAAATTTAATTATTTTTTTTTAACTAGTTTTTAATTTGTGTGTTTGTCGTCCGCTAGTCTCGCTGCCACTAAAGCAGTCAGGACTTTCTCATGCTTTTAAATGCTTGACCAGCATTTCCACTGCTTTTTATTTTAATAAATACATATTTTTTTCATGGCACGCATACACATTCTTTCCTCATTCACTCCCGCTCGGCAACTTCTAATGTAGCGGACGATGACGCACAGAAGCCTTTTAATGTTTCACCAGCTGTTAAAAATGCATGCCGGCACTTTAAGGCGGCAGGAGTCACGGTGCGAGTCTTCAGCTGCTTTCCCATGCTGCTCCGCTCCACAAACAGCATTAAGAGATGTTTAGTGAAGCCCGCTCATTACACCTGGCCCGCATGCGGGTCACACGAGTGCCTCCGTCTCTTCTCCGCAGCAAATTTGATATGATATTTTGGCAGGGTGAAGGAAAACACGAGCAATTCGGACTCTTGGTCGCGCAGCTGTGTCAACAGCCAAAAGAACGGGGTAAAAACACGGCGTAACGCAAGGAGACTTTTCTTGCTTCCAGCGACGGGATTGGCCGAGGGTCACGACACCATTGCAGCCCCCTGAGCGGAAATGGCTGCGGCCCGTCTGAGTGTTCCGATCGGCGTTAGCTTTGGCCCTGACAAGGATCGTCGCTGTTTCACATAAATCTCGAATCATTTTCCCTGTATGTTTTAAAATCCGAAACATAAAGAAAACATTGACCAAACAGTGGAAGTTGTTCGTTACGGAATCTTGCAGCTAAAGTGACTGAGAATTCCTATTGTGTGGCTGTCTGTGCATATACCAAATATAGTAATATACTATAATATGCACAAAAAAATAAACTTTTTTTTTTTACCGTAAACATGCTGTGCCGATGCATTTTCATTCAATTTTTTTAGCACTAAAGATAAGAAGATATATCGCGGAGAAATTCTGATGTTGATTTGGACCAAGAGTCAAGTCGAATGATAGAAGAAACTGTGTTATTAATATATTTTTGTTTGTTTTATTTTTTTAAGCGTTCCGTGCGTACTTCTACAGCAAGATGAGCTACTTTGCACGTAGATGTGTATTAAACACAGAGTTTGTGCAGCTCGTCTGCTGCTTCAGACATATGTTTATCACACATGAGCGGAGTTGTAGTCAGTTATGGCGTTTGGATGTCTTGACTAATGCGGTCAAGAAATATGGACTAATATGGAAATATGGAGTATCATGGTGCCATGGACACTGTGTGATAGACATAGTCAATTGGTTCTTCTGATGTTTCTTGTTTTTGCTTCAATTCTGGAAACACAGCGACAAAAGCAATATGAATAAATGTTGTTTTTCTGGATTGAGTTTTACATGTATTTTGAAGGATAGATAATTCTTAACACGTGTGGGAGAGAGAGAGAGAGTGAGAGAGAAAGAGAGAGAGATGTGCAGACGTTTAGGTCAAAGTGGGGCCCCAAATACTAGGTTTTTTTGCTAAAGTGTGAACCTATGGTCACCCACAACATTGAGGGTCTGTCAAGCTGGGATTTTAGGGCTGAAGTTAAGTGTGAGTTTTTGTTAAGGTTAGAGTGAAGAGGGGAGGTGGACATATCGTTTTATATATAAGTTAATGGTGTGACCCCACTTTAATATAAATGCAAGTGTGTGTGTGTGTGTGTGTGTGTGCACAGTCAGCTAGCTGAAGTGTCTTCTCGGTGGTGTGTTGATTAGTCTGGAGTGTGTGGCGTTGATCAGTTATTCATTATGCTGGAGCTGAAGAGACTCCTGTTGCGAGCTGGAGTTTCGTCCTCTGTAGGAGGTTGTTTTCTGGAATAATACTGGAAAATTGTTGCTGGAAAATGTGACTCGCACTCCCGCGTTGTAATGTTTATTTTGTTGGCTTTTGCTTACTGCTGAACTCTTGAGACGTGGCGCTTTGATGAATGCGGTGAAACAGGAGTGTGTTGCTGCTTGCGGTCAGATGCCGTACCGGTCAATTCATGCCGCTTTAATGCACTTTACATTCACAGGATTTTTTATGTACAGTATATATTGACTCCTGGAAAAAATGTCTGAAAATCTCAAGTGTGTGTGTGTGAATGTTTCAACAGTCCAATTTAAATTGTCATCTGTTTTAAATTGGCATTGTTTAATGCAATATAAAACTAGTTCACATATGCAGCTCCAGATTAATATTTTATACCTTTTATACATATTTTTATACATATCCTAGGGTTGTGTGTGTGTGTGTGTGTGTGTGGGGATGTGTGTGTGTGTGTGTGTTGTGTGTGTGTGTGTTGTGTGTGTGTGTGTGGTGTGGGTGTGAGAAAGGAGAGAGAGGGACTGTGCATATAGTATGTGTGCATGTGAAGTATTTTATTGTACATGGTAGACACCACACACACACACACACACACACACACACACACACACACAAATGTACAGTATATATTGTATCATATTAAAGTAAATTGAATAATGAATGAATAGTTTTAAAATTTTATGTAAAATGTGTTAGTTTCACATTATTTTGTTTACGTCTTTTTCTATAATTTTTTTTTAATCAACAGAATACTACAGAATTGAACAGTATAATTTTTTCACGTTTTTTTATCTAACCGCTTTTGCTTTTAACACTGGATTGATAACTATCATGGAAAAGAGCCGGATAAACGAACACACACACAGATATACAGTATATACAGTACTGAACACATACAACCATCACACGCTTCACTCGCGCGCTACATCTCGTTTTTTTCTGTTCCTTTCCAAGTAAAATGTGATCAGGACCGATTTGTCAGAATAAGCAGCCTGGAATATTCCTCCTAAAGTCAGAGGAGACTGTCACATCACTTACGGGAGGCTGTGATTGGACCAGACTGAACCTTCACATCACTGCCAGTGAGAGAGAAGCACATCTCCCGCACCTTCTCAGACATCAGGTCGTAACATCCGCTCAGACGTGCTGCTCCAGACTTCAGCTGACAGCCGCTCCCGCTGAATTACTATCACAGAGTCCTTTCCAGCGGATGTTTGATGAAGACAAATCCTCGGGATCCTTTGGATTCTGACCCCTGCGCTCCAGCCGTCTGCGTGACGCGGGACGCGGGCGGCGCCGTGGGCTGAAGGATATGCCCTCTGGATCTGTACGTGCAAAGCATCTGAAATATTCATGCCGCTGTCGAAAGTTTGTCCCGGCCAGACTCTCCCACTAATGCGGCTTCCCAAGTTTTCATGCAACGTGGCATGAAAAGTTCATATGGACTGAAACATGTTTAATTCAAGCTCGCACATGTGCAGGAGTTTCTAGAGGTGGAACGTGTCTTCCGATTTTAAACTGTGTGTGTGTGTGTGTGTGTGTGTGTGTGTGTGTGTGTGTGTGTGTGCGTGTTAAATATATATATATATGTTTGTGTGTATATAAATAATAAAATACTACAATGTACGGCATTAGGAATTTTAAAATTGCCCCAAAACATAAGAAATTTGTGTCACAACTCACAACGTGTCACAAACTATAATTTTTATATATATATATATATATATTTATTTATTTTTTTTATTGGTAGTCATGTTCCAAGCCTCTTGCCAAGACAATTCGGCAAGCTGCCAAATGATAATTTAGCAATAAACTAAATTTGACCTATAATGCTTTTACAATCACTAAGCTGCTAAATTCGATCCACGTTACTGTATGTTCATCAATGTGTTTTCTTTTATTTTGTATGTGTTTTCTTTGCGTGTCTGTGTGTGTGTGTGTGTTGTACGAGTAATGCGTTTTTCCCCCACTTTCATTTTTTTCTGTACATGTGTGGTGAATCATTGAAGCCTCTTAAATGGGGGGAAAAAGCGAGAGCATGGATGCATTTCTCCAGGGTTTTCCATCTGTTCACTTCCCAGTTTCCCGTTTGGTCGAGGACACGAGTTATTCCCTGACGCGCTGCAGTCATCTGCTGCCCTCAATGTTTGGTTTAACACACAAACCTTCTAAACACACACTCACTGCGAGATTTACATCATTTGCGTAATCTGAAATCTAAACAAGCACTTTGTGTGGCGGCCAGAACCTTTCAGCTTCTCCGTGCCGGTCGTGTTTTTCTGGTCACACACACACACACACACACACACACACACAGTTTGGGTGTTAATGGATGGTAGATGGTGTTATGATGGTGTTGTGACAATCTGAATGTGTGACTGGCTGTCAGTGGTGGTTTTTCCTGAAGCTGAGGTGTCTTCTTCTCTCCTGCAGCTGCAGCGCTTGAGGAAGAGTTTGCCGCCGGGGCTCCTGAGACGAAGTTCTTCCACGTGGACCACCACCACCTCGGCCACGGGTCTGCCCACCCTGGAGCCCGGGCCGGTCCGACGAGACCGTAGTGCCAGCATGAAAGCGCCTCACGACGGCCCGACCGGCAGGTATTAGGTTCCATCCTAACAGTCACAACACGTGATGAGGTTCAGTAACACACTGCTGTTATCATATTCAGTAGCATTCTATAGAGTGGTGAACTTTTTCACTTGGGCAACTAGTTTAGTTTTCTAAATTTACATTTGTTTATTTATATTTAGTATATATTTTTGAATGTTCAAGGACAATAAAGGCTATTCTATTCTATTTCTCATAAATTGCATTCTGATATGTTGTGATTTATTCTATTCTTTTCTGATGCAGTATATTATATTTTTTTCTGATATATTCTTTTCTGACATATTCTATTATATTCTGTTTAGATATATTCAATTCAATTCTGATATACGTATTGTATTCTGTTATAATATATTCTATTCTATTCTGATGCGTATATTCTTTTTAATTCTGATATATTCTGATATATGTATTCTATTCTGTTGTGATATATTATATTCTGTTCAGATAAATTCTATTCTGTTCTGTTTTATTTCATTCTAATGTATTCCATTCCATTCAGATATATGCTATTCTGTTTGGATACATTCTATTATATTCTGATATATTCTGTTCTGATATCATCAATTTTATTAAGACACATCTTTTCGATTCTTCTGATATATTCCATTCTATTCTATTCTGATATACAGTACATATTCCATTCTGTTCAGATACATTATATTCTTATATATTCTATTGTATTCTTAAATAATATTACATTTTATTCTTATAATAAATATTCTATTCTGATATATTTTTGTCCGACATTTTCTATTATATTCTGTTGTAATTAAGCTGCAGCCATAAATCACTACATTTGAAACTTTTTCCGTGCCTCCTGTTTTGGAATCTCAAAGTGTTTTAAGTTTGCGTGGACTTTGTTTTTTGTAGTGTGTGCTGTTGACTTCACACAGTCTCATCTGAATGTTTCGATGAAATAATCATTGAATCAAATCTCCATTTTAGGCCTTTTCTCCAGCACTTTTCCCTTCTTTTAGCTTGAGTGATAGAGCCCGGCAAGCTTCAGCTCATTAATTCTAACTGCAGATAGCCATCAGCATCGGACAGTTTCCAGAGTCAGGGTTGTGTTTAGATTTGGTCTGTGCCAAAATAAAAGCCCTGGTTAGGGATGGAGGCTCAGACGTGTTGTCGCCTGCGATGGCGGAGGCAGGTTATAGGACATCTGAACTACATGAGGACTTCTCTTGAAAGTTCCAGACCATCGCAGCATGGCGTCTGAAAGACAATGGAATGCAGGCGACGTGCTTTGTGACAATGTCTGTCCTTCTCTCTGGCAGTTTGGTGAACAGTGAATCATGGAACAGCTCCGTCTCATTCACCGTTTCCAAGATCAGGTCCATGTCCCACTCGTCCTCCACCACCAACCACATCTACAGCAAGAACCGGAGAGGTGAAGCCCCGAGTGTGTGTGGCGCCATACGCATAATTTGCGATTCATGTCAGCAGTGAAACACACAGTGTGTAATTCTCTCCATCTCTGACAGGTGTCCCTCCTTCCAACATTTCCCCACTGACCTCGCCCTGCCACTCGCCCCCCGCGCAGGGGTCCGTGCTGACCAGCCCCACCTCCAAGACTCCGGTGCCAGACGTGCCGGACGTCCCGCTGCCACCCAGTCTCCACAAAGCCTTAACCCACAGTCAGAGCGCCCCCAGCCCTAGCGCCACCCACTGGCCTCCGCAGTGTAGCAGGTGAAACTTTTATCCTGTGCCATTGCTAAAAAATACTTTCCTTATTTGTACAATTTTCATTCTATTGCCAATAACTCTCAAATAGAAAAAGTGTGGTGAATATGAGTCTGAATACAGAGTTTTGTATACAGTATATTAATATGTAATGCTTACAATCCTCTGAAAAATCCTTTTAGTTGTTACAAAATAAAAAAATTTGGCAATTTATAAAACGTATACATTTTTTTGAAAAGGTATTAGTAGTGTGAAATGCATACAAGTATTAATTATTATTGTAATAATTAAAAAGTAACAATACTAATTAAATGTGTATATATAAATACTAAATATTCTTACATGCACACATACAGTACATTATTATTGCAGAGAAAAAATGTCCCCATTAGGGACAAATAATAAAAATAATAATAATAATAATAATAATTATTATTATTATTATTATTATTATTATTAACTGTGTGTGTGTATTATTATGTTTGTAAATTCTGAACTGTGTGATTATGATAATTCTTTTAACTCATATTACTTACAATTACAATATAAATACTTAATGTTTGTGGCGTGGCGCGCTTGTGTGACGTGGCTTTAGTTCAGGTTCTGTGTATTTCAGCTGAGCGCTGCAGGTCACTAATGAGTTGTTAATATTCAAGCCAGTTAATCATCGTTTTAAGTACAACACTGAAATCACATGCTCATTGTTTCCGAAGATCTGAGCGCAAACTGTGGAAAAGATGTTCTACAACACTGGCCAACAGCTTCAGACACTCCGTGGTTACTGAACAACCCCGATCAATTGCTGTGAAAAATAACCAACATGTGATTAAAGATTAACAGAGGAGAACTCTCTCTTCCTCTCTAACTAGAACAAGTCTCTTCTGTCTCGCTATCACTCTCTAACTAACTAAAATGAGTCCCCCATCTCTTGTTTCTAATTCTGTGTCTAACTATCTAGAACGAGTCTCTCCATCACTTCACTTACTCTCACTCTCTATCTATCTATCTATCTATCTATCTATCTATCTATCTATCTATCTATCTATCTATCTATCTATCTATCTATCTATCTATCTATCTATCTATCTATCTAACTAACTAGCTACCTACTAACAAAAAAAATAAAATAGAATGTCCTACCTTCTCCTGTCTCTCTACTGTATCTCTCTCAAACTGGAATGAGTCACTACATCTCATGTCTGTTTTGCTATCTACCTACCTCTATACTTGCTCTATACCATCTAATGACTAACTAATGACTACTAGAATGAGTCCTTCCATCTCTTGTGAGACTCTCTAACTAGAACGAGTCTATCATTATTGTCTCGTCCTCATGTTTTTTTTATTGTCGCTCTTTTCTCTGTCAAACCCAATCTCTCTTTCACTAACTCTGAACCTCCGTCTTTTTTTAAGTGAGTCAGAGAAATCTCTGGCACCTCTCTTTTTCTGTCTCTGTCTCATCTATTTCTCTCTCAAACTTTATCCCTTAGTCTTTGAAAGTCTCACTTCCCACACCCTTTCTCTCCATTTTCTCTTTTTCTGTTTTTCTCTTCTTCTCCCATTCACTCTTTTCTGGCTGGAAAGTATTTTTTTCTAACAATGGCTTACTCTCTACTTCTCTCTGAACTGATCTCAATTTGTCTCTTTTTTTGCTCACATTCCAACATTTTTCATCTTTATTTAAAAGTTGCATTGCATTATGCGGCCGATATTATATTATGATATATAACTAAAATGACTTCATACACCTATCAAATTCTCTTTTTCATATTTTTCCAAGTCTCACTCTGTCTCATTCATTTCCTCCGTCTTACTCGCTCTGATCTCATTCTGTCCTTCTCATGTCCCCTGTTCCCCCCTCTCTCTCTTTCTCTGGCAAAGAGTGGAGGTCCTGGCGTCCTTGCCGGGTGATGAGAGCCGGGCACAGCAGAACCACGTGATGAGTTTGTGTCTGAGCCGTTAATTCAGAATCTTCAGCAAAGCAGCAGTGACAGTGACGGGCTAATTTGCCGCTAAACACTGCGAATGGAGACACACACGTGCCGAAATGTCGGGGCTGTGATGAATGCGTGATGAAGATGAAGCTGCTGGAGGAATGACCGTACTGATGTTTTACAGCTGTGGACGGCCGTACAGTAAATCCAGACACACGGACGCATCCGGAGAGCCGGCAGATAGAACACAACCCTCAGGTTCTCTCTTGACCATTCGCCATTCAGATGGCAGACGCATGACCTAATGGTGACCTAATGACCTTTCAGATGACCCCGCAACAATGTTGTCCAACTATGACAGCACCTGCGAGACCAATCACAGTGACAGCAGTGACTTTGCACAGAACGAGGAGGATGATGAGGGTCAGCAGAAACCCCGTGGGTCATTCCCAAACCAGGCATCTCTCTTACAACAAGATGTAAAAAAAAAAACACATCATATACCTCTTATTTTCTACTTAATTATGTGAAATCCTCTTCTCCAAAGGATAAGCCAATCTTGGCCCCGGAGCCGCTGGTAATGGAGGGTCTGGAGCCCCTCATGAGTCAGATCAACAACTGGAACTTCCCCATCTTCAACCTGGTGGAGAAAACCAGTGGCAGGTCTGGCTGCATCCTCAGTCAGGTCAGACAGCTCCCTCTAGTGGAGATCACACCATGTTTTATTTCCATATACTGTACAGTGGTACCTTTCTTAACTAAATTTATTTGTGCCGACAGCTGTTGCATTAAAAGAAAATTTCGTTAAATGGACGGCGTTTTGCATGTAAAAGCCCTAATTCGTTCAGAGGAGATGTAATTTAGACAAAATGTTTTTATAATCAATAAAATAATGATAATACATGTAATTTAAGTAAATGTTACATAACAGATGTTAAAAAAAACACTGAAAACGAGTTCTGTGTGACTAAAGAAAAGAAAAAAAATTGGGGTTTTCATCTCTCTAGTCAAGCGAATGAAACCCACACGTTACTACAAAATTGCTACAATCTGACATGGTGATCGCGTGTCTTTTAATGTCTAAGCCAGTGGTTCTCAGACTCTTTTGGTCATGCCCCCTTTAAACCTATAGGAAAATCTCACCCCCCACCCACACACAGAAAAGCAATTCATCTCAGACTACCAAAAAATACTCTACTACACATATAAATGAATTATTTCTTTTTTTTTTATTTGAACAACTTGCAGTAAAAAAAAAAAAAAAAAAAAAACCCTGCATCACTTGAAATGTGTCTTCCTAATTTTGTGGGTGTCATTCTGTCCGCTGCCAGCGTTTTAAGGCTCAGGACACACATTGGTCTTTCCTACTCAGTAAGGCAAGAGAAAGATTTGCTTTGTCATATTTTCTGTATTTAACTTTTGAATGGCTTGGCTGAGTCTGTCCGACTTCAGTGGCTTTTCTCTTAAATTTTAGGCTGCTTTCACACCTGTGATTCTGTTCAGTTGGTCTGAACCAAGGGCAATAAATTATCCATTGTTGCATTTTTCTTGCATTTTGGTCAGTTCACACCACTGTCATTGCTCTCGTCCAAATCGAACCAAAATGCAATAAAAATAACTATATAAATAACAACACTTGATTAAAATATGGTCCAAAAATATAGAAGGCAAGAAACTATTTAAATATAACACAAGATACAAGAACAAGAGCACAAGAAAAATGCAATGACAGATGTGAAAGCGTCCTTACAAACAGATTGGTTCGTGAATGATTTGTTAGAATTAAACATTGTGTTATATGACTCGGGAGTCGGGATGAACGAGTCTCCTCAGTGAACGATTCGTTTGTTACGTGACATCCAGCTCTGTAGCGAGAAGAATCATTCGCAATTTGTTCAAACGCACAGCGCCGCATTCAGTTAAAAAAGGATCGAATGACTCAAAATTAATCGTTCACTTTCTCGCATCCCACCGCATCAGTTAAAAGAATCAAACTTTCCATCACTAATCTCCAAATCTACCTCATTTGGCTTTCATCTTTTTTTTCTGCTGATGGTTCGCACGCCCCCTGCCACGCCCGTGAACAAGGCACGCAGGTGATGGACTAAAAGAGACGGATATTTTAGTGATCAAAACGTCCGTAATTTGGAAATTTTGTTAAGAGAAAGTCATTCATTAAGGGAGGTAACACTGTACGTATAATAATAACACTGTGAAGTTCAAAAGTCAATGTTTCATGAGTTTATGATTTCGCCATGTTTTTCTCCATCCTCGTTGTGATGGCTTTCTCCCGGCTGATCTTTAGGGCTGGTTGTGAGATGATCTCTGTGTTTCAGGTGTCGTACCAGTTGTTTTCTGACACGGGACTGTTTGAGACCTTCAGGATCCCTGTGAGGGAGTTCATGAATTATTTCCATGCACTGGAGAATGGATACAGGGACATTCCATGTGAGATTGCGTGATGAAAGTTTTCTCCCGCTCTCTTGGCTCAAACACTGTGTTTTGTCTCCCTCTGGTGGTGTTTCACGGGATTTCCTCTCCTTTTGTTTCACGGGATTTCTTCTTTTGCTCCTTTAGATCACAACAGGATTCATGCCACCGACGTCCTCCATGCCGTGTGGTACCTCACGACGCAGCCAGTGCCCGGTTTACCCTCACTTTCATGTGTCCGCGGGTCCCAGAGTGGCACAGGTAAGTGTTGAGTTATGGTGCCTGTGTTATGCTACTGATACTGACCACACGGATCAATAGGAATCATTCGTGTTGTTTTCTTTCTCTCTTTTTGCTTCTTACTACTTCGCTTTGTTTTCTTTTTGCTTTTTGTTTTTTATTTTACCGTCTATTGTTCAATCTTTTCATTTGACTGTCTTTTTTTTTCTCTGTATGTATTGACCTTGCTCATACACATGGCCACTCCACATTTGTCTCTATCTCTCTTTCTTGTCTGACACTCGTACACTACTACTCTCTCACTAACTCTCAAACACACACACACACACACGCACGCACTCACGCACAAAAATGCACGCACACACACACACACACACACACACACACACACACACACAACACACTTTCTCTGTGTTTCTCACACATACACATTCTCTCTTTGTTACACACTCTCTGTCTTTCTTCATCTTTCTTAATCTCTTGTTAATCACTGTGTTTCTTTTACGCACTTACATACACACACACACGCAAACAAACATACTCACTTTATAACACGTGTTCTTTATTTCTTTTCTAAACTTTCTCTCTCTCCCTGTCACTCTCTCTCTCTCTCTCCCTGTATCTCTCTCTCTTTCAGACTCTGATGGTGGACTCGCTCATGGCCGCACTATGTACCTAATGTCGAGGACGTACGGGTCAGAAGATGAGGATTATGGTTGTCTGTCCGGACTCATCCCCGCTCTGGAGCTAATGGCTCTGTATGTGGCAGCCGCCATGCACGACTACGACCACCCTGGCCGGACCAACGCCTTCCTGGTGGCCACCAGCGCACCTCAGGTAAAAGGTTATGGGCGAAATTCAGCAGGTTTTACCTTAGTTTTAGATCTAAATCTTGTGTGTGTGTGTGTGTATGTGTGTGTGTGTGTGTGTGGGCACTGAAGGCTGTGCTGTACAACGACCGCTCAGTGCTCGAGAACCATCACGCCGCGTCCGCCTGGAACCTCTTCATGTCCCGGCCTGAGTACAACTTCCTCGCCAGCCTGGACCACATGGACTTCAAGCGCTTTCGTTTCCTGGTCATCGAGGCCATTCTCGCCACCGACTTGAAAAAACACTTTGACTTTCTGGCTGAGTTCAACGCTAAGGTAAGTGTACTGAGCTCGCAGAGGTCGTTCCTCGCGCTGCTCGCTGAAACTCTCTTGTTTTTTTGTCTCAGGTGGGCGATGACGGTTGCTTGGGTATCGACTGGACCAATGAGAACGACCGTCTGCTGGTGTGCCAGATGTGCATCAAGCTGGCGGACATCAACGGCCCGCTGAAGAGCAAAGATCTGCATCTGCAGTGGACCGAGGGCATCGTCAATGAGTTTTACGAGCAGGTCAGCGACGTTTGTAGCAACGTTAAATGCGTTAAAACGTTACATTTAAATGCTGGAGTTTACATGAATCCGTCAGAACTATTCCCCCTGTTGGTATTGAGCGTTCAGTATTGCTTCCTCTGATTGGCCGGAGCGGAGAGCACAGAGACTTGTTGCCTAGCAACCGCTCACATTCTCGCTACCTGAGGGCAAGTTGATCACCGCTTCCGTCAGAATGTAGGACAGGAAGGCGTCAGAGCGGATCAAATCATGGAATTTTTTTTAACGAATCTTCCAGTCTCAAAAAATATTTGAGTTTGATGAAATGTCCTCCTCACACTAGTGTTGTATATAAACTAGTTGCGTTGTACTTGTGTCTTATCAATCGTGTCAACATCAGATGAGAATGATGGGACTCGCTCTTATCAAAAACTAAAAATAAGTTTTGAGACCTTGCTCGAGAGAAAAATGAAATTGTTTGTGAGAATAAATGAGGATATTGTACTGAACGGGTTAGTGTTTGGATCAGCGGAACAGAAAAGTACCAGAAGATCAGGAGACACTGTTTCAGAAAAAGTCTGGAAATAAAGAAAGTCTCTGAAATGGGCAGAAAGTTGAAAATACAGTGAGATGAATTATAAAGCACTGTTTACATTTTCAGAGCCGCTGCGCAGAAACATACAGTAAAAAGGCAGCAAAACATTAAAATGGTTTCAAATAGACCAATGAGCAAGCTGTTAGTCAACAATGACTTGGAGAAAATGGAAGAAAACACCTTGGGAGACAGAAAACTTCTGAACCAGAACAGTTCCTGCCTAACACACTTGTGAAGGAATAAAAAGTGAGCGAGTTTGTCAATATGGCCACTAGGGGCAGTATGGAATTGTGCCCTGCAGTTAACCACCCAGTGAAATTACACGCACACAAACCCGGAGCAGTGGGCAGCCTTAAGCGGTGGCTCCAGGTGGGAGTCAGTGTCTTGCTTAGGGAGCAGCCAGAGAGGGATTCGAACCTGCGACCTCTTGGACACAAGTCCAATTCCCCACCTGGACCACGACAGACACAGTGCCAAGGTGTGGAAAGCAAAACACTCGCTCTCCCGACTTCTCCGATTCAGCGGCGCCGAAGGGGTTAAGCGCCAGTTTGGTTGCCAGCGATGAGTAATGAAACAGTGTGTTGTTGTAAAGAACAGAGAGTGAGACTGACCCAGTTGTGTCAGAACCCCGTCACGGATCCCCAGCGCGTCATGTGACCCACCGCCGGCCATGTTCGCAGAAATGATCTGCTTCGGAGATTCTGCTTCATGATCCCCCCTCCCTTTCTCTGTTTCCTGAATGATTCATTTCACCGGCACATCACTGCCCTCTCGTGACATCACAGAGCCGTTGCCATGGCCACCTGAGACCTTCCTCTCTCATTGTTTGAATCCGTCTGGAGGTCTCCTGCCGACCACATCACCCTCAGCTAATCACCGCTCATCAGCTTATTTCACTACTGTCACCCCCGATAAATAATCCAGCGCACCCCGGCAGACGCAGCGCTCTCGCCTCGCCTCGCCTCGTCCACGGGAAGCTTGACCTAGTTTCCTGGTGGTAGAATGTCTGTGAAGTGTGTTTCTCTCCTCAACTGGAAAAATCCAATCAAGTGTGAGGGTCTCGTCACGGCACCAGCTCTGCTGATGTTTCCTGCGTGTCATAATTCCCAATCTTAATATCTGCATAGCCTGAAGCGTGAAGCACAGTGTGATGGCAATGCAGTTTGTGTGTGTGTGTGTGTGTGTGTGTGTATCACTTGCGGAAATAGATACAACTCATGCCGTACACTCTCGTACAGACGCAATATAGGTGTTACATGTAATGCACAGCACTTTGTATGAATTAGATTTTTTTTTTATAAATATTTTCACTGCTATTTAAACAATAGTTGTGATAAAACATAGCTGCAAGCAGTGTTCTGTTATTTAAGCCTTGTTGAAAAGCAAATG
>CM051496.1:6057815-6077865 GCA_028031935.1 Paedocypris micromegethes
CATTAGACGTTATCGATGTCTGGATTGAGCTAATGTGTCTGATTGTTTGGTTTGGGTTTCCGAAAACATGGAGAACAGACACTTATGTAAGGGGATTAGGGTCCAGGCTTGGGGGACGGGTCGCGCTGAATTCATTAGCAGTGGATTTGTCCGAAAATCATTGATATTTCTGATGCTGAATCAGCTCACTTACCGTCAGCTTATTAGGCGAAATGAGATTAGCAGCGTCTCTGTCGTTGGCAAATTTGGAGCGACGTGCAGATCGCTTAAGGAGAAGAACGCAACAGCCCTCGTAACCTTTTAATGCCGCCAGGCCCTCCGTGCAGGGGTCAAAGGTCAGGGGTCACAGGTCGCTGCTTCAGGGCTTGTACTGAAATGCCAATTACTTGAATGGTTTGTTCCTGTTATCAACCATTAGGGTGACAATAAACCAGACTGATGAGGTTGTAATGGACAGACTGAGGTCTTGATCTTTGCTCTCAATAGGCCGCTGGATGACAAAGCTTCTGGATCACGAGACGGGAAGCTGCTTGTGTCTGATTCCCCTGATTTAATGCAGTGGGAACTTGAGCATCTTCTGACCGGCACAAAAACTCTTAAGCACTTTCACTAATTGGTTCACCTGCGTAATCCCCCCCAGAGCCGCGATCAATGGAGCGGTCCGTCCCTCAGCAGCCGGCGCTTCATCTGTAATCCGCACCTGCAGTTTCGCCAAAGGTTTGTGTTTGTTAAAGGCGTGGCTGTTTTTACCGATGGAGGCTGTTCAGCTGATTTGATAGGTTGTTTTCTTCTCGCATCTCACCTTAGACCTCGGGGGTCGTGATGCCATGTTTTTGTGAAGTTGTCTGTGTGTGTGTGTGTGCGTGTGTGTGTGTGTGTGTGGGCAGTCGTTTCTAGGTCTACTGAAAAAAAGAATTCTGTAAACATTTGGGCTTTTTAGAGCAATGTAATTGATCTTTTGGTGAGCTCATATGATTTACAGTATTTTATTACTATATTATTATTATCTAATAATTCTAATAGTGATATTATTGTTTTAAATATGTAAAGAAATCGTTCTTGTTTTTATACTTCTGGTGGCTTGATTTCCAACTCCACTAGTCTCCATTGTCACATAGTATTAATGAAACCGTTTAAATTCCATATTTTTAAAAACCATAGAAATGCATTAAATATATTGCACAATAAATAAAAAATATTTAAATGATGAGTTCTAGTTGAGCAGAATCTGAATTGTTTGTATTAAGTAAGAGAAATTCTTCATGTGACTATTGCAAGTCGCTGTATATTTGCTTGTCTTAGTGGTAAAAGCTTTGCAAATCCAAGGAAGGAGAGATTTTCTTTTTCTGAAAACCGTGCATTTGTACCATCAAAGCGTGGATTCTCCGAAGCTTGGGGCCTCCATCACTACATAGTCGGGCAGATTTACAAATTAATCGCTCGACTCAACACTCTGGTGCTACTGGATCAGGGCGCTTGAAAGACTATCGACTCCAAAAATAAACCCTAGTCAAGGTCAGGGACTGAAGCTGAAATGAATATTGAATGATAAATATTTACAACTTGACCTGTAGATGATAAACGATCCATTGACTTTGGGATTCAAATTTTTCCTAATTTTTTTATTTGATACTAATTATCTATTTAAAATTTTGACCAGAAGTCTGCACCAACTTCCACTGAGAAAATAAAAATTACTATAACAAACAAATCACAAATAATATATAAAAAGAATCAGCTGTGTTTTGGGATTATCCAAATTAGACTTAATAATTTGAATATAATTTATTAACTTGACCATGTAAATACTTGGGTTGTTATAATGATAAAATATATTGATAAATGTTATATTAATAATCTAACACAATTTTACGGTATAAAAATATTTATATAGTATATATATTTTATATTTCCGGCTATTTACTGAATTCAAATACGTATGGTAAAGCGTGAATGGATCAGCAGAGTTTCTCCGGCCAGGTTGTGAGATGTCAGGTCCTCAGCTGACTGGTTCTGTAACAGTGTGATTACACAAACTACACAATAGTTTTAGTGTAATTCTCAGAAGCAGATTAAGAACATAGTATATCATGCACTCGGATTGACCTCAGACATTGCACAAACAAAAAATAAATTTTCACCTTGGAAAAGGAGGAGATAAAAGTTTGTCTTGAAATTTCTGATTGTGGGGAATGAGTCATCTCCATCGAGGTCATTAGAAGCGTAAATCGAGCATAAAACGGCATCGTGAGAGCAGGTTCTAATCCAGAGGGAGGACTCGTGTCTTCGCTCAGTGGCTTCTCGCACAGCAAAATCGAGTTCTTGTATCTCGCTTTTGACTTGGTCATGACCTCCATCAGATCGTTGGTGCTGTTTGAGGAGCAAGTGCGTTACTGGGAAATGCAGTCCTTGATGTTCTAGGAACCCGGCAAGACAAGACAATTAGTCTGGGCACTGCTCTTCCAATTTCCACACAAGGAAAAATAGAGATAAGGAGATGTGCTTATCTTTTTCTTTTTCATTGTGAGGAAGTTCAACCAGTAGTGCTCACATTAACTGTGATTTTTGGTGACCCAAGGTTAAGCCATTTTAGATGTACGGTAAATTAAACTATAAATTAAAGCATTAAAATGTAAAGTCTTGAATTGTTCTGCTTTTGGTTCATTCTGCTCAATCAAAGATCATGAATATAATGTTTTGCTTTCCCTGGGAATTAAACCCACAAACGTTGGCGTTGCAAACACCATGTTCTAGTGATTAAGGGACAGGAAAACCGTGGTTTATCTCGGAATTTAATGAACATAAAAAAACTGCCCCCAGAACCCCTTTCTTTTGTATTTATCTCAAAGGAGCTCATTCAGCTTTAGAGTTAAACTCAAGTCAAGACAATTAGCACTTTATCCACGCACACAGATGTAATTATTATTTTAACGTCATAGATTATCCTTGACTTGTTATGTCATGTAGCATTGACACTAAATGGGTTAACCCGGTTATAAAGCGCCATGTCCAGAATACAGATGAAATAGCCGTTTGTTCCGCAAAGAGCGGGTCTGGATTAGCAAAATCCTATTTAAAATAGCAGGTCAAGAATTCTTTACAACTCTAGTAGCCTCTGTAACGCGGCGCACATAGTGATACAGCGGGAACGAGCTGACTGATTATGTCACAGAGACGCAGAACTGATGAAACTTCTATAAAACCAAGATTAATCCAATCACTTACTTCATTTCAGCATCACTGGGACTGCATCATCTCAGCAACTCTGGGCCCGAGGTGGAACACAAACTCTGGATTGGTGGCCACATAAATATATAGTATATTGAATTGAATTGAATTGAATTGAAAAATCCTTTATTAGTCCCACAGCGGGGAAATTTCACACACACATATATATATATATATATATATATATATATATATATATATATATATATATATATATATATATAAACTCACAACTTGAGTCTTGTATGGGCACTTATTGCTGTGAGGCAACAGCACTACCCACTGCTCCACCGCGCTGCCCAGAACCAACATACATATAAAAAAATGTAATACAATACTGTCAAATGTTACATTTGCTGTATCTTAAAAAAAATGACCTTACCTTTAATAAAATCATTTAAATCCATTAAAATTAAAAATACATTTGATCTGAATTCAATATTTATACCAGTTTAACCAGAGGACCACTGTTCTATAATACTACAGTTAATTAAACAATTAATTTACATTTTATTTATCTTTACTTATTTTTACTGAGGAAACCCTCCGTAAAAATGCTATATACTTAGCATTTTTATTATTTTACACCAGATTTCAGCTGTTTGGCTCATGTTTGTAAAAATTGGTCATTTATAGAGAGTTGGTTTTATGGAGGGTTGAAATAATGGCCATTATTTCAAATGTTGCTTACGTTTTTCAAAAGATCAGGTTCTCAGGGTTTAATCAAGTTTAATCACAACGGTGCATTTAGGTTCATGCGTTTGTGGTTTTGTGTTTGAGCAGAGTTGAGTCAGAATGTTTTGTGTTTAACAATCTACTGTATTTTATTCATTCTTTGGCGATGAATAAATGTGTAAAAAATATGCAACATACTACCATTTCTTAGTGACAAAATAGTTTATTTTCCTGCCAATTTTCCCAAAGCGAAACTCTCCTGAACGCATGTTTTAGACTACGCGAGGAAACCTACTGAAGCAAGGGTAGAACAAAAAACGTTACACTGCATTTCCATGATAAAGAACACGCCAAGTTGTTTTGAAAATCACTCTCAAAGCCAATTGAAACACCTTGTTCAATAAACAGGAGATGTGATTTACTGCTGGTTTAGATACACAATGTGATAAAAAAATATCACGCATCCATCACATTCACACACAACAGATATTAAAAGGAATCAAACACAAATTCACACAAAAAAAGCTGGAAGAACACCAGGATCATGGGCGAAATACGTGGCAGACTACAGTGTTAATACTGTATTTACGCAAATATAAGCACCCCTTTACGCTCCAAAACTTGCGTTGTGCTTATTATCTCCGATTTCAAATATATGTGTACATTTACACGCCCATATTTCCATATTTCAAGTCAGGAGCAATCACAAATAAATGGAAACAGCAGCAGCATCAGCGTCTTTAAATAACGGGTATTCAGACGTGCATAAGTAAGTACGAGTATAAGCTTTTATAGCTCAGTAACATAAATAAAGACACGGCACAAAGCTAACAGGGACAAAACAACACTGGAAAAAGTAAGATTAAACTAAATACAGCAATTAATATTTGAATAGACAGACCATATTCTATCTGGTTGATCCCCGCTATCGGCTAACTGCTAGCGCCTGAAAACGACTCCAGCACACAAAAACTTTGGAGCAAAAAAAAACACCAGAGTCAATTCCAATCTAGTCCCTCTATCTGCTGCACAGCAAAACAATAAAAACTGAGCTCAGCTTTAATCTGGCAGTACTGGAGGCTCATGGGAGCCAAAGGCCTCAATGGAGGATTATGGGAGTTGGAGTTTTAAAGACTAGAATAGATTATGTTTTAACTATTATTCAAGTAAATCGACATTGAAGTGATACAAGTCACAAGTTAGGTTTGTTAAATAAAGAAAGAATAGTATTTTCAGAGAAAATTATCGTAAATTAAATGCATTTTTATATTTTGCTATTTTAATTTTGTGCCTGAAAAATCATGGGAGGGTGCTTATATTCATGTAAATACGTTATGTATTTATTTAGTCTTGTATTGGGTCCTTGGGGGTTCCCAAGGGGGAGTTTATTATTGTTGTTCTTGAGATTACAATAATAAGAGTTTTACGGAAAAAAAATTGTGTTTAACTGTGACATTTGTAACGCAGTCACAATCCTTTATCATTGGAACCAGAGACACAAGACAAACCAAGCGTATATGATCTTTTGCAAAGACGTCATGAGCATTTTGATCTAATGTTCCCAAATGCAAATTGTCCATTGTTCTTTTGGTTCATTTTGTTCTATTGAATATATAACCTTTATGTGGCTGTTTTATTGTTTATCCACATTTTTTGAAAACTTCTGTTTACTTGCGTAACCTCAGTTCCCTGAATAGGTCAGGGAACGAGACGTCAGTCAGAAACCTGACTATAAGATATCGGATGGCTAGCCATTCGCGTTCACTCTTACAACCGGCCAATGAACGGTCAAGTTCATTAGCTGCATGAATTTGCATGCCACCTCTGACCCGTACCAGCTGATATAAAAGGCAGGTGCGTGCTACATGCAATACCATTCGCTGATTGAAGCCGGTCGGGCCAACGCAGACTTCCAGCGGCATACCTTGAATCTGGCTGCGGGAAGTGACGTCTCGTTCCCTGACCTATTCAGGGAACTGAGGTTACGCAAGTAACCATTGACGTTCCCTTTCATAGTCAGGTCACTTCGACGTCAGTCAGAAACCTGACTATGGGATAATACAACAGGCCACATCCAGGGCAGCATCCTACCGAAAAGACCCATCCGGCGACTTAGCCGAGGAACCTTTAGTGGATCTTCCACAGCATTTAGAGGTGGGCCTAGCCCAAAGGGTAATATCACTCACCTCCACCGGGGCAACCAAGGAACTAGTTGGCTCTCGATCCATGCGTTGGGGACCCTCGCCAGGGTTGACGGAGAACACCTCTCACATGGTGCGAAGTGTTGCGTTGAGATGGCGCAGAAACGTCACTCTTCAAAAGAAGCCCATTGTCTGTCGAGAACAGAGTAGGCTCGGGAGAGGGAGGAGAGCGCAGCCCTACTACTCAACCTCATCCCTTCGGGAAACACAGGCGTAGCAACTCTGTGAGTATCGCTCTGAGGAAAAACACAGCCAGAACTAGGTCACTAGTCTGTACTTGATGGCACCAGGGAACCCCCCCCCCCCCTTACGCTTGCTTGCCCATCCGGGGAATCAGAGGCTGGGGTTCCAGGGGTCTCGGCCCTCCGTTGGCCATAACCCCTAGTGTGCTGAGCGGACTGAGCGGACTCGAGGGCAGAAGAACACTAAAATTGGAGGCTGGCCCCAGAGGCTGGGGTTGGCTCCTGCAGGCCTACACCGTATCGGTATTGCCCTCCACTGCGGATAGTACCTGCGTGGATACCGATGCCTTATCCAGTTCGTAGAACTGAATAAAGGTGTTGGGTGTAGCCCAGCCGGCAGCTCTGCATATGTCTGCTAGAGAGACTCCTCTTGCCACTGCGATCGACAAGGCCATGCTCCTGGTAGAGTGTGCTCTCACGATCAGCAGGCAAGGCAACTTACGGACGTGATACGCGAACTTAATCGCGTCAACGATCCAATGCAAGAGTCTCTGCTTGGTGACGGCATTCCCTTTCTGCCGACCGCCATAGCAGACAAAGAGCTGTTGCGAGCTTCTGAAGCTCTCTGTGCGCCGTAAGTAGGTGCTTATAGCGCGTACTGGGCACAGTGGATGACTTGGGGGCGAGGTCTTGCTCCCCAGCAGTGAGGGCCTGCAACATAACTACCTGGTCCCTGAAAGTGGGTAGTGGGCACTTTGGGCACGTAACCAGGCCTGGGTCTCAGCACTATGTGCGAGTCTCCAGGGCCAAAGGTCAGGCACTGAGGATCGCAGAGAACGCCCCCGCCGGCCTAAGTGTCTGAGCACTGCATCCCTCTGTGTGATCAACTGACTCCGCGAATTGGCTAACAGGCCAATCGTCCAGGTAATTCAGGATCCTGAAGCCGCGCACTCTGAGGAAGAGAGGGCAGTCTGCGCGATGCCCAATGAGGTCCTGTGAGGCGGATATCGCGGCTACATAGACTCTCAGAGTGGTAGGGGCCATGCTTTCCTCAAGCTTCTGCTGGAGAAACGAGAGACCGTACCGTACTGACGGGGCAACTCAGTGGGTTTCGTTTTTCTGGCGGCACCAGGTGACGATGGCGGCATCTGCCACTTCAGGTCGTACAACCGTCTTGTGGACAGTGCACGTGCCTGAGCGATAGTGTCCTGTACCGACCGTGGCAGATCGTCTAACGAGGTGACCCGTCCAGCGACCAGACGTGGATGTTCCAGAGGTCCAGTCGTGGATGCCAGAGCGAGCCCTGTGCATGTGAGAGGAGGTCCGCTTTCAGAGATAACTGCCTCGGAGGGGACGTGACCAGATCCATGAGATCTGACGTCCAGGTCTTGTCAGGCCAGTAAGGGGCGATCAAGATTACCTGATGACCCTCCTTCCTGACTCGACCCAGTAGTTGGGGAATCAGGGTAACTGGCGGGAAGGCGTACTTCCTCATATGGTGAGGCCATGGTGGGCAAAAGCATCAACACAGAGTGGCGCCTCAGTTAGCGCAAACCAGAGTGGACAGTGGGTTGATTCGTCTGAAACAAAGAGATCTATCTGTGCTAGACCGAATTCCTCCCACACCTCTGTCACCACTTGAGGGTTCAGCCTCCATTCGCCAGGGGCAGGGCCCCGCCTCGACAGTGCATCCGCGGCTGCGTTGAGGATGCCTGGAGTGTGGACTGCCATAAGTGAGTTGATATCCGTAGATATCCCAACACGACGGGAGACGGTTCCCAATGGGACGCCTGTCCGTAGGAAGCTCGTCTCTGACCAAGGGTGGAGCAGGTGGGGACATTCGGGTGTGACTAAAACCCGGTATCTCCCTAGCTGCCAGGCTCGTTTGGGACCCTGTCCCGGATCCAGAACTAAAGGGGCCGCATGTGTAACTTGCCTAGCGGAGTCACCGCGGAGGCAGACGCCATGTAGCCTAGGATCCTCTGGATGTGTTTGCACTGCACCCGAACCCCGTGGGTGAAAACTTCCAGCTGACTCCGGATGTTGGCGGCTCTCCGGGAGGACATCAGGACGGAGTCTAGGTCGAGCCCGAGAAAGGAGATCTGCTGACACGGGGTCAGAGTACTCTATCTGGCTAACATCTGCAGAGCGGATCCGGTAATGCGCCCGCGATCGGGACTCCGCTGGAGCTCACGCATGCATTGAAATCGAGATGGAAATACCTCTAGATTTAGCGTCCCTGCGTCTCAACCTGCCGTGGTGCGGAGCGAAGCTGTCCGAAACCTGCTGGGAGACCGAAAAAAAGGGAGGGGGGGGCGATCTTCCGTGGAGGATCCGCGGAGATCACTACGCGGCGCCGCCATTGTTTGTTTACAAACGGACCTAGACAAAGTAAACGCACCCGTGCCCGCCCGCCGGCAGCCGCCATCTCTACAGTTTAGGAGCTCTCAGATAAAACTCTCGCCGACGTAACAGGGAGTTTCGTCTGCTTCCGTGTTTTTTCGGAAGAGAGAAGCCAGGATGGAGTACTGCAAGTTCCAACAAGTTAAGTAGCCTATCGAGTTTGGTTGAAGAGATGAAACCGCCGAACGCTTCAATCATCAGAAAGGTATTGCATGTAGCACGCACCTGCCTTTTATACCAGCTGGTACAGGTCAAAGGTGGCATGCAAATTCATGCAGCCATTGAACTTGACCGTTCATTGGCCGGTTGTAAGAGTGAACGCGAATGGCTAGCAATCCGATATCCCATAGTCAGGTTTCTGACTGACGTCGAAGTGACCTGACTATGAAAGGGAAATGTAAATAATCCATGACTTTGAATTCAAGTTGACAGAAATTTGCCTATCCTAAATGTTGTTGTTTGCTTAGCTAGCTATAACTTTTGAGTTTTTAAAGATGGAGTTACACACCTGTCCAATGTAATTTGCACCAAAAAGGTTGAATTGGTCCATCGGAACCAGACCAGTTTGCTCATATATTTGTTCAGCCAACTCAAATACTCAAGTTGAACGGGCGCATCCATCCTACACTCTTTTACCGGCAAAAACATGATTGGGGATCACGCTGATTCACACGACACCACCTTTTTACACATTTTAAAAGTTAAATTCTTCTTTTTGGTTAAGTTTAAGCCAAATTTCAGCCTCACTGTGAACGTTCAAACTATTTTGTCACTCATTTTCTTCAACATTTTCAAACATCTATAATTCTAGCCATTTAAAAAAATTTGCAACAGCAGTTAAAACTAGATGTAAATCACAGGAAGAGATAAGGTTGACTTCTACAAGCAAAGGTACTGATGCTTTTCTAAAGGGGTGACGTAAGTATTTTATTCCTGATTGTGAGGAAAAATTAACAGTGAGACTATATTAATGGGGTTTTTTTTTGTAGATATGGTTTTTATTTACACGCGCACACACACACACACACACACGTTTAACACCCATCATACATAGAGTAACAAAGTTCATAAAGCTCCATCAAGTAACCGGAAAATTATTTATTGAAAAGGGACACAGTACTAATCATTCAACTCACTAAAAAACATTGCAACGATGATACATGGTGTGGACATGCTTCATTCATTTGATTCTAATTCTAATATAATACATTTTTAAATTTTGCATTTTCAATTATACATTTTGAGATTTTCAGACATATTATGCAAAAGGATTTCATTCCAATAAATTTTGACATTGTGACACTTTCATAATGATCTAGAACCAGAAATTTTTTTGTTATACTATAAGCGCAGGGCGAAACTGCCAAATGGCAGTTCCATGGGTCCTTTACAAATTGTGGGTATATTTGCTTTATGATGTTTACAATGCTATTTCATTGTACTAAAAATAAAGTTAAAAATAAACAAATAACTCATAATAAAATATATTTTATTATTATTATTAATAATAACAACAACAACAACAACAACAATAATATAATAATAAATAGATATTGAAAAGGTTCGAACCTATACCTAAAGAATGACTCTCGAGATTATATCTGCCAGTGCTGCTGCGGACACAAACTCTATAGATTAATAGACTTCAAATCTTTCATTTCACTTCAATTCCACATCTGAATTGCTGTTCATTCTGTATTCCCATTTCAGCCTGCAGAGCGGTTTTGATGAAGGTAAAAGGAAAATATCTCTCCTTATTCAGTTTACAAGCGAAAGCAGAGCACATCATGTGAGTGTTCAGCATCAAATTCAAAAATCAAGGGTGACTTTATCTTGTGATTCCTCCTTGTTCTTGTATGAACACGACACATGTAATCCACAGTCAGAAGGTGAAAACCACTGTATTGTGATTTGATCATTGCCATGGAAACAATGCAGCGTGGATTGTGTCTCACATCTACCCGTCCATAAATCAGGAGATGAGGACTTCACACACGAATGAATATACCAGCCATTATGACATTTGTACAGAAATTGCTATAAATAATTAGACAGAATTTTAATCATATTTCTCTCATGTGCAAACGTGTCCAGGTTTTGATAAACACCTGCTGGGCAGGGACTGGTTTTGCCTTTACATTTGAATTTCAATTCAGAGTAACGTTTTTCTTCAAATCCCATTCACTTTTATTCTCCATAAAGCCAAGGAAGTTGTGTCAACTCATCTTTAATTGCACATTTTTTTTTATTAAATTAAAATTAATCCCACGTAAGTTGAAAATTAGTTTGAGGTTTAAAGTAGATGGACAGGGAAATTAAACCATTGTCATTTTGAACGTTTTATTATATGCCACATATAGTATTTTCCAGACAGTCTTCTAACACAATCTGTGACACATTATAACTTCATTTCATCTGTGCCGTTAGAAGAACCAGCTTCGGTGCTCTTTTAAATTCCCTTTGATGTAGCCATTTTTGTCATATTTTTTTTTTTTGCCTCGAATTCTCTTTCAAATGAATTTTGTTTAAAACACCAATAGCAATTTGAGCCACGTGTTCTACAAGCTTTTCATTAGATATAATGCTTTGATTAACATTTGAAATGATCAGCCTGCGTTTTGTGGACTTTAGCATTAAAGTAAGCATTTTTGCTTACATTTCCAGCATGCGCTTAAAGTATTTGCTTTTATAACCCGTTCGCACTTCACAATTCCTTGGCGAACCGATTTGTTGATGCTATTTGGATTCGGAAGTTTCAAGAAATATAAATTGTACATTGAAATGACGCCGTGACGCGGCGGATTTTGCACAAGTTGTGATAATCAGTCGTTATATAGGCTGGCCGCGCGGAAAAGATTGGTGCGCGCGTATTTACGCATATGATGTGATCATCCTGAGACCCGCTGCGCGCGCGTCACGTGGTTCAGCCCGATCCATCCAGCAGCAGCCCGGGCAGAAGCTGCTCTCATCTCTCAGAAACACTCAAGAAAAACCACCTGGTGGACGTCGACGCGGTTTAGCCGTCCGAAAGCGCCAAACAGGATCGGGATCAGAGTGGAAGTGTTAGAGAAACGGATCTCCGCGTTTCCAACAGCCTGTGGAAAGTTTCTCTACATCCTAAGCCTGTGACAGAAGATCTGCTCCAGACTCTTGTCTGTCCGCGGCGGGGACACTTTCCTATCCAAGGATTGTAGGACTAAAAGAGAAGACTAAGTGGATCGTCTCTTCGTGGTTTGGTGAGTAATCACTGTTTTGCGTGTCCTGTATCACAGCGCGCAGACAGTCGCAAGACATTTTGACCTAATTCAGCTGCTGCGTACAAACGCACGCGCTTTGCACGTCAAACATCTCGCGATGTGATTTGCAAGTTCTCCTGGATGTGTTTTCAATGGAAGCAACATCTGCTTACAATCGTTAAAAGTAGCTCTGCGTGTGAATCTGGGCTGACAAGTGGGAATGACTAAGACTTGCTGCGTGTTTGTCGAGCTCTTTCCGAATTATTTATCACGAGAAACAAATTACAGCGTCTCTGAATCATTCATGCTGTTCGGTTGTCAACACAGTCTAACGCCGCTCGGGGTCTGTCTGCGACTCCGCCGCGTGTTTATTTACGCGCCGGGTTAGTTGGTTGGTTGGATCTGGAGTCTTCGGCGTGGATTCGGATCAGCTGCTGGTTAATTAGACGCACTTGCGCGTTGGTTGTCATGACCACTCATCCACTTCAGTTCATCACACCATCTCTCTCTCTCTCTCTCTCTCCTCTGCCGTCTACATCCCCCTTCTTCTCTCCTCTCTTCTCTGCTCTCTCTCTCCTCATTTCCTCTCACCCTCGGAGAAATCCTCTCTCCCGGATCTCTCTGTCCCAAAAATCTCATCACTCCTCTCTCTATCCCTCTACGTCTCCTCCTTCACGTCTCTCTTCCTCTCTCTCTCTCTCGTCTCTCTCTCATCTGCTCTCTCTCTCCTCATCTCTCTCTCCTCTCTCTCTCTTCTTCTCTGCTCTCGGTCTCTCTCTCTCTGCTCTCTCTCTCAAAAATACCAAAAAAAAAAAAAAACTGTTCAAAAGCTTAATGTTAAATGAAGCCAATTTAGAATCAATCCGTTTCCCTAAATTGTACACCCACACACACACAACAGCACACACCACACACACACGACACACACACACCACACACACACACAACACACCACACACACACACACACACACACACACACACAGAGGATGTCTTGACCTCTATTTTTTGGCTCAGTCAATTTATCAGTTGCGTTTCTTATTGGGTTTTTTTTCGTTATGTATCCAGCCGTAGTTTTGCTCTTGGCAGCTTCTGAGGTTTATAATTCCACCGATGTTTCATTTACAGCTCTGCTTGCGCTCAAGGACTCGACATGTTCAATCAGAATACACAATTGGAGACAAATTAGCAGTCACGGAAAACTTTAAGATCCTCGTTGAATCGGCCCGAGTGCTTCTCGTGTGCTCATCAGGGCACTTTTGGAATTTTCGTAAAACGGTGAATTAGTTCAATGAGTAAGTAATCCGTGTGTGGCAGTAAAATAATAGAGGCTCTTATTTGTTGGTGAAATTGGAACAAGCAACAGGTCTTTCTTTCTCATACAAGTTGTTGTACTTGCTTTACTGATACTTTTTATTGTCACCGTGCTGAGATTAAATGAGCCCAACGACATGACACTCGGTGGTAGATGATTAGATGGATGTTGGAAGTGTCTTTGTTTACAGAGCAGCTGGTGAAGCTGTGTTGCTCATGAAGATCCGTTTGTCTGTAAGCTTCATTCACAGGTTCCCATGGAAGATTTCTGTAGACTCCACCAAATGAAATCAAACTTTAAAGTTGTTCCAGAAGGTCGTGGAATACGATTTTCCACGGGTTTGGCATTTCTCTTGGGAGCTGATCTCTGCTGCTATTCTTAGACTTGTCACTTCCATCACTTTTCACAAGAATTGAAATCAGGTTTTCTGACTTTATTCTCTGCTGGCTACATAGCGTTCCCTCTGAGATTAGGCCCGGTGAAAAGAACAGAGTGTTCTGATCCAAAGCACGTTGTGGAAGAATAAATGAGTCCCGTTTGTCTCTCTCACAGGGGGGCTTGCATAAATGCCCAGAAACTGCATCAGGGAGACGCCATCGAAGGAAAACAAGATCTTTCTGTGGAGGATGGACTCGCCCAACAAAGAGACAAGGTCAGCGGAGACGGACCTGAACTCCGGGAGGAGAGGCTGCTGCTCGGGCCTGAAGGTAAATGCCGCGCTGGCTAGTATCTACAGGGGGTTTTCGTCACCGGGAGGACACGTTTGTCCGGCCGCTGGGGCTTTTATCTGCGTGACGTCACTGGGAGAAAACAAGGTTTAGGTGGAGTTTATGGTGGAGGCCTGAGAACAGAGAGGTTTTTCAGTCCGTGCTCCTGATGAGATGATTATG
The DNA here is from genome assembly GCA_028031935.1 of Paedocypris micromegethes. Classification (NCBI taxonomy): domain Eukaryota; kingdom Metazoa; phylum Chordata; class Actinopteri; order Cypriniformes; genus Paedocypris; species Paedocypris micromegethes. Next base: position 6,071,945 of record CM051496.1, read on the forward strand.
GCTAATGATGTAAATAATGAGAGAGTCATGCCCAGCGCTTCTTTTGTCATGAGTGCGGCTACAGAAGATCCATTCAGCTGTGTAAACTCTCTCTCCAAGACACACGGTCATGTGCATCAGAGGAGGCATTATAAGATTATAATGTAGAGGTTTGCTTAAGCAACGTTTGATGCACGTGTTCCAGCTCCGGTCCAAAAGACTTGATCTTTGTGCTCCACCTCTCAAGCAACTTTCCTTTATCTGCTGGTCGCACTAATCTCTTTCTCTATCTCCGCTGAACTCTGACCCCTAGCAGCTGCCACACTTACACACTTCATTTCATTTCGAGAGAGACCGGATGCGTGTCCTTTACTTTGACGCCCATTACGACGGGACGCTACTATTCGTTTAATATGAGACGTACGTGCCTTGTTTTCTGTGTTTGTGTACGAATGCTGTTAGAAAATAAATGAAGTAGATTCTGGTCAATGGTGACCGGATCATTTTGTCCCGATTAGGCGTCGTGACTCGTTAAATTATTATTTTTTTATTTTTTTCATGTTATTATATTTATATTAAATTGTATTACATTATTTATATTTTATATAAAAAGCACACATGTATTATATATATTTTCTCAGGCATTGTGGTTCTTTTACAGAACTTTATACTATACTTTTTTCTCGCAAACTTTGTTCTCTGAAATTAGAACGACGCTCAGCGTTTATGATGAGCCAATCTGCACTCTTGCAAATCTGGACAATGACAAAAGAATGATTAAAAAGATTTGGAGCGCGATTCAATGATTCGCTCATGTTGTGTCATCTGTTCATGTGTATAGGAGCACTGTACTGATTCCAGATCAGTCGGATCCAATCCTGACTTGTTCTCTCATTATCTCTCGTGTTCACAGACTTGTGACTTATTCTTTCATCTTATCCTCTTTAACATTCTTTGTCCCAATTAATCAGAAATGTGTCCTAAATAAGCAGACAATATTGAGCTTATATCTCAATTTTCCAATATATGATTTTATATAGATATAAATAATCTGGTACAGCAATAAAAAAATAATCTGGCTCAAAAAATCTTGACCTAGTTATGTTAAATTGAATGCAAACAATTCATAATTAAAATAAAACAAAAGTAAAACATGGCATTGGCAGCACAGTCACACATCAATAAACCTGAGATTCAAGTTCAGGGCCAAGTCAGACTTTTTGTGGCCGGTTTACATATTCTCTTAATCCAAAACCAGTCCAAAACCATTCGTCAGGAAAGTTAGGGTTAGTTAAAATTGCCCCTAGTGAGTGGGAATATGTGTGTCTGTGTGTTCCGCTCTGTGATTGACTGGCCACTAATCCAGCGTGTGTGTCCAACCTTCATGCCAAGGATTGCTAAGATTGGCTCCAGCTCCCCATGACCCAGAAAAAAATAGTCTGGATTAAAATGCACTAATAAAATTGTAATCCAGTAGAACGACTCAAGTGCTTTACATGAAACCACTACCTCTAAAGTTTTTGTTTATTTCAAATCTGAAGAATTTCCTAGTCAATGAAAAACCTGTTGTTTAGTTCCAATTGTCCAAAGCATTCATAGTTTTGAAAAATTAGAGATGCAAAATTATAGCACATGTAGAGGCCAAATAATGGCCAAATAATTTGCCTAAATTGAGTCATTTAAAGTAATATTTTAATAATGTGAATTATGATTACACATGTAATGAAGTTGATTTCATTTTTGACATTTATTCTAAATAGATTTCAAGCTAAAAATAGTTGGTTAAATGTAAATGTATGGCCTTTGCAATGCCAATAATGTTGTAAAATGTATACAAATATTAGCATTTAAACTAAATAAAAGGTTGAACTGTCCCTCTCTTTGCTCTAGTATCACGCATTCAATTTGTAAATTCAAATAGTTTTTTTAACAAATTGATGTTTTTTTGTTGTTAATTGTTATTTACTTATTTGATTGCGATTACTATTCATTAAAGGCCATTTTAAAATATCGTGATCAGTTTTTATGATTTTTACATTTTTTGGTCAATTCCAAAAATGTTGTGATTTTGGGAGTTTTGACTGATTTTCACAGATTTGAAAACGGAAATTGCAAGTGTAAAATGTTTTCATGCAGTGTACGGAAATAAAGTGTGTATTTACATGTTTTTATTTTTTCCTGTGAAGCTGCTTTGGCACTGAACTATGTAGAGAAATGGCTGAAGTTCACTCTCAAACTGCATCTTCCGCAGGGCACCGATGAGTTAAATGGCCTTTTAAGAGGTGTAACAGCAGAAGCAGCAGACGTTATCAGCTGACTGCTGCTCTGTATTGAACCGTCCACGCTCAGGGCCACACAGCCCTAATGCTTTGCGTCTTTGTGTCCAGGGCGAGACTGTTGAGTTCTGACTTCTGAAAGCGAACAAATTAATTAGTGGCATGGACGGTTTGTCCACGCGTTGAGGTTTGGCACGAGCACATGAGATCAGAAACCAGAGCTTGTTTCGCTTGGGATTAAATTTGCATGAGATAACATTGTAAAAGCAGCTTAGAATCGGATTATTCGGCGCAACAAACCGGAGAAAGGAGCACAATGAGCGGCCGTTTTGGTGGGAAAAGGCAGGCAGAGGTGTTCTGATGGCTTGCTACTAGAACACTAATCCTTGATAAAGGTCACTGTGATTTCCAAACTCTTGGCTTTAGGCTGAGGTCAGATTTTTAGAAATGATCAGAATGCCTCAGGAGAACTGGCTATTCTGATGAATGAAGGTATTGTAATTGCTTGCATGCAGACACTTATATAGAAAAGCCGATTAGAATTTCCACTGCTGTTTTGGCTGCACTACTTTTTTCTTATAGAGAAAAAAGTAGAGTTAAAGTTAAACACAGAAGCACCTGGGGAGCAGATTGGCTTCACTGTTTTGCTGTAGTGGTGGTACCTGCTTTTCCGGGATTTGATCCTGAAACCCTTTGCTCTCTAGTTATAGTCTCTACTTCCTTACCACTAGACCACAACTGCCCTCAGAAAAGCATCAATGCCTCATGTGAGGATCAAGCTCACGATCCTCAGATTACTGACGTGCTGCTGGGCTTCAACCGGTTTAATATTGTGCACAAGCTCTAGTGATCGAATAGCTAGTATAAAATAATAGTAGCCGAAAAAACTTCCTAAAGAATGGCATTTTATTCTCTCTTTTTATATGTTCCAATAACGCAGGTGCTTTTTACTGCAAGTTGCATATTTGTAGTAGTGAAATTATTTTAGAATTTTGGTTTTGGGAGGTTTGGTGGCCAGCATATTTTTTTTCAAAATTTAAAGGAAAGAGTGACCAAAGACGTTTGAGAACTACTGTTTTAAATCTAAACTGTACTTTTATATATTTAACAACAAACTAGAAAACCTCATGTTTTCTAGTTGGCATAAATGGCAGCGTCTTGTGTTGTGTATCTTATAGAGTCCATTGCTTGTCGTTTTCTTCAGTGATTTCTTTTAAAATAGTGCCAAAACATGTTGTTGTCTACCTCACTTTAATTTTTTTTTATTATTGTGATGCACTTTGTCTGTGTATTTTTTTTTCCTAATCTGTGATCCAAGTCTATACAAAATTGTTTTTTAAAAAGAGAGGTAAAAAAAGGAAAAAGTGTCCTGAAATGCTTCTAGTGAGATTTGAAGCATCAGGATGCTGCCCGAAAAACACTAGATCAACACATAAAAACGGCTAAATGGTAATAAAAAAACACATAACAAAAAACATATACTGGGCTCAGAAAAATAAATGTTCTACATAACCTGTTGCTTGCAGAAGTGCTGTGAAATTTCTGTCATGACTAAAATGACAATTTCTGTTTCTTGTGCAAAATTCTTTTTAAATACGCTGGTGAAACTTGTCTTCTTTTTATTTATTATCTAATTTTTTATGTGATTTGCAAAGATTACATTTCAGATCTTTGGTGATGGAGACACCAGTTAGTACCAATTCAGCCACAAGAAATCTGTATCAAAAAATCCTTATTTAATAAATCCCACTAAAATCCAAGCAATCCCAGCTTACTTTGCACAATTCCATATAGCCCACAGTGTTCAGAGGTCCAGATACGACACCGACCTGATGATCATGGCATTAAATTCACAAATAGAATATAACCAACACTGAATTACAGTAACGTTTTACTGTAGCTGTGTTACAGTGCTGCAAAGGATTAATTTTTGTTCTTTTTACAGTCATGTGACAGCGTCTTTTTAGGATTCTGCGCTTTGAGACAGTTGTGAAAAGCGCTTTACAAATCCTCTGAACTTCAACTTGAACTTGATTCCAGACTTTTGTTTGGCCAATGTTTCCAAGTTGGTGGACTTCATTTTGAACAAATGGCCGGCATTCCATCTCAGGAGTTTTTGGCAGAGGATTGAATTGCGGCGTTACACCAGATCTCGATCTACACACACACACACACACCTTCCAGGAAGTTCTGCTGTTCTCAGAAAGAATGCCTAAAAAACAGTTTTGGGGAGCATCACTATGTCTTCTGCCAAAACTGAGATCAGCCTTCATGTTGTTTTTCTCATCCGTCATGAATTTTGATCTTAACTGAGGCAAGTGCGGCGCATCTCTGGGTGTTGTTGTAGGGTCTCGCGTGACTTTGCAGATGAGTCGCTCTCGGGGTTAAATCATGGGGAGGTTCTTCACTTTTATCTGCTTTTGTGAAAAACGCCACTTGTTTGTTTAGTTTAAAAATGCCAAAGCCTGGTGATTTGTGACGTTTCCTGCCATAAAACCTCTAAAGCAAGTCGGCGAACGGCGAAACGCTCGTCATTAGAATCAGCGGCTGTTGTTTTCCGATTCGCGGCTTACGTGAGGGCGCAGAGAGCAGCCGCGTCGCTCAGGAGCGTGACATAAGCTCCTGTAATCCGCTTTTTGTCCCCACCACCCATAATGCAATGCAGCCAGAGAAATGTCCCCCATCTCTTCTTCATCTCCACCAACAACCCCCTCGCCATCGCTCTCTCATCTCTTCCTTTAAATGCATATTAATGAAGAGCTGCATCCATGTCTGAACTGGGTTAATGAGGACGAGTGTCGGCAGCATCTGCCTCTGATGGAAATCTCTGTTTCTGTTTCTCTCATTTCAGATGTTCCTCATGGCCTTGTCCTTTGCCTATTTTGCCAAGGCTTTATCCGGGAGCTATATGAAAAGCACAATAACTCAGCTGGAAAGACGCTTCGACATCCCCAGTTACTTAATAGGTGTCATTGATGGCAGCTTTGAAATAGGTAAGAAAAGATGTTTGTGCGTCATGTTCTGCGTTCCTCCCCCATCACCTCCACAAAGCCAGTTGCCAAGGCTTTCGTCCTGGAAAATTAGAACAGGAGACTCTCTACGTGTGCTGAGATTTCCCACCATGGTCCAACGGATCAGAGAGTTACACAACCGGAAATGCAAATGTGCTTTTATGTGCTGTGCAATCTCCACCAAAACTAATCCACTACGTTTAAGAGCCCCCGCCCCCCCATCTCTCTCTGTATCTCTCTCTTTCTCTGTCTCTCTCTCTCTCTCTCTCTCTCTGTATCTTTCTCTCTCTGGCTATTTTTTCTATCGCTTCTTTCTGTCTCTCTCTCTCTCTCTCTCTCTATATATATATATATATATATATGTCTGTCTCCATATACCTCTCCCTCCCTCTCTCTTTTTCTGTACCTTTCTCTATTCCTTCTACCTCTCTCTCTCTGGCTACATTTTATCTTTCTCTTTCACTTTCTCATATTATTTCTCTCTCCCTCTGTATCTCTCTCTCTGTCTGCCTCTCACTATCATTTACCTCTCTTTCTCGTACTTACTTTCATTTTCTATCCATTAAAAAACACAAAGACTAGAGAAAATTATTTCAGAATGGATGACACTTTTTATTTTTCCTTTTTCATCTCTCTCGCTCTCTCTCTCTTCCAC
>CM051496.1:6077888-6088810 GCA_028031935.1 Paedocypris micromegethes
CACACACGCACACACACACACACACACACACTCACATACACACACAAACACACGCACACCGTCAACCCCTTCCCCACCCAGTCATACACAGAATACTTATAAAGACTGCATTTCAAAGAGCCGTAATGTTCTCATGTTCTACCATGAAACTTTAAACACAACCTCGTTCATATTGCTCGATTATCCATGAGAACAATTTTGTTGAGCTGGTTCTTTTAAAAGCGGTCTGATATTGTGCAGCGGCGCAGGAAAGCCAGAAATCAATAACGCTACTTTTTGTCGCCGTGAAAACGCTGAAAACAAATGGCGCTTGTTCTGATTTAAAGCGAGTATAAAGCGCTGGTAACACGCTGAAGAGTTTATCGCCGCACTCACGTGGCCCTGGCAACCAGTGTTTCCATAGGAGCATTGGCATGGCAACGGGAGTCGGATCATGTGTCAGCATCCGCTTTAGCATCAGCTGCTGGTCAAACAAATGTCTTGGTCCGGTGGAGACAAAGGCCACCACGTGCTTGTGAACGCAAACTTCTTCAGCCAGACTGACCTCCTCGCAGAAGAGGAATTTCTGTCCCATTAAATCCATGAAAGGTCCTGAAGCGTGCTGTAATCGTCCTGACAAAGACCGCACTCATGACGCCGCGATTCTGCCAATAAATGCTCCTCTGAGACAATGAGGTCAATCATGTAGAAGGCAGCGGGTCTGAGAAGTTTGTGGAGCGAGCATTCGCATTCTTGTCGTTTCTTGTGGCTGCTGTGTTTAGAAGGTGAAATGGTCCTGCTCTGTCTCTGATTGTAGGAAACCTGCTGGTGATCGCCTTCGTCAGTTACTTTGGTGCCAAGCTTCATCGTCCCAAGATCATTGGCATCGGTTGCCTTCTGATGTCATTGGGGACTTTTATAATTGCCTTGCCCCATTTTCTCATTGGCCGGTGAGTCAGAGATCAAGCCGTCAGCTGGACTCGTATTGTGATCGCGTCTTTTCCAATCTTGCATGAACTTCACCTCAGAAAATCGACGTTTGGTCATTCCAAGCTTCTCTCACTTTCACTAGTAATAATAAGATTGTGTGATTAAAATTGTGTTTATAACACACTTTTCAAATAAGTATTTATACTCGCTCAACTTGTCCATCTCTATCTCTTATATTATCTTTGGCTCATAATTGATTTCCATTTTTTTTTATATTTTTTGTCTTTTTTCATTCTCTAAATTAAATTTGTTCTCTTTTGCGCATTCTTTCTCTCACATTCTTCACTCTTTCAGTCTCTTGGTTGCCCAGTCGCTCTGAAACTTTCTCACACTTTCTCACACTGTTTTCATTCTCCATCACCATATTATTTCTTTCCTCCACCCTTGTTTTTTTCTTCTTCCTCTCTCTTTATCTCTTTTTCAGGATGTGTTGAGCTAAATGCACTATTTTGCACGTCCTGACTGTGCACGTGTGCATTTCTCAGCATCAGGAAGGTTGTTGATGAAAAAGCATGAATGAAACATGCAGCTGAATTTTGACTTGGTCTCCACAGAGGCCTGATTTGTAAATCCAGACGCGTGCTCAGCCTTGAGCGCGTGCCAGTCCAGGCCTTGTACACGCTGAGATGATGCCGTGTTTAATGATCTGCGGGAGGTCGAGCTTTCATATGTTAATAGCTCCGGCAAGAGTTAAGAAATGCTGCTGTTTCACATTAATTTGACTTGCTTCATTGTAAGACATTGCATTATATAGGAAAACCGTTGTCATGGCAACAACGTGATCACACCATGAAGTTCAGATGTGTGTTTGCTTCATTATCTGTGAATATTAGAAATTAGAGTCGTCACGTCAGTGTTGTATCTTAATCACTTGGGCTGAATATTGGTTAAATTTACAGGATTTTTGTTATGTTTAAAAAAGCAACTTTAATGTTAGCATTTAGCATTCAATTTCAAAAAAGATCTTAAGTGAAGGTACTAATAATTTAATTATTTCATTTTATGTAATTTTGTTTTCTGTCTGTCGGAATTCCTTTCTGAATTCCTTTCTGTCGATTTTCTGTCTGGAACCAGTATCACTTTTCTGTCAGATTTATGTCCGTTTTCTGTCTGGTATCTGTTAGTTTTCAGTCAGCTGTCTGTCCGGTTTCTGTCAGTTTTTTGTTCGTTTTCAGTCTGGTATCTGTCAGTTTTCTGTCGGGTTTTTGTCAATTTTCTGTCCAGTATTCCGCCTGGTTTCTGTCTGGTTGTGTTGACCATTGCGTCATAGTAAAATGGCTGATGTTTGTGCACAGCTACAAGTTTGAGACCTCAATCCGGTCATCTCTAAACTCCAGCGAGGAATTTTCGCCGTGTCCAGTGAGACCAGACGCTCTGTCCAGTGGCCCTAGCGCCTCCTCTGTCACCTCCGGTGCGAATCCAGCCATTAATAAAGATATCTCGCTGTAAATACGTCTGCTGTCTCATTCATCCCTCACTCTCATCCCACCCAGGTTGCGAACACGAGTCCAGGCTGTCCATGTGGATTTATGTTTTCCTTGGAAACATCTTGCGAGGAATTGGCGAGACCCCCGTGCAGCCGCTGGGCATTTCATACATCGATGATCATGCTCTGGAGGACAACGCCGCGTTCTACATCGGTACATTAGCTGTCTCACATACAAGATTTTTGTAGGATGGTGAAATGCTGCATCATGCATTTGCTTCACTGCCAAGCGAGTCATGGTTGGAAAGTCTTCCTGGTAGTGAATGCGCTTCTTGGAGAGCGGCAGCTTTCTCAGTACGCGTCTCAGACTCATTCATCTTCTCACTAATTCATTAGTTCATGTGCCATCTGCCGCAGGCTGCGTCCAGACCATCTCCGTCATCGGCCCCGTGTTTGGATACTTGCTGGGGTCGGTCTGTGCCAAGATATATGTGGACATTGGCTTCGTCAATCTGGGTAAGTGATGTGAAGGCACAAAAGGGAAAGTTTTTGAACGTGTTTTGATGACCCATGAGAAAGACACTCCGTCCACTTTTCTGAGACACAGAAAGACTAGTCTAAAAACACAATTTGATTATTAAACGCCTTGAGGCATGCTGGAAAATCCTTCTCTCTTTCATATCGCGCTTGCAATTTTTTTTTATTCAGCGTAAGCTGAAAAAAACGGTGTGTGTTATTAGAGAGCCGTGCTGGCTCTTTACTTGACGCGGAACAATGTAAAGGTTTCTAAATGTTAAGCTGTGATTTAGCAACAGATGTTTGGATGAGACTGACCACGCCGCCCATCACACAAAGCGAAGGGTTAAAAGAACCATATGCTGAAACTTTTAACATCACGAGGTGAATATACACTTATCCGTGCAGCGTACAGCGATTCCTCCAGAGATGCTCTTCTGGCATCACTAATCGTTTGTGCACGTGTGCTGAAGACACGCATCATTGCTCTGATTATACAGCGATACGTTACTGAAAGTCCCTGACGTCCAGACTTTTGGCAGAGGCTGGATAATAAAAGCAAGTTTGAATAATGCAGATGTTCAAGTCCGGCCAATGTAAATGACCACCCATCATTGACCTCTAAACAGTGTCATAGTTCTTTTATTGATCGTATGATTATCACAATATTTATGGAGTATAATCTACTCGAGGAAATTAAAACCCAGCACTGACCACCTTTCCTGTGCATTAATTCAGAGCGGAGGATTATTGGAGCGATTTCCGCTTTCATCCTGTCGCCAGCACACAGTCTGTTTAGAAGTAACAGGAATGATGCGTCTGCTTTTCTGTTTGCCAGAAATGTATGTTTTAAAGCATTTTTTTCTTTTAAGTTTTAATATGTTTTATGAGTTTTACTTGTGTATTAAATTGATACATGTTACCTGTGAAAGTAAAGGAGAGTGAGAGAGAGAGAGAGCAAGAATGGAAGAGAGAGAAATGAAGAGTAATTTAGGGATAAAAATTCTAAATTAGAAATGGAGGGAGAAAGAGAAGAGAGAGAGAGACGACATGAAACACAGCATGAGAGAGAAAGAGAGAGAGAGACGGCATATGAAAGATAGTCAGAAACAGAGACACTGCATGAGAGAGAGAAACAGAGTCAGTCACGCCATGAGAGAGAGAGCAGAGAGAGAGACAGACAGACAGACAGACACAGAAAAAATGCGTCTGTGTGTGAGAAAGAAAGCTGGTGTGAGTGAAAGAGCCTGAGCGAGAGACCAAGAAGGGAGAGAGACACAGAGCGAGAAAGTGAAAGAGATGGAAAGAGAGGCCGAGAAAGTGAGACAAATATAGCTAGAGAGAGAGACTGAGAGAGAGACAGAAAGAGAGATGGTTGGGCTAACAGATAAATGTGTAAATCTTGAATTCGTACTGTTGTAAATAATTTTTATGGAGGAGAACGGTACGATAGTTTAATGCAACATTTGGATGAAATGCTGTTGAACATCTGCATCTTCTGGCCGATTGGAAGCAGATTGGAGGCTGAGCCTGTCAGATCCAGACATCTAAGAGCGTGTGTGTCTGCAGCGGCTGCCCTAAATATTCTCACCATGTGACGCGCTGTAATCCTGCTTCTGACGCTCTGCGCATACGTGTCTTCTCTCAGACAGCATCAGCATCAACCCTGGGGATGCTCGCTGGGTCGGAGCCTGGTGGCTGGGATACCTCATCGCAGGCTTCATCACGCTCCTCTCCGCCCTGCCCTTCTGGTTCCTGCCCAAGTCGCTGCCTCTTCCTGTGAGACGGATGGCCAAGTTCTCTCCGGAGCGCAGCAGCTTCATCAATGACTCGCAGCTTCTGGAACACAAGTACCAGGCAGACGAGCCGGCTAACTTTTTGGAAATGGCTAAAGGTGAAAACCAAAAGTCAATACCTTTGTAATACATATAAACATGTGGCACAAATATGTGAACGTAATCATTATGATTTTTACATGATGATTACACCAAATACTCCAAGCAGCAGAAGTTTCGAAGTTTAAAAATAGCAAGTGTTTTTTAAATATTTTTAAACTTGAAAACAGGTCAATTTGACCCGAACATAATAGGGGGGTAAAAAAATTGTTCAAATTGACAGCGCCTAATATTCTGGAATAAAATGTACAAATTGCAAACGTTTTTTTTAATCGCTTTTTAAATTTAATTTAGGTTATTTTCAAAGGGGAAAATTGAGAACGAGAGAAAACGTAAAAGATTGCTAATAAGAACTTGACATCTTGGTGTGTTTTTCAGACTTTCTTCCAACTCTCCGGTCGCTCCTGGGGAACCCGGTGTATTTCCTCTATCTTCTGGTCACCATCATCCAATTCAACTCTCTGATCGGGATGGTGACGTACAAGCCAAAGTACATAGAGCAGCATTACGGCCAGTCGGCATCCAAGGCAAACTTTTTGATGGGTATGTCTGCTGAATCTCCGTTTGATACGTAGCCCAAGTGTTGTGATAGCTCAGGTCAAGCTCAGTGCGACGTGGAGGTTTACGCCGTACAAATCCAAAAACAACATCAGTGTAGATCAAGCCATGTTGAAACTGGAGGATAAACAACCAGCGGTGAAACCTGGAGGACGATTGTGTAGATTCGCCTTTGTTCCAGCACTTCTTTGATGCGTGAGGCCTTGTGTTTTTTCAGGAGCGATCAACATCCCAGCCGTGGCCCTGGGAATGTTCTCGGGAGGCGTGATCATGAAGAAGTTCAAGCTGAGCATCATGGGAGCAGCCAAGTTCGCGCTGGGAACGTCGCTCCTGGGATACTTCCTCTCGCTGTTCTTTTTCGCCATGGGATGCGAGAACGCCAGCGTGGCGGGCATCACCGCCTCGTACAATGGGTAGGTTTGACCTTCTGGGGTCGCGACCTGGTTCCGCAGAACTAGTGAGCATGTTGTTTTGTTTGGATCAGGACATCGAGTTTGAACCCAGTGGATAGTCCGCTCTCGGCGAGCTGTAACGCGGCCTGCGTCTGTCCCGAGACCAACTGGGACCCCGTGTGCGGTGAGAACGGACTCACCTATGTCTCGCCCTGCCTGGCTGGGTGCCGGACGTCCCACGGCTCTGGGAAAAACACGGTAAGGTCAGACTCTCGACCTGCAGATTGGGCCGCGAACAATAGCTGGTGTTTGTTGTCCCGACTCTTCAAAGGCACAATGCAGCGCCACAGACTTTCTAGAGTTTTCCTTCACTTCCTTCCCCCGTCTGTCTTTGAGTTTGTAAACCTGGCTGGTTCTGTCTAAACATTCTCCAGTCGTCTTCACTCCCATCCTGTGCTTGCGCCGTGTGTTCCGCATTCTTCTTTTTAATCCGTCTCCCACTAGAAAACTTTGCGACCTAAGACACAGACTCCTGCAGACAATGAGAACATTGTGACTATTCATTCAGTATTTGGCAAAGTGCTATAATTAGATGCTCTTCAGGGGTTTCGTCCAGTCTGTGATCTTTACTGTGATAAATCAAGAACTCACTGCTAATTTAATATTTTAGTAGATACTGTACCCATATTCCATATAGCCATATGTAACGTCACACTACAAATCCCTAAGTTTCTGTGTGTGTGTGTGTGTGCATGTTTATATGAAATTTAACTAAGAATTTATTAAAAATGTTGTATACTATTTTAGAATACTTTGGAAATAGAAATATTTTTTCACAGATTATTTGTTTTTTTTTTCCAGTCGTTTTTTCTGTTGGTGTTTCTTCTGTATTTACTGTCTTTGTTGTGCTGCTTCATTTTGTTTGCTGCTGTAAAAACAAAGAAATATCCCCTTGTGCGATTAACCAAGTCAATGTAATATAATCTAGTATATACAATAAGGATTAAGATGGCGTAAAAAATCAAACAAATAAATAAATATACAGTAAGGCATATTTTTAGAATACGCATGGGGCATTTTTTTTTTACATTTGATTTATCGATTTTAATAATCAGTTGTTCAACATTTTAATAGAAACACATCTTTCAGAGATCTTCAAGGTCTTACATCTTTTTTTTACCGTTTTTATTTTTTATTATATCCATTATAACCAATTGATAAGGTATTTAAAGGAATGTTTCATTTTGATTTAGGCTTCAATAGTGAAAACCAGGAAATGATGTGTTGATTGTGAGACGGGACGATCACTGTAGGAAGTTCTGTTGGAATCGTTTTAACCTGTGTGTGTGTGTGTGTGTGTGTGTGTGTGTGTGTGTGTGTGTGTGTGTGTGTGTGTGTGCGTGTGCAGGTGTTCCAGCAGTGCAGTTGTATTGCTGTGGGGAATCGCACGGCCACTGCGGGTCAGTGCAACAACAGGGAGAACTGTCAGCGAGTCTTCCCCTACTTCCTGGCTCTGTCCGTCCTCACTTCCTTCATCATATCACTGGGCGGAACGCCGGGATACATGCTGCTCATCAGGTGAGTGTGAGCGGAGTTCACCCTCAAGTCACATCTGCTTTAAAATAGGACCGCGTAAACACTCAAACACACTCCAGATCCGGTAAACTGCAGACAAACACATGGTTAGAGCCACAAGTCTCCATTATTACTCCCGCTTCAAACATCCCCCTCTTTAGCCCTTTTAATCCTCAACAGCGAATTATTGTTTCATAGGAAATAGAAGAGTCTTCCAGTAATATGCTTGTTATTCCCAGCAAGTCGGTTAAAAGAGCGTGGCTGCATGTGCCAGGGCTCCGAATGGGATTTTCACCTCAGTGGTTTATGACCCAGTGCATCGGCCAATCAGAAGCATCGCTTGACCGAACGCATGTTTAGAGTCGCTGGCGAAGTTCAAGATTCAGATGTGTGTCTTGAAAGGGAAAGGACTGTCAGATTTGTCCTAAAGCCAGTCAGCTGACTGGCCTGGAATGCCTGGCCTCGGGACACATGGTTAGCGCTCGCTCGCTGCAATAACAAGTCATGAGGATCTCTAGCGCTTGAGAGGCAATGCTCTTCTGCAACCTGCTGCTATGAGCCGGTACTGGCGATGCTTGTTGCTCACGTGCATGTCACTCACTTCAAATGGAAAACTCATATTGAGATGCAAAGTGTTTCCAATTTTCCATTTGAAAAACTTCTATTAAAGGCAGTTGTGGCCTAGTGGTTGGAGATTTGGACTCAAAGGGAAGGGTAGATAGAAGCCAGTCAGACTTCTCAGAGTGTGTTAAATGTAAAAGTGTAAAGAGCACCTGAAAACCATAGTTGCACCTGAAAACCATAGTTGAGTAAAAGTACAATATCTTACTGTAAAAATTACTCCATTACAAGTCACCAATTCCAAGAAAACGAGTAAAAGTGAAGTATCTACGGTAATTTTAAAACTAATTTACTCATGCTGAATTTATGCTTAAAAAACACCAAGAAATGTGAAAAATTAGACTCTCTCTCTCTCTTTTTTGTTGACCATGACGCGCTCGTTGCGTATAGTGAATTTTTTATGCTACTCGGTACGAAATTTTCACGGCAATGCATTTCGTTACTCGTGGTTTTTGTTAATAAGGACATTCGTTATTCGGGGTACCACTGTATAAATTAAATGTAACACCTCAATGTTTCACAATTGTAGAATAAAAAAAAATAAAAAAAAAGAAGTGTCAAACTTAAATGAGCAAAAAAGTGCATCCGCTAGTTCACGCAATTTAGTTCATGAACAGCATCCAGCACACTACAGATGGCGATATCACCTCATCCGCCCAAGAAATTAACTACGGTAGAAAAAGATGTTGACTTGTTGCGCACAATCACAGTTGCCCACGTCCTGAGATGCTGAGTGATCTACACTGGAGTAGCAGAGCATATTCACATCTGGAACGTCAGGAGGGAGATGACATGTCTCTCACCCGTTGAAAGATGAACTTTACGGAGTTTTATGATGATGAGTTTGAGATGACGCTTTGCACCATTGGAAGATTTCACATTTCTGTGTCATTGATGAGAGCGATGGAGTCGCTTCAAGGCTCATCCCGTCTCCAAAACCTTCCCAGATGACTTTGACAGTGACTTTGTGACATTAGAATGCCAGAAGAGACTGGAGGTTTATTTCCTCTCACCCTTCATCAGCGTTTTGTTTTCCTAGCCACTGTCGCATATGTTGCTCATTAGCCTTCAAAAGTCATAGAATAACAGCGTATTATGATTGATAAATCAAATTAACGTATACTTTTGTGTTTTCTATTCTGGTGCTGTGCGCACAGGTGCATCAGGCCGCAGCTGAAGTCTTTAGCGTTGGGCTTTCACACACTGACGACTCGGACTCTAGGTGAGAAACTCTACGTGATGACGGCGGCGGTCACGTGACTTTGAATGGTGATGACGGCGGTCACGTGACTGGGAATGCGCTTCGCTCCACAGCTGGAATTCCGGCTCCGATCTACTTTGGTGCCATCATAGACACCACCTGTCTGAAATGGGGCCAGAAGACATGTGGAGGACGAGGAGCCTGTCGCATCTACAACACAACGGCCTACAGGTTGATAAATCTCAACAACTTTATGAAACGCGATGCTCGTCAGTAAAGCTAAAAACGTTTAGATCCTTCGCTGACAATCCGACCAACGGCGCTTTGGTTGTTCTCCAGGATCGCTTATCTGGGCCTGACGCTGGGCCTGCGCACGGTCTCCTTCTTCCTCTGCGCGCTGGGGCTGCTGGTGCTGCAGCGGCACGTCCAGCAACAGGAGCGCGGCGTGCTGGCCAACGGAGGTACGGCGGCCGGCGAGCTGCAGGCGCTTCGGAAAGATGAGAACAGCAGCTCCAACGCGGATTACGACCCGGAGCGGGAAACTCGCCTATGACGCTTTCATGTACCAGAACACAGTCTCAAAAATTGAAAGTGAGATGCAAGGAAGAAAAAAAAAAGTGCTTTTGATATCATAGACGTTTCCTGAATGTACAGTTTTAAACGAGGGGTGTCAATCAGATCCGACTCCTGGTTTGGTTTCAAACGAATTTTTGATGAATGCCACGAACAGACCGAGGACCGAAACCGCCGGCCACGTCTGTGTGCGCTTCACACGTCTGGTCGCTCCTCACGATCAGGTGGATCAGAAACCACTCACCATTGTGCTTTTCCATGTTGCCTGACAGCAGTCGGGTGCGTGACGCCATGAGTAAGTACTCGTCTCCATGATCGATGTCGTACAATGTGTGTGTCTGTGTGTTTTTCGTGTGTGAACGAGTGCCAAAAGTCAAGTGCGAGAACGTCAGCAAGCTCTATTCTCAGGTCGTTCAATCAGTCGCTCCTCAGATTTGCAAATAATCCTTTTATAATCTTGTACAGACCGGGTTGTTGCGCTTCGCTCTGCAGGTCTGCAGGTTACAGGACTTTTTTGACTTGTGTGGCAAATACAATAAGTGGCATTTATTACTTGCTTTTACACTAGTACTTAATTTAATTTGCTGACTGTTGTGTGTTTTAAAAAAAAAAAAGTGAATTATCCTGATGTGTGTAAAATGCATTGATGTGAACGATTAGATACCTTTTTTCTTTTTTAAATAAACCGTTTGCTACAATCATCTGCTACTAGAAGAAACGTGACAATGAAACAATCTTTTTGCTTTAATGGTGAAACGGCAAGTAACAGAGCGAAATGTAAACTGCTCGTCCGAGGCACTTGGATTATTACATCATACAAGATCGATATTAAAACGAACACTGAAAAAAAAAATGAGACACATTCAGATATAAATTAACAGCAAATGTTGATTAATTTCCAATCAGAAATCAGCCACACAATCATTCCCAACATTTTCCTCCCGAGTTGCAAAGCTAGAAAATTAGCGCAGGGGTGTGTGTGCGTGTCACTTAATCTATGAACAGTTTTTCCTCGTTTCCTGTTTAAAATGAAGACACCGAATAAAACAAACAGTTTTCCAGACGAATCTGAAAATAGATCCAGCATCCGTCTTCGGATTTTCCCAACTGCAGCCAATGGTTCTGTTGTTTAGTTCATTGTTTTACGCAAAATGTCTTTTTGGCTTCTGGTTTCATTTAAAAAAAAAAAAAAAAAA
>CM051496.1:6088824-6110144 GCA_028031935.1 Paedocypris micromegethes
AAAAAAAAAAAAAAAAAACAGACCGAACCAGCAAAACATGTTGAAGCTAAGCACTAAACTATACACATTTATACGACCAGCGAAACATTTGAACACCTTCTCCCTTATCATTTCACGAATCTAAAGAGTTGCAGATGAAAACTTCTCAACGTTCACACGAAGGCGACAAATTTAAAACTTTTTGCAAGTAAAAGCGTTATTTTTTTTTTCCTTTTACCATTTGTATTCATCCAACCATAGATCTGATCATTTCATTGAGAAACCAGAAAACGTGTCTAAACTTTTGACTGGCGTGTGTGTGTGTGTGTGAATAGTCCTGATAATTGGACATCCGTTCTAGATTTGTGGTATGAGTGTAAAACACGGCCTGGATCTGGTTTGTGAGCGTTAGGTTCTACCTCAGACGGCTGTAAAGTCTTCAGTGTGTGAAGAAGAGCAGAAGGGTTTTGATCTCAGGTGTAACTTCATCTACCTCTCTGCGGCCTGACAGCAGACCTGATCTCACTGTGATGTTATTCCTGTGTAAACGCTTTCACTCTTCTCTATTAAAGCTGACAAACTCACGTGTGACGCCTGTAATGTCTAACTCTGTGGCTTGGCTCAATTATTGCTCTGAAGAAATCAAGAGGAAACACCACGAGGTAAAGTCTCACCGCACTGGACGCAGCGGAGGTGGTGGTCTCGAGTAAGCGATGCTGGTGAAAGTGTCTAGTTCTGTTTCTTGTCGCCGCTGTCCAGCAGGTTCTGAAAAAGGAACGAGATCAAAACAACGGTTAAAATTAACAGGCTACATTCTGCTACAATGTAAATATACATTCAGGATGGTGTTGGAAAACAATGAGTGCAACAATTTTACAAAACGGATGAGGAAACATATTACTGTAAACATGATTGTGTTTGTTTTATTATACATACCCCGTCTAAACCTATTTATTTATTTTTACTCATTCTAAAATTGAGTCCATGGGCAATTTTAACCGACTGAATGTCCTGTTCATTCCGTCAAGACTTTTATTTCCATGATGGTTTGACAATAAAACCAAAAAAATATTTTTTGCCCCAAATTGTAAAGAACTTTCACAACCATATTTCAAATTGCAATTCCATCCGAATTTACATTTCGGAATGCCACTTCTCTTGCGATGATGAAATCGGGTTAATCCGGACTCATCAGACCCACAATCTTCATCCGCTGCGAAATTTCAACGGTTTCGTCAGAACTTTGTCGTCTAGCCGGGCTGATAAGAGTTTCCTTACTGCTGCACAGACGTTTTACACAATTTGTCTGTGCCTTTCGCATGGTGGTAATACTTGCTTATAATTTAATAACTTAATTTATAATAATTTAATAATTAATTTAAATTAGCTCTTGAGCCAATTCAATCAGTCACAGAAAGATTTATAATTACTTATATACCATGTTTAGAAACATGTTAATAAATGTAAAAATAAATGTGCTTTTCACCATAAACATGAATTACTTTTTATCCTTCTGAAGTCTGGAGCAGTGTTCTTTATATCACAAGTCCTTATAAAGACAGCCGGTTGTCATTATGGCCACTAGGAAGGAACAGGTCAAATAATCTGCCGATTAATCGATTATTGGAATAATTTGCAGCCCGGGTCTAAACCTTTTAAGTTCAAGTTTATTTATATGGTGGTTTTCTTAGTTCCAAACCAACGCAAAGTCGCTTTACTGAGCTGTTTTCAACTGCAGAAACTGTAAGAACCTTGCATATGTGGTTGTCATGGTGACTTAAGATGAGATAGACTTGTTTTTTTTATTTAGTTAATTCATGATAAAAACTTGATGATCTTGATTTTGTACTGTATGTCCATGGAAATTCCAAATCTTTAAAAACTATTTTCGACTTGTTTTCACACAACTGAAGGTATTTCAGCCCTTGCGCGAAGATTCATTAATTGTTTTTTTTAAAGCACAGTGTGCAGATGCTTTACCTGAAGCTCCTGGTGCTCCAGAAGAAGCCGGTCGTATTCTTTGGTCAGGCCTTCGGCTTGTTTTTTCATGGCGTCTTGATCAGACTGGGACTTCTTCAGGGCTGCCGATGGAAATGCAAAGCAATGTCGTGGATCGTACACTCACAGTTCTGCTTCTCACCTTCTGTGCTGGTCTTCAGGTCGGAAGTAAGTCGCTGCACATCTTTCTTCAAAAGTACAGTCTCCTCAGAGTCGCCTCCCTTCCCTCCTCGAGCATCTTTCAGCGCCTGAAGGTCACCGGATTAGATTATCGAGTACTGTGGCTTACACCATATGCATATGATAAAGGCCTAAACATCAATAAAGGTTTAATATTCAAAAAACTTTATTCATCGCCGGGGGGACATTTCTGGTCCGGTCACTTCAGAGCAATTCAAGATAAAGATGGACATCTTTATTAAGACGAAAGATAACAATAAAAAAAAAAACTAAATAAATATGTACATCTGAAAGAAATTTACTGTATAATACAAATTAGTAAATAACAATAAATAAGTAAATACATTCTGGACTGAATTTTAAACGTGCAACTAAATCCAAACCACGCAGACACTGATGGTCAACATGGAAAGCTTTTCACCTGTTTGAGCATCTCGTTGTCCTCCATGTATTTTTTGGCAGCTTTGTTGGAGCTTTCAGCCTGAGTCTGCAAAGCGCCGCTGGTGCTGAAGGCCGTGGCTAGCTGGTTTATCAGAGTGATCACCCTCGTCATCACCCTGACAAATGCATCACACAGCGTCACCTACACACCCAAACCACACAGGACCAACGTCTCGTGCCGGTGCCTACAGCCACAAGAAGAGCGAGAAGCCAGAGATGTACAGGTTCCTCTGAGCTCGGAAGAGCTTCATGTGCATGTGGTCAAACATGTTGGGGTGCAGCTTGGCGTCTTTGTTCTGGTCGGGGCTGGAGTACTTTCGGACCTCTCGCAGGGCATCTGTCACGCAGAAGATGCTGAGAACACTGCCGATTATACGAAAGTCACACTCCACTCACCCAGAAACAGAACGATGAGGATGATTATCATGGTGAGGAATCCCTTGTTCCAGAACTGGGAGAGACGGCTCCAGATGCCCCATTTGAAAATGTTCTGCCACCTGTCAACATGGAGGTGAGACCGCCGGGACGAGCACAGAGACGGACGCAAGTGTTTCCCGGAAAGTTTTACCTTTGAGCAGAGATGAAGGGCAAACACAGCAAAACAAGAACGCCAATCTCCACATACAGGAAAGCGGCCACAGCCGTCCACTGCAATGTCATTTCTTTTGCTGAAAAGGATTAAAACATATATTTCACTTATCATCTAACTGAGATGTCTAAAAAAAGCTGTGTTGATTTCTTTCAGCTCAGCTTAAAATCACTGTTGAAATACTTTCAAAAAAAAATAATTTTGTTCTCTATATACATACGTACAGTATTTACAAAATCAGTTATTACTCTAACTTGATAAATGATGGGTCAAAGCTCATATCCTAGTTACACAATAACCTGCATAATGTTTTCTATTTCGTAGAGGATAATATAAATTATAAAAAACTGTTTGCTGCCGTTTACTGTAAGTTGATACAATTCAAAAGTGTTGAATGTGACATGTCAATAGAAATTTACAGACGACATAAATATTTACCCGGAAATAAGCGCAAATAGAAAAATATCACACAGACAAGCAAACATTTGAAATGACACCGAATCGCGTTCCTCCATAGAATTGTCCCACCTTTTTGTGAGTGAAACACCGAATAAAGTGTCCGCTCTTTTTATACTGTTTGTAGAAACCAACTAAAAGCGGATGCAAACTCAGTGCCGCCGTCGGGCTTCAATGACGTCATTGACGCGCGCGCTTTAAGTCTCACAGACTACCATAAATAGTAAGTCTCAAATTCCCGTGTATCCGCATGTTATTTTTGCACACAACCAACTAGCTTTTACAATTTTAAACATTTATTTCCCTCTAGGCGGTCACAAATTATTAACAATTAATTCAAATTAATTTGACAATATTCACAACTGCTGCAATCCACATGTTTAAAAAGCTTTCCACATCAAACCACAAGAGGGCGTAAATACCCAAAATAATATCGAATTTGATTATTCAGGTCGCACATTTCCTATCTGACCACACGATGACGCAGTCTCTTTGTAAAAAAATGACGTGATTCAAACAAACAAGTCACCACTAAAGGACACTGATCGCCGGATAAAAAATTTTTTGGACTAGAATAAGCATTTTTGCAAGCCATGTGCAATATAAGATATAATTATTTCGGTATAATGAAAAGATATATAATATAAAAAAAAAAAAAAAAAAAAAAAAAAAAATATATATATATATATATATATATATATATATAATGTAAAAAGACTCCACAATTTAATTTTAATGTGGGACTAATAAAGGCTTTTTCAATTCAATTCAATAAAACATAGTTCATAGAAAACAACCAAAATTCAAATATCAACCATGTTTTTATTGACCCTAATGAAGATGAAAAATTAGTGTTATATACACAAGATTGTGTATTACACATGTATTACATATGATATTAAAGCTACAACAATCATGATAAACCTTCAGATTATGAAAGTTCTAAGTGTGTCAATTTACTTTTTGCATTAATCAGGAATAACATCAGATTTCTTAATACTTTACTGTCATTTAGCAGACGCACTTATCCAAAGCAACTTACAAGTCATTACAGTTTTCTACAATTCAACAATTTTTCCAGCTTTCCAGGAATCGAACCCAAGAGATGTTGTTCCAAACACCAGCGCTCTACAGATGAGACACAACCAGTCGTTTAATTATTTCGTTCTTTATTAAGAGTTAGAAAACCATTAGAAAAACATTAACAACAGTAGCAGTGATTTCAGAATCTGATGGATAGCTTTCTCTCATTAAAAATTTAGCAAAATGTCTGTTGATTGGCTAAATCCTTCACACAGTAGAAAAGTCTAAAAAAAAAAAAAGGCACAGAATCAACCCACAAGAAGAACCCTGAGATTTCACGATTGGCTGACCTTCTAAAAAGTCATATTAGTGTTGTCAGAGCACCAGTTGGGCATCAACTAGATCACCATGACGATGAAACTTCCGTCCAGTCATCTTCTCACTGAATCCACGACGTCTTGACTCCTTCAGCCAATCAGAGGCCGGATAGACATACCACATGACCACGCCAGAAGGGTTGATGGACACAACAAACTCTGTGGCCTCCTTCAGCGTCTGCACGTGTCGCTCCAAAAACACATCATACACCTAGGAAAATGTGAGAAGAATTTCTATACAGTATTGAATGAGTGTGTTACGTATGTGGTACGTAGGCGGTCACCTCATAGACCCCGGCGCTGTAGTTCAGGGCCTTCAGAGAGCTGGTGTAGCGGAAGGGCATGTCCGACCTTCTGCTGAAAAACACCAGAGTGCTGGCGCTGCCCGACAGAGGCCTCCAGAACACCTCCACACCGCTCTTCTCCTAACACACAGCACACGTGTGAATACATCACAACAACAAGTGTGTGTGTGTGAAGTATAGCTGCACGATTAATCGTTAAAAGATTGCGATCTCGATTCTGCCTCTTCACGATCTGAATCCAGCATTTATACGATTCTGCCTATTATAACTCTCTGATCGATCGGCTGAGTTTGGCTCGATGCGCGCCGAGCGGACGAGCGCTCTGACAGAAACCAGGAAAAAAAGGATTTTATTACACTCAGCAAACCACATACAGCAAACATCTACAGTTGAGGACAAAATTATTAGCCTCCCTTCAATTCTAATAATCCTCAACTGGACATAATAAATGTACTTGTTCATGTAATTGTTTATTTTTATTAGGTTTAATGGTGATTTTTTTCTTTCTTTTCAACATTACTTTTACATTACATTATATTTTTCATTCCATTTATTTATAATTAAAGCAATTAGTAATATGTGTTATTATATTGGTGTTTGACAACCTGATCTTCAGGGTTGAATGATTAAAATAATGAAATATCCAGAAGGAATCGTGAAAAGAATCGTGATCTTTATTCCAAGCAAAAAAATTGTGCTTCTCATTTTATCCAGAATCGTGCAGCTCTAGTATGAAGTCTTACCTTCAGCAGGCGTCGTCCCTGGATTCCCAAGGGGTCCTGATCAATGCCGATTGCGACACGGTTCTGCAGGATGGATCTGGCTTCACTGCTGATGGTGCGCAGATCGTTGGACATGAAGAGAGGCGCGGCCATGATCGCCCACAGCGCCATTTGAGCGCGTGATTGGTCAATGCTGAGACCGAAATTTCCAATGATCAGCTGAGAAAATGAAATTGTCAGATACACAAACACCAGAGCTTAAGAGTCTTAAAAGGAAATGGTACCATGTCAGGGTCGTTCCACCGGCCCGGACCAGCCACAGGCACCAGGACATCCTGATTGTCGAAAAACCAGTCCACAATGCCGAGCACGCTGTCCCATGAGTCTTGGATGTCATCATAGTTGCGCCACAGGTTACAGATCTGGCTCAGAGTCGTGTAGTTCACCTGGAAAACACACAGCTCCACCTCAGCCTTTCCCATCAAGACATGTCTGAAGCCTTTCAACTCACCTGCGGAGGAAGACCACCTTGGTATGCTGGCCAACTACACGAATAACCAATCGGACGTCCGGTGGCGTTCAAGGCCTGTGACATCATCGGGTAGCCTTTGTCATTTAAACAGAAACCAGTGAAGAGCACAAAACGAACAAATGAATGTAATATTACACAATTGTTGCAGCAAATTGGACTGCAAAAATAATAATTGAAAAAACAATAAGGTAACAATCAATTTACAAACAAGGTACTAAATAAATGGAATGAAATAAATGGAATGTGATAAATAATGTGAAAATAACTTCTCTCCAGCAGATAGCTTTTTGTTTATTTTTAAAGTGAATCATAACTGCTTCATTCCATAAAATATTCCTGTTTGCAGATTTGCGTTCTGCAAATCATAATACATATTGTTTGGGTGCAATCTATATATCACAAAAATCAATTTTAACAGAAACTTTAGACTATATCTACAGTGATAAACTTTTGGGGGGGGGGGTCTAAATAAAAATGTGCTAAATACATATCCACCAGAAGTTGAATGAACTTAACACACAAATAATCAGGGTTGCATTTCTGCCGCCGGAAGCCTGTTTCTGACGAGACGGCGGCGTAAACCCGTCCAAATCTAGGTTTATGACAGTTTCTGACAGTTTATGCCGGCGAAAACTGTCCGAAACTGGCGGAAACCTGGTAGAAAGTGTCTTATCCCTCTGGTGAGGTGTCAGAAACCAAAGACTAGTGTTCCAGTTATAGTCTACTTGTGTTACATTGAACTTTGAAACACATAAATACTGTACATTAAATTTGGAATATACAGTAATCCCTTTAATGGGCAGTGTTATTTCCCGTCCGGGCAACCCGGTGGAGAGCGTTACAAAACATTTAAATAACACAAAAGCAAACCAAAGAGACGAACAAACGGCGTCAACGGCCCGTCAACGGCATCACGTCACTACGGCTACAGGGCATATTACAGCACGAGCCACAGCGCTCCCACCCGATCCCCCCATTCAAACACTTTGAAAATTAATATTTCCGCGGGGACGACGCGTGCGGTGGGAAGATGTTTGTTAACATTACTTTAATAAAGAATACTACGCGAAAAAAGTGTTCTAAAAGTCTGAATAAGTGTTAAATAAATACGTAAATGTTGTGTGCCTCCACTTCGCGGAAATTCACCTATCGCGGTCGTGCTTGGAACGTATCTACCGCGATAAACGAGGGATTACTGTATATTTCTGTAGAATTCAGTATTTTTAAAGCAGGCTTTATATTGACAATAACTAAGAGGTTAAGACACATGTCACAATATTAATTTCTGATCAATTCAATGCACAATTTGTGTAGCAGAGACGAAAACAAAATATCCACAACATTTTTATCAACAAAAATGTTCTTTGAAAACATTGAAAACAGTGAAAAAAAATGTTTTACTTCACACATTTGAGTACGTACTTGTTCATGTCCGGTCTTTAAAGCTCATTAACTAAATTTACTAATTCTTTGTAAGGTTTAGCTTATAGATAATCCTATGCTTTTCAGTTGAGTGTAAAATTAATGTTTGATATTAACTGAGCCTAGAAAGAGATATTTTTAACTTGTTGATAGTTCATGCCACTTCAGACACAGAAATATAATTCCACAGTATAGTACACAGACAGTACAGTCGCCTCCGCTTAATTCGGCCGCCGGTTAAAGGGAGCAGCCGCTTTATTGGGAAAAATACTAAAATCCCAAAACAAACTGTATCTCATAACGCAAATTTCCGCTGCTTTATCGGGCCATAAATTGCTAGCATTCAGATGTGAAATCTGTGAAAACGAAAGTAAACGTACATCATTCCGTGGCTCATTCCGTGAGAGCACTTGCGCACACACACAGCGGTCTGAGAGATATTGGCCGGATTAAGCAGCATCGACCTTATACATTGCTGTATTCAACTATTTAAAGATTTCATACCCCAAAATAGCAAGAAACAAATAGTTGCATTATGAGTGAGTATTAAGTGCAGCTAAGATTGATTCATTCTGCATTAGAAACTTTTTTTAAACAATCTTTTAGGTTTCTGACGGTTTCCGCCGCTGTTGGCGTCATAAACCTGTTTCCGCCGAGATGGTAAATACCGGTATATACCGCGGTATTTACCGCCATGTGGCGGAAACCATGCAACCCTGCAAATAATAAATCATTTTTTGGACATTAATTACACATGATCATGTCCCACCTTTCTCCTGGTAGGTGGAGTTTGAGTAGCAGCCGTCCAGTTTCAGCATGTCCACACCCCACTCTGCAAACGTCTGCGCATCCGTCTGGATGTCCTCTAGGGTTGTGCCAGGGTACCCGCCACACGTGTGGGTGCCCAGGTCACCGTAAATGCCCAGCTTTAACCCACGATCATGGATGTAGCGTGCAAGCTTAGGAATACCCCCTGGGAACCTATCGGTCACACAATGGAAGATTTAACGAGTTGCCTTCTGATGGGCAGAGGTCAGGGGAAGTTAGAACCTCTTAGGGTCTGCCTGAAGGCGTCCCTGGTTGTCTCTTTGCATAGAGGACCAGCAGTCGTCGATGTTGATGTAGACATAACCCATCTCTCTCCAGCCGTCCTCGGACAACCGGTCCGCCATATCCATGAACAAAAACTCACTGTTCGAGACAGACATTTCAGCACGACCAACGCAAATAGAAAGTCAGAGATCCAAAAACATCAGACTGGGGTCACGGTCTTACCTGATACAGTTTTTTGGGTCATTCTGACAATCAATGTCACAGCGAAAGCGTTCCCATGCCAACCAGCCCATGGGTGGGGTCTTCATCAGACCATTGTCCACAGCCAATGTGGTGGTAAAGCCCACCAGGAGGAAAATGATAGTTATCTGCTGCATTTCTAAAACAGTCGCCCACAAACTGTTACAATCAATTTAGGTTCAAAAAGTGATAAGAAATAATTCCAATTAGTATTTTAATTCCTATAAGTCTTCTATTCAGAAAGGAAAAACACCTGGCCACACTTGTGTACACCACTGTCACGTGATTCACACGTCATCTGACAAACCTCACCAAAGAACTTTGGCACAAAGTAATTGACGTCGCAAATAAATATTTACTTAAAACATGAACGTGCATACCAATAACACAAACAGAAACAATGTCAACTTTATATTCAATAAAACACCTTTACAGATACGTCGGGATCGGGCGCGTCCACAACCTTGTTATTACGCATCAATTTGCTAAAAAAGCAACACACACAATACGCTTTTGCTTGATACTTTTCCATTTCTAAAAAGACATTTGTAGTGAAACATATCTGTCTCACCTCAACGAATCCAGATATTCATTCCTAACTCGCCTTAGCTCTCTGAGAACAACCGTCGGTTAAGATCGGTCATGTGACCACGTTTACGTCACGTGATGCGGAGTCAGCTGACACGCATTGCTTAAAGATAGTTACGCGTGTTGAATAAAAATAGATTTACATAATCAAATGAAAAACTAATTTACATTACAGTATATGAATATCATAACGTTTGTCGTTACGAAACGTTTTATTGTTTTAAATGGCTGCAAAGTAACTAAAATAGAGAGAGACAGAGAGTGAGAGAGACTCTACACATTAACTACATTATCAGCACTTTTTTATTAGAAGATTAATTTGCACATTTCCCCATCTGCTACTGTCTGGTCTTAATCTTTTTGTACAAGTCTCTGTAGAATAAAATGTAAAACAGAAACCTGCAATTTGACTTTTAAGCAAACACTACAGTACAGAGGAACAGAAACAAGTCTGAAAAACACCACGTGAGATCTCCGGATGCACTGTGACCATCCCACACAATCATAGAAAGATTTACTAGAAAAGTGTCTGTACAAAACAGCTGTATGTCTGGTTTCTCTTAGTCAGAAATCAGATGAGAGGCGCGGGAGGTTGGATGAACGCTGGTAAAAAGGTTTACTAGAAAAGTTGTTATCTAAAGGACAGAAACTTTGGCTTGAGTTGTTGATCATGAGAGCGTGAAATGAAGAAATTCACACTTAGTATGTTTTTTTTTTATGTTTTTAGTAGTTACTCAAGTACTGTTCTCTGTTGAAGGAGACACACACAACTGATAACCAATAGTTTTTACTAATCAACAACCATGTCTGCGCACGTCAAATATCAGTTGGACTTTATGTGGCAATAATTCATAATTTTTTTCGACTTGTTAACTCATAAGGACCAGTTAGTGTCTAATTGTGTATTCTTCATCGCCTCATGACACAGAAACGGGACAAATTGTTATAATGCGTCTACAGACATACCTGAAAGCAAAATAAAGGCAGATCATCTGACCATTTACTCGTCATTTACTTACATCACTTACTTTCCATTTCATGTTGCATTAGAGTCCTACACAGCTTTTACACAACGCGCGCGCACACACACACACACACACACACACACACACACACACACACACACATATGATTCTGCAGGTGCTTCTGAACCACTAGGGCAACCGCATTTCCACAGGAAACATCTCGGCGTCCATCACCCGGACGAGACTCCAGGAGGCATTATGGGATATGATGACACTCCTCATGCCATGGTCTCTTTTCCTGGGAGCCTCCGGTCATTAAATGTATGCATGTTAATGACCTCCTCTGTCTTGACGATGGCAGGCGGCTGAGCTTTCTGCTTTCGTCTCCGCTGGCACCGCAGAGAAACCCGAAGCTCCTCCATCATGGCACTACAGAAAGAGCGCTGCACACACACAGACCACCTCACTGTAGCTACAGTACTTAGTGTGTGTGTGTGCACAACATACCTTCTGGATTTCAGCATTCTGTTTAGACTTGTACAGAACCTCCCCAACAGCCACAAAGACAGAGAGCACCAGCCCGGCGGCCAGGACAATAAAGATGCCACCGATGTTTTGCACCCCCAGAGCACTGGCTTCCTTGCTCTCCTCCTCCGGACAGCCATTGCCACGCCACCACTTTTCCTTCATCATGTGCAGCTTCCCCTCTTCCTGAAGCTGCAAGATTGCTATGGTGATTTTGTCCCGATATGGGGAACCTGAATGAGCAAGAATGGAATGATGGAAGATGATTTAGGACAAAAGGGTCAAATGTACAAATACATCTGGCACATGAGATCCCTTTATTTGGAGCTGTGATATTTGGTATTGCCAGACAAAATTAAGCGCTGATAATACACAAACTACAAATGCTATAACTTCCTTGTTTAAATTAAAATGCTGTTATTTTTTAGATATCCTACGTATCTTTACATATTTCTAATTTGTATAATTTTGGCAGGATATATCTTAATTGAGAAATTGAGGAAATAAAATGTTATTTATTCTGTTTTTATTCTTATTTGTAAAAGAAAAGTTTAGTTTTAGTCTGTGTTTAGTGTTTCTAAATGTTTATCGTGTGCAGCCACTGACTTTGATAGTGTGATTTGAGTTTTTGCTCTTTAACGCAACTAATCTTGACACTGTTGATTAAGCATAATTTAGTCATTTTTTAACTTTTACTTTTGTAATACTAACTAACAATGTGGCTTATGCGCTTTGAGACAGTTTAACTGTAAAAACCACCCTACAAATTCACTGAACTTTAAATTTTAAGTCTAAAAATGTCTTCCTGATTTCTCACCCATGGGTGTTCCCACACCATATGCCTTGGAGTCAATGAGGCCGCCAATCTGCGTGAGGTTGCAGTTGCGCTGCGTGACAAACTCAATGGCAGTGGACTCCATCAGAAAGGCGTAATCAGACGTCAACACTCGAGCAATTCCCTCCTCGACACTCCTCACCATCACTGACTGACGACGACTGTTCATGAACTCCCACATCTTATCATATGTTGAGATCTTCGTCTTCTGCCGGAGTGAAAAAGAGATATGCTTTAAATCTATCCACTCACACATATGCAAAATCTTGGATCAGTGGGCAGCTTCAAGTCGTGGAGCAAACCGGTTGCGAGACTGGGCTTTGAACCTCCAACTTTTCGGTCACAGTTTTAACCATCTAAACACAAGTTTATCAGCACATTGCAGTACATTTTAAGTGTTCGGGAGCATCCTGCTGTACCTTGAAGAAGGTCATAGTAGCACCGTCCTCCACAATCCCATACAGGATCTTGGTTTGTTTTGCCAGGTCGTCTGCAGAGTCGATGGGTGACTCCATCCGCTCCACCGTCAGGAAAGCTGCCAGATTTGCTGTGTATGAGGAGATGATGATGAGGGTGAAGAACCACCAGATGCCTCCCACAATCCTGGTGGAAAGAGCCTTTGGCATCAGCTCTGACCCTGAAAGACAGCTTGATCTCAACACAGAGATTTTTGGAGTGTACCGAGACCGATCTGTGGAGGTTCCTACCCTGCCTCATCAGAGCTCCTACTCCAAACCAGAAGCTGTTGAGGAGCGTGAAATTGTTCTCCACGACGTCTGAGTCCGGATTGCAAGGGTGAGGGTTATACCACTCATACGGACTGAACCTGGACACACACACACACACACACACGAGTGTCATTGATCGCGCGTCGTTCTCATTCAGAATGTAATTATGAAGACCTATCAATGACAATTCATTCAAAAGTCCCATACTAAACAATATGTGCAAAACATTTTTCTGTCATATTTTTTTTGTTTACTATTGTGTATTCTTAACTTCTTTTGAACATGACAATCTATCTATCTATCTATCTATCTATCTGTCTGTCTGTCTGTCTGTCTGTCTGTCTGTCTGTCTGTCTGTCTGTCTGTCTGTCTGTGTGTCTGTCTGTCTGTCTGTCTCAGGATTAGATCCAGCGACCTTTGGCTCAGGATGCTGTTTGTTTTTACCATTAGGTCACCTTGTGTATGTGTGTGTGTGTCACATAAGTGAGAGAATGACAATCACATGACTCATTAAGTCACACTGCAGGTGTGTGTGTGTGTGTGTGTGTGTGTGTGTGTGTGTGTGTGTGTGTGTGGATTCATGAAAACTCTTGTGTGTTTAGAGATAAATTGCGGATTTTCTGATCAATGAAGCAGTTCAAATGTCAATGTTCCAATTACAGAGACCATCGACACCCGCCTGCAGAAACTTATCGACACACGCATCAATAACACTTTACTCTGCACGGATGACCTGAGAACATATAGTTCCACGTAAAAGGAGAGGGATAGATACAGGAGATGCTCAGATGTGTCCCATCATGCCTCAGCTCTCACCGGGCGATGACGAAGAGCACACAGCTGACACCCAGGCAGGCGAGCAGGATGTACATCCAGATGTCAGGTGAGAGCGGGTTGAGAAAGGAGAAGACACCGGGGTTGGTTCCATTGGGCTTGCGGTACAGGATGCTGATGCCCAGCGTCATGAAGGGTTTGGAGAAGTCAATGACCTTCTCTCGCACATAGGTGATGGTGAGGGGCGCCACAGCCAGATCCGCCTTCTGTCACACGCCAAGAATGCACAGGTTAGACGCTCTCGTCCTCTATTGTCTTTCTACAACCTTATTTGTTTCTCTCCTTATCAACATCACTTTATTATTGCTCTCTCTTGAGTTCTTTCCCTGTATCTCACTACATTCTCTACTTATTTTCTTTCTCCCCTTTTCGTTCTCTCCCTTTATCTCTCTATCTATCTATCTATCTATCTATCTATCTATCTATCTATCTATCTATCTATCTATCTATCTATCTATCTATCTTTCTGTCTGTCTGTCTATTTCTAATCTGCATCTTTTTCTTTATTTTTAAAATGCTCATTCATGTTTCTTCTTTCCCCCTCTCTGCCTCTATCTATCTCTCTCTCTCTCTGAGTTTTTTTTTCATCTCTTCCTATTCTTTTATGTAACTCGCATTTACTCTCATTTCCTTTTGTCCCTTAATTTCACATTATGCATTTGTGAATTAATTCGTTTGATGTACACAAGTAGCTTCTCTCACATGATCCATTAGCTCGCGGACCATCCCGTTCCATTGGCCGGTGTTCTCCTCAAACGCCCCATACTTTCCGTCCTCCACTAGCCGGATTTCATAACGAAAACCCAGAATTCCTGAAAGTTCCCTTAGCAGGTCCACGCAGAAACCCTCAAAGCGCTCATTTCCATACAGTGGCTTGTCCGACTTCTTAAACATCACATAAGGCTCCTCCTGTCACACACGTGAAAAGAATGAGGAAGTACGCATAACTCTTTAAGTAAGTAAATGATGGGACCCCAGTCTGAAATACGTGTGTGTGTGTGTGTGTGTGTGTGTGTTTACCAGGATGGTGGACACCCGCAGTGATTTATTGGCCAACGAGTCTGTAACATTTGTGATTTTACTCTTGTGGTTTTCCGTCATGTTCAGTCCATGAGGAGGATCCCACGTTCCGATCTGTAAACAAAAACACCATCCGTGCAAGATTTCCAGAACACTTCAAACAAACTCATCAGGCACACACCTTCTCCAGGCCGGACTCTTTAAGACTGATGACGTCAAGATGGAAGTGTGTTCTCAGGCCGTTGGTTCTGTTAAACAGTATCCGACCTGTCAGTCCGTCCCAGGAAGCCTGGACATAAACAGCAGATGTGTATGAGTGTGTGTGTGAGTTAGAACGAAAAGTATGGTGGGATTGTACCTCTTTAATGAGACTGATGAATCTGGCTCCGAAGCGCCAGGGTTTGTGTCTGTTACACTGCAGTGAACTGACTGTGATCTGAGACGACTGCTGCACCGCCACAGCCACCACATGAACAGCGTCATACATCAGAGCCGCGTCCGTCTGCGCACACACACACACACGCACGCACGCAGGGAGTGAGAGCGAGACGGCGGGCTGCATCGTGCGCTCTCTCTTCAGGCAGTCCGTCATAAATCATGGTACACATGGTGGAAAATCAACTGAAATTTCCTGTGGCAACCGCATCCCACAACAGGCCTCCCGCTGCAGCAGAAATACTGCACGTGAGCGGCGGTATCCACGGCAACGCAGCATCATTTCTGTCTCACCGTCATGAACCCGTCCAGCAAACCCGAGTCGGGTTTAGGAGGTGCCTGCAGTCGCTCCATGGACCATTTCTCAATGATGGAGGAAACCTGAGGACTGTCTGTGTTCAGGATGCGGAAGCCAGTCATGTTCACACCGCTGAAGCGATACGGCTCCATGTCCAGAGCAAAGAGATCCTGTAAACACACATGCACGTTACATCACTCTCTCTCTAGCGTGTAGATGACGTCACTGCCACACATGTGATTCTGACATTGAGTGTGTGAGAGGGGACAAGTGTCTCACCAGTGTAGTGAAGATGTAGTGATAATACTCTGTCACCATCCCCATCGAAAGAGCCTGAGGAAAACAAGCAAACAAACCAGAATGCAATAATCACACGCAACGTTACAATTAAACAGTCAGAATCAGAAACAGACTTGCATAAAACTGCATTATTTTGTGAAAAAGGAAACACATTTCCAAAATGATCGGGACATAAATTGTGAATATTGGGATAAACAAAGATAAATTACTAATTGCATAAGCTTAAAATGTACTCACAATTGAATTGAGTTAGGGGATCAAATGTTGGAAGTTTGAATTGTTACATCTTGTCATATTTAAAAAAAGGAATATAAAGGAAGCATCTATTTTATATGACTGGGTAAATAAATCATCTCAGAGTGGTAGGATCTCTCAAAATTCAAGATGGGCAGAGGGTCTTCAATTCCCCCAATGCTGTGGTGGAAGAATAGTGGAGCAATGTCATAGAAAAGAGTTTTTTTGAGAGCCTGAAGTTGTCATATACAGTGAATAATATAATCACAGAATCCAAAACATTCTCTGTGCATACTAGATACCCATGACCTTCAGTGCCTTTAGATGCACACCATCACTTGCAAGAATCACAAACAGAATCAGCTTTAAGGGCCAAGATTGAAGAGAACAACAAGGACTTTGTTCTTATTACTTTGTTCTTATTTTCTTATTACAGATTGAAAGAAAAACACAAATTAGTTACAGTGTAATTATAGTTATTTAAGTAAACATTAAAACAATTTAAACTGGCTCGCCATGAAGCATTCAACAACGGTTATTGCACATATAATGCACATACTCGCTAAGAGATGAGAGTCAGTGATTTTTGCACATTTTTCACATTTTAGAGTCTAGAGCATTGTTTTGCTATAGAAGTGGCGGTGAATGCTAAACGTTAATTCCATGATTTAGAACAACATTCTGAATGCTCCCATCGAGACGACAACTCTTTCGTCCAGAATTTTACCGACTATGCATTTTTCAACATGCTTACCACATGCTGCTTCCAGTACGACATCATGGCCAAAATGATTTGGGTATTGAAATGGCCAGTCTGCAGTCCTGATCTTTCACCTTTATGAATGGTGAGCAAATAGTAGCTTAATGTAGTAGATTTAATCATGAATGAACAACATTCCTAAACTTGAGCAACTCAGCCCCTTTACTGGCTGTTATAAAAAGAGGAGACTCCACGGTATAAACCTGCCAACTTTTGGGAGATGTACTTCAGAAAATTAAAATCAACTTGTTTTCCGCTTAACATCAACTTAATTGTTCTCACTTTAAATATAAAATATGAGATTGATGTGCGATAATACTTAATCAATCGCTCAAGGGATACTTTCTGTGTTAGCAGAAGCACATTTCCCCCATGTGGGACTCACTAAAGTCTTATCTATAAGATGAGAGTTACATGAGACAAATTCTTCCAATCTATGTCGTCTTTATTAGGTACACCTGTCCAACTGCTCGTTTGTGCAAATTTTTAATCAGCCAATTACATGGAAGACATTTAATACATTTAGGACGATCAGCATATTGAACCTTGAGTCGGATGGGCTACAGTAGCAGAAGTCCACACCAAGTGCCTCTCCCATCAACTAACTAACTACGTAACTAACTATCAGGAAGCTGAGCCTACAAATGGAATGTGTGAAGATTGGAAAACTATTGCCTGATCTTTGATGAGTCTCAATTTATGCTGAGACATTCGAATGGCATGGTCAGAATTTGGCGTCAAAAACATGAAGGCATGGAACCATTTTGTCTTAGTGGCTCAGGCTGGTGGTGGTGGTGTAAGGGTGAGGGCGATTTTTTTTTTAGGCACACTTTGACCCCATTAGTACAAATTGAGCATCATGTCAACAGCTGACCTTGTCCAATCTTTTATCTTAATCCAATAGAGCTGCTTTGGGAAGTGATGGAATCAGAGATTTGCAGCATAGAGGTAAAAGGAAGTAATTGTGAATTTTCAAAGCAAAATACAAATTTCAAATGCATGCATTCAGTTTTTCATCACAAATTTCATTAAATTTTTTCCACAATTTGTGTCCCACCTTTTTAAAATTAGGTTAGTACTTTACAAAGCTTGATAAACAAGGACCTGTCTGAGAATCCAGGCAGCCATTTCATGACTGCAATCGAAGATCACGTGGAACTCCTTTGCTTTCTTCATCTCCTTCAACAGAGGTTTAGCATCTTTGGTGTCTGCGGCGAGCTGCCGGATCTTCAGCCGGATATTGTAGCGCGACGGAGCCTTGATGAGCTCCTGCAGACGGATCAGGCCTGAAGACAGATGATGGAGACACTTGAAGCTTCTACACTAGCTTAAGAATGTCTTCCTCTGAATCTGAATCAGAGTTCATGTTGAAATACCTCTTGGCACTCAGAAGTCAAAAATCATAAGACGAGGCACGATGAGTCACAGCATGGTTATGTCTCATCATTCTACATTGTGAATATCTAGATCGTATTCCAATTCTCATTCCATGCTTCCATTCCACCAGATGCAAGAAAGGCTGTGTTTACTTTTATTTTTCCTTTTCACAAACATTATTAATCCCAGTGAGAAAGCAGTTCTCTGTATTTCATCCTCCCGTTAACATATAAAAACACACTCAAACACACCAAAACACAGCCTAAAGCCGTGGATCCCGGGGGGCTGATCATGTTCAGTGTCTTGCACAGGGAAACAAGTTTCGATACCTACTCGGATGGGAAATATATCTGCAACCTTGTCCAACTAATACTAGTCCACGATAATGACAATAAAAAGTATAGGGAAAAAAAATAAAGAAATAATAACAAATACTTAAAACGTGAGGTCATCAAATATCCAAAATGTGACCTGTTTTTAACCCATTCAGTGAAGTGCATTAACACACACACACATGCACTGGGTAGTGAACACACCAGTAGTGTAAAGTACTTGGGTCAATGGACTTTGTTACTTAAGTGTTTTTGGCTACTTTGTACTAAAACAGCAATTAGCGATTGTACTTTTTTGCACATTTGAGTTGACTGAGACTGACTTTTTTTTTTTTTTTTTTTCACATTTGAGCATAAATTCAGTAGGAGAAAATACTCAAGTTGGTTTAAAATGGGATACTTTTTACTTTTACTCTAGTCTTCTTGGAATTGGTGACTTTTTACAGTAAGGTATCTGTAATTTTGCTCAAATAAGTATGGTTTCCAAGTACTCTTTACACCTCTGGAACACACAAAAAGCAAGTGCAGAGAGAGAATCCATTCCACTTACCAGTGCTGTCATCATACACAACTGTGACTGTCCTCCACCTGAAGAAGTGCACCAGGTCCAGTATGGCCCGGCTGAGTGAGCAGAAGTCTGGATACAGACTGACATAGAACGAGTCCCGATTGTCTGACACCTGGTGTTTCCAGCGTGTCTGGATGTGAGGAACGCCCAGTGCATGAGAGATCGACTGCACCGCATTGGCTGAGGCGCTGTGGGACGGGCCAAAGATTGCTGCCACGCCCAGGGCAAGCTGTTCACAGGCTGGTGATTGACAAAAAAGAGCCAGTCAGAAACTGCTTTGTAAGAAATATCTTTTCTATATTGTATATTGTGTATATCGATGTGGTCGTATTTCATTATACATTTCCACTGTATTAAAACCTCTACGCTTAAACTAATAAACTGCAGGAAACTGGCACCAATGCGCTGAGTTCTACATATGTTTCTTTTCTGCTCTCTTAGAAAGTTTTCAGATTTTCTAGCCATTGTATCCTATTTGCTTTCTCACTGGTCATTGCCATAGTCACTGATAAAATACATTTATTGTTCTGTTTTCCTTGGATAGTTATGATAACTGTAAAAAGTGCTTTTTTAAATATTATTCTTCGACATTAACTTAAACTTTGTCATGTTATGGAAATATTTTGGTAATTTTCTACTAATTAACCAAGTAGCGCAGTTGGGAGGTTAAAAGATTCGTCCTTTGCTAAAAATCGCTAAATCCCTGACAAAAATATTGCAGCAATCTGTAAGAGAATGCTGAGGGAAAGTGAACAGAACTGGGCTTTAATACACCATTTGTAGTTCCAAAATTACATTGTACTGAAATTGCAATCTGCAATTTTAGGTAAGTAAAATGGCAAAAAATGTTGCAATCACTCTACCTCCTTTACAATGTATAAGAAAGCATTGAATCTCTTTCGCCAGCACTTAATCAAACATTTTCTGTAAAGGAAAGAAATACCCATATCTCTCTGTTTACTGACAGTCGTGTTTTCTAATTAATATATTTTAATTTTGATACTGGTGTAATGCATTTACTGTGTCCTTTTAATGCAACACTGCTCATTCTGTAAGTTGCCTTGGATAAAAGCCCAAGAATTGTGCTGTAATGTACTGTAATGTAATACAGTGTCTGAGTAATACCCTTTTTTAAAGGACTTTCAGTGCTGCATTACCTTTTATGACATTTTAGATACATCTTAATCCATAAAACATTCTGACAGTCTCTACATTCTGATCAGATAATGCACTAACACAAGCGGTTTTGTCCTTCAAATGATGATAGTCAATCCAATCTCTAGATGTTTTCGAACACAGCAGGAAGAAAAGCATTTTGAAATGTTAGCGATGTAGACGCTTCTGGGGGCTTCAGGGTGATAGAGATATGAGAAACAGGGTTCAGGGTCTCTGACCTTTCCTGGAGGCCTCGAAGCTGTCAAAGACGTTTATGCGCTGTATGTCGTACGTAAGCGTGGTGTTGGGCAGCAGTGTCCGGTTCCTGTTGATGGTGTTGAGGGCAAATTTAAAGGCCAGTTCTTCTGCTCCAGATGGACCGCTCTCTGTCGACTCAAAAATCCCCCCTGCAAGCACACACACACACGCACACACACACACGCACACGCACACGCACACACACACGACAGTATAAAAGTATGTTCTACCTTTAAAGGTCTTAGCAAAGCTTGTTTAGTATCGTGATTAACCCTCTATTTTATACTGTATTTTCTATTTTCTATTATGCTGTATCCTAGAATAAAATAAATCTAAATATAAAAAAATATCAATATTATAAATATCTTATTATAAAATAAAAGTGCTGCATTCTGTCAGACAATGTGTAAACGCACTCAATGGAGTTCTCAAATTCAAATTTTAATTGTCATATACACATATGTAAATATAAAATGGCCTGTTGAAAATGATCAGGGACTGGTTGAACGACCAGATAAACGTGTGTGTGTGTGTGTGTGTGTGTGTGTGTGTGTGTGTTAGATAATAGACTGCGATCATCTGCAAGACCAACTGAGGAAATAAATTATTCAAGCAGGTTACAGTGTCTGTCCATCTGAGAACACCTGCAAAATCTATTCTCTCTTACACTCTTTCTCTCTCTCTAGTACTCTCTCTCTGTCATTCTATCTATCTTACACACTCTCTATCTCTATCTGTGTGTGTGTGTGCGTGTGTGTGTGTGTGTGTGTGTGTGTGTGTGTGTGTGTGTG
>CM051496.1:6115620-6127387 GCA_028031935.1 Paedocypris micromegethes
TGTGCGTGTGTGTGTGTGTGCGTGCGTGCGTGCGTGCGTGCGCGCGTTGTGTGTGCGTACGCGTGTCAAACCGCAGAAGTTGCACAACAGTTGTCTCGATCCACTTGTTCATCCAACAGAAGATGGACCCAGTCGGTCTTAAGGCGCACCTCCGGACTCAATAAGCAGGCTCGTGCACGCGGTTGGGTCACGTGTGTTTTATGAACTAAGACCACGAAAAAGCTGCGCCTCTTTAGAACTCGAACTGGATCCGCAGCTCCTGATCCAAAGACGCTGGAAGTCCACTGGATCATGGTAAGAGGGTATTCTAAAAGTCTTTGGTCTTTTCGGAACCGCTTAAAACTGGCGGAACAAGTCTGTGCACGCGCTCTCGTTCCTCGGGGCGTGACTTTTATTTCTCAGGTAAATAATTCGAATATTCTTTATTTTTTCCCGATAACATCAGTCTCCTTTGGAGGTCTACACACAAACCGTAAGTCTAACTTAATCTTGAACGTTGTATAGTTCCTATACGTCAATAATAGTAATTAATATATTTCACTAATAATACATACATTATTCACTGCATTTACTTGTATACACATTAGTATGTAACAACATAACACTGTTAAAACTTTTTTTTAATGCTTTTCATATGCTATTATAAATTCAATATATTGTTCGAATGCAATCCAATTTTTACTCCGATTGGTAACATCGTTCATCACCTGATCGTTTACCAAATCCAGCAGCACGGTCCAGTTCTCCTGTGCGCGCCCCCGCCCACCGGGTCGCGCGCAGTAGCTCACTCATAATTTACAAGCCTCTCGCTCGTCTTTCATTCGTCCAGAGTTTCATGCCGAATCGCGTCTGATCGCTTCCATCGACCCTGTCAGACGCGGAGACGCAGGATTACACCACAACGCGCCGCTCGCGGACGAGACGAACTGCGTGATTTTCTAGTCCGGACCGTGAGTTTTGTTTGTCCATGACCGCAGTCGATTTCAATATTTAGATGTTCAGAAATTTTTGTTACATTTATTTGTCTTGTTATGATCATTTTAGACTTATATAAATGTTTGTACGTTTTACAGAATAAATACAACTGTAATTGCTAAATGCAACACTAAAGGCAAGACTAAACGATTTGGCACTCAACACGTTTTCAATGGCATCTTTGTGATCAAAAAAGTTTTTCACTTTTTATACTATTAGAAAGTTTTACTACGTGTGCACTACTTTATGTGCAATGTTTAGAATTTGTGCCCAATAAAATTAGCTTGTATGTATTAAATCTGATTCCGTACAGAAGGACTTATTAGAAGAGCATGTGGAGACTTTCCTGGGAATTCGAGTTTCTGTTTTCATTTTGTTTTCAATGCTTTTGTTTTGAAAGATTTAGTGTGCATTTTGGTTGTATTTGCATATATTCGTTTCATATCTTCTTGCCCCCCCCCCCCCACCTCTCTCTCGCTCTCTCTCTCTCTCTCTGTAGGCTGAATCTCCACAAGAACGGAGTCCGGGGGTATTGAGCCGCATTGGCAGTTGGCTTGCGTGGGGCTGGAGTGGACCACAGTCACCTACAGATGTGCCCGGCTGCCAGACACAAGAGAGCGGTCAAAAAGAAGATCCTGATCCTGGTGGCGCAGACGAGACACAAGCCTCTGCCGTAAAAGAAGATCCCGCTCCTCCAACAGAGGAACACTTTTCTTTCAGTCAAATAAATGAACACCTGAGCTTCAGCTGTGAAGATGGAGAAGAACCGGCGTATAGGCCAGAGGGGCTGAACAATTTTGTAGATGAGCAGGACAGACGCTCGACTCACAGAAGGTGCTTGAGAACAAACAGCGCTCTCTGTGCCGAGGTGGCCTCTGACTTCTTTGATGTAAAGAAACCAGAGAGAATGGGACGTAGAAGGTCTGGGAGGAGGAGGAGGAGCTTTCATCGAGATGAAGGCAGTCCTCAAATGAAATCTCCAACCAACCCTTTACCTGCAACAACCAGTTTGGCAAGATGCCCGAAGGCAGTGTGGGTTGACTCAGCCTCAGAGCAAGAAGTAGCGGGAAACTCTCCGGAAGCAGATGGACGTAAGGGAGCAGTCGGAGCAGAATGGGCGGAGGTGAGTGGGAGTGACTGGTCGAACTCTCCGACAGATCCAGACATGGACGAGGAGGCTGTGGTGAGAATCACAGAGAGCCCCAAGTCCAAACGCAGAAGCAATAAGGTTTCACACAGCGAGAAGATATTTGCCAAAAAGGTGGTGGTGACCTCACAGGTCCAGAAAGAGGATGAAGACACCAAGCTAAAATGGGGCTCGTCAGAGCCTGAACGCCCAAGACCTGATAAAAGAACAAGGTAAATGTTCCTGTCTGACCTGTTTTATCATGACACTAACAGATCTAACCAGCACGTTTTCAAGCCAAACTCTCTTTGTAGAATGTATGTTGATACTGTACTATTGTAGAATACTGGAATGTAATTTTAGGGGTAAAATGAAGCTACAATCAAAGTAAAGTTTGTTTATTCATGGCAAATCACGGGACAGAAACTGGATGAACGTCATATTGCGAAATACATGCAACTGGTAGATCATTATCATGTTTTTAACATTCTTTTGAGCTGTAAAGTCAGACTCAGAAAAGTCCAGATCAACGGCAGGAAACATCTATACACTGACCAAAGCCATTTGAATTAATTGCATAACAAAACAGACTTTACATTAAAAAAAATAGACGGCATATTGTGGATCGCATTTGCCTAATTCATATAGATTTTGGGGTGTCAGTGTGATTGAGTTTGAATGTCATTGATTCTGCCATTGTCATTGAAAACTATACTAACATAAACTCTCTGATTGTATTAAAAGTAAGAACATCCCTATGTCTGATAAAAACATAAATGCGTTTTCAGTTTGACTTACATAGTATTCTGAGTCTTATTATGGTTTCATCAAATCTTATAAGCACAAAGCTTTGTAAACGCCTCGCTTTGTGTTCGGCAAAGTGTTTAGTATAAACATGTTTATTATTTATTGTAAAGTACAGTACTTCGTTGTTAAATATTTAATCCTGCTGTCATTATTTTTAGAATTGGTGTATGTGTTGCATGGGTGTTACCTTGCTTTGAAGCCAAAAACTTCTGTAATTGAACTAATTTAATAATTTAAATGGTCAAACGTCAAGTAGTCTAAAATAAAAAAAAAAGATTAATTGAGTCAAGATGGGACTTGTCATCAAATCTCTAACATGTTGTCTCTTCACAGATGTCCTGCAGACTGGGTGGATGGCAGCACACCGAAGTCTAGCCATCAGAAAAGTCGGATTGCTGACAAAATCAGCCTGTTTGAAAACCGAGCCAGAACTGACGGCACAAACCTGCGCCGTCTGGACATTTCTCCAGCTCGACATGTGTCTAGTCGACTGACAGCTTTCACAGAAAACGTGGGAAACCGCTCCAGCTCGGCTCCGCCCAGCCACACAGTTAAAGAGACAGTGATGCAT
Source organism: Paedocypris micromegethes (assembly GCA_028031935.1). Taxonomy (NCBI): domain Eukaryota; kingdom Metazoa; phylum Chordata; class Actinopteri; order Cypriniformes; genus Paedocypris; species Paedocypris micromegethes. The sequence goes on from CM051496.1 coordinate 6,119,100, forward strand.
TTCAATACCTGTCAGAAGTCTTCTGTACCTCCAACAGGTGAAAAGCCAGCCGACCAAACAGACTCTGAATCAAAAGCAGAGGAAAAGGATGACAAAGGAGGCATTTTATTGTCTAATCTATCAACTTCTGAGGATTCATCTCAGGTCAAATCTGCATCTCGGACTGTCTCACGGTCAAAAAAACTACGAGTCCAACCAGTGAGCTCCAGTAGAAAGAGCAAGCAAGAAAAACAAGAAGATAAAAACACCTCAGCACAGAAAACAGCATCGGAAACTCTTCTGGCTGCAAAGAGTTACCCACAAAACAGTTCTGGAAAAGATAAGCACATGTCAGAGGAGGTCACTATTCAGTTGACGAGCGCAAACAAGCCCACAACATTAGGTCCAGGGAGGTGGAAGTCTTCAGCAGGTCTGGAAGGATTGATAACTATGAATGATAAGGAGAAAGAGAGTGAGAAAAGTGGCTATGAATTAAAAACTGTTGAAAAACAACCTTCCCTTCCAGTTCCATCCGGAGTGAAGACCGTGCAGAGTGAAAGCAATTCAGTCTTGCAGCAGGTAAAGCAGACAGACATCGGCTCATGGAGCGAGGAGAAGCGCAACAAAAAGCAGCCTGTTTCTGAGAGCGAAGAGAGGCAGAGGAACAGAGACACAATTGTAAACATGTTGCTTGGAGAGTCAGGGAAACTAGATCCATCGGTCACGAAACAAGAGCAACCACACTCCCTGGAGGAGCTGAAAAGGTCCAGTTTAGAGAGAGACAAAGATGCCATGCATGACAGAACCTGTGAGACAGATACGAAGCTCCTACCTGAGAAAAACAACTCTATGTGTTTGTCCAAGCAAGTTAATAGCTCCAAAGAAATTGACCCTAATTCATGTGAAACTCAAGTTTCTTCAAAGCCAAACTATTCAGGTGACACAGAGAACGACATCCGTGCTCATTCTTCCGTCTGTCTCAAAGAGAAACCACTGGAAAATGCAATTGACAGCACTGTTAGAGAAAATACATCATCTGTATCAAGTGCTGAAGTGCTGTCAGACGATAAAAATCATGCACTGTCATCAAAACCCAAAATTACTTCAGATGAAGAGCCTACTGAAAAGGCGATTAAATCATCTAAAGCGCTATCATCTGCAAAAGACAAAGGATTTCCTGTGCTAGAGTCAACCAAAGAGACACCATCAGCATCCATACCAAAGTGTGTCCTACCACCAAAATCATCCAATGACAAATTGTCACTCTTATCTTTCCCCAGTAATGAAAAAACACTGTTAGCCACAGAATCAATTTCTCCACCAACATCATCATCAACAAAATCACATTTAGCATCAAATGATAAAGAATTATTTTCATTTAACCAAAACATCTCACTAGCATCACCTTCAGTTGAAGACAGCTTACAACCACAAGCATCATCAACTGAACAATGCCCTTTCACAACGTTATCTTCAAATGAGAAAAAATTGTTGTCGAAACTTTTTTCCAATGAAAAGATTATTCAAAGACCAGCATCATCATATAATCAGAAATGTGTGATTCCACTTGCATCATCACTCAATGATAAGTCTCCTCCATCAGCATCTACATCAAATGAAAATACAAATACGCCTCTACTGTCTTTACCCAATCACAACAGCTCAAATTTGACCATTCCATCCAATAAAAACACTGCCCCATCTTCAGAATCTAATATAAAGCTTCTTCAACTACCAGCATCATTGTCATCCAATCAGATCTTGCCACAACACGTGTCATCGTCCAATGAAAAAACATTGTCTTCACCAGCATCATTTTTTAATGACACAGTATCCTCGTATAATGAAAAGACAATTCAACCAACAGCATCATCTCCATGCAGTCAGATCTCACCTCAAACATCATCAAAAGAAAATACATTGACTTTACCAGCATCATTGTCTATTGAAGCAACAGTACCATCGCTGGTATCTTCAACAGATGAAGAGATCGTTTCACCACCAGCAGATTCCTCATCCAGTCAACTATCAGCTCCACCAGAAGCAGCATCTAATGAAGTCACATCTCTGGAATCCTCACCTGATATAAAGACCATGACACCATCAGCATCAAGATCACCCAATCAGTTCACACCTACATTAGTAACATCTTCTAATGAAGTTACATTACCAGTATCCTCGTCTAATATGAAGACCATACCACCATCAGCTTCAAGCTCACCAAATCAGTTCACACCTCTATCAGCATCATCATCTAATGTAACATCCCTGCCATCACCAACATCCTCATCTGGAAAGAATAGTCCATCACCACCAGCGTCCTCACCCTCAACATCCTCCCCTACACCAGCATCACGTAAGATACAGACATCACCAGCATTAACTACAGTAGAAGCAACCATCCTATCAACAACAATCTCACCAAATGAAAACAAGACCCAACTACCAGCATCATTGTCATCCAATCAGATGTCGTCTTCACCGATATGTCCTAGTGAAACCATCGTGTTGTCACAAGAAACCTTATCCAATAAAGATGTTGAAAAGTCTCTTCCTCCAATGGGATCCACCTCAACTCCTCCATCAGTGAAAGAGAAAACTACACAGTTACTGTCGGAAAATACAGCATTGTCTTCTCTTGAAACAGAGAGACCCTCGGTTTCTCAGACCACAGTTCCAGCTACAAGAAGAAAGCTACTCATCCCCAATTCCTTCCCCCTTTCACAGGCTCCCATGGTTCCTCACAGCTCCTCTGTAGACATGGACTCACCATCCAGTTGGCTTGATATTGACTACAAGCATGCTAACAAAAAGACCATTTCATCAACCCATCATAAAGCCAAGCTCGGTATGTCCTCCAGTGAGAGTGATCTTCCAAAAACATGCATAGAAAGTGACCCGGGGAACTTTGTCGCAAACGTGAAGAAGCTGGCAATGCCTTTCAGGCTTCCTCAACGCAAGCCCAAACCTCGCCTGCAACAGCCTCCATTTGCCATGCCTGCCATCAGAGAAGACCACTTTGAAAAGACGTTTGATCCCGACGAGTTCCAACTTGGCCTGAGGAAGAGGAAAGAATTCTCTTTAAGTTTGACTCCCTCCTCAACGAGCGAAATCAGTGATATACAGACCCCACAACAAAACTCTAAACCTAAGTGGGCCAAACCAGAGCGGGAGAGCATTCTCAAAAGGTCCCTGATCTTCCATCAGACAAAACCAGAGTCAGAGGAGACGGAGGAGGCTCCAGATGTCGATAAAACAGAGCAACCTAAAGCAAGGTCTCGACTTGAGAGGTGCTCCATTGTTAGTCTTCTCAGCAACCCCAGCAAGACCAGACGGAGTGAGTTTATAAGGCCTGCTGAAACTCCATCCAATGGTCCTCTTGTAGCCAGTGTTACCCTTGAATCTGGAGAGACTCCACCTGCCGAACCAGCAGAAGAGCCTAGCAAGGATGTCGGAGAAGTCTCTGGTAAGAGTGACAAAACAGACAGCGTTTCAAAATCATTTGGGAACGATGAACATACCATGAAATCTGACCTTCAAAAGCCATCAGATGACCCCACAGTGATCTCTACAGACACAGTTGCTGTGAACTCAACAGTATGTGAGGATCTTGAAGAGCCCATCAGGACTGACCCTGCTTCTAATTCTGAACCTGAAACATCACAAGCAAATCACAGTTTTGCACCACTTCACGAAATCAAGTTGCCTACTCTCACAGAACATCTTCCAAATGGACCAGAAACAACTCCAACACGGAACAACATACCAACGGTGAGCTCTCTCACATTCTTTTGAGATTACAGAACTGTACACAGCTGTCTGGTTTAATGTGTGCATGTCTGTACTTTGGCTTGCCTGCTCAGGTGTGTCAAGAACGTGCAGATGTTGCAGGGAATGTTGTTCAAGAAGCCGTAGACAGAATTCCACAACCTCCAGTTCAACATCAAGAGAGTCTGCCTCCTCCTGAGATGTTGCAGAAAGACCATCCAAAAGTTAGTGTGTTTGTGTGTGTGTGTGTGTGTGTGTGTGTGTGTGTGTGTCATTATTGCCACATCTGGGTCTCAAATACTAGGTTTTCAGACTAAAGTGGAACCCTATGATCACTGTCCTTTGGATGGCCCTGAAACGGTGAAGGCCTGTTTGAGAGCTGACGGTGAAGATGAGATTTTTGGACTGTGGTTTTCCTAGTGACTCAATCTGTAGAGCACTGGTGTTTAAAAAGAACAACTGCATTGGTTGGTTTCATGGGTTGGAAAACATGAAGTGGTTGGATTGAAAAAAGAAACTGTGCTACTATGTAAGCCACATTGCAAAAACGTTTTTGTTAAATGCCTGAGTAAAGAAAGTAACAGGTTTCCATTTTGTTCTGGTTCGGTTTGGTGTTGGAAAAAAGGACTTTGATAGATCTACAAGTGTGTGTACAGGCATTTAGCACATCGTGTGGCCCAACGAGCACTTGGTCAAGATGGTGTTTTATTAAGTTAAAATTGAGTCTTGATGGCTGGGGTTAAGGTGGATTTGCGGGGAGGGGGGTGCATATTATTTTGTATCTAAGTGAGTAGTGAGATTCCAATATAGTAAAAATGCAAGTGTGTGCGTGCATGCGTGTGTGTGTGTGTGTGTGTGTGGTGTGTGTAAGCTTATGTATAGATTACCTGTATGTGTCTTAGTGTCTGTGTGTGTGTGTGTGGGGCGGTGCTTTTCAAGATCAACATGATTTTGTATACATGCAATATATGTTGCATTGAATAAAAGTATCTGATAGATTCAGATATGTAATTTTAGCTCACAGTTTACAGCATCAGTGTATGAATAGTATCATGTAGCAATGCCAGTTACATACTGTAAATATTTACTTTATTTGAGTTTGAATGATGAGTGACTTTTTCCACTTAAGTCTAAACTTCACATCCCAAGCCTTGTTCTTGTGACTTCCAGATTTCAGCCATTCGTGGATTCCATCGCCGTCCTGGAAAGGTTGGTATTTCACCCTCACATGTGAAGGCAGAGAATGTCGAATATGTGGCGTCGTTGTCCTTGCCACATTTTTTGCATATGTCTGATGATGAAACGTTTCAGTGGCAATTTAAAACGGCTAATTTGATGCATTTTATCTTAAACAGATTGTGATATTCCAGCACGGTCAGTTCAGCGGTCAGTCCTCTGAGTTTTACCACGATCAGCCTGACGTGACGCACCTCCAGCTCTCCGCCATCATTTCTCTTAAAGTCATCCGAGGATGGTGAGCCACGAGCGCAGGCGTGGATCACGACAGTGCTTGAGTTTGACCTGTGCTGCTTTAATCCAGCTGGATCCTGTACGAAAAGCCAAGGTTTGAGGGCCGTTGCATTCCTTTAGAGGAGGAATGTGTAACCGAACAGCGCAATGAATGGGCCGAAGATCCCTCCGCCCCGACTGTCATCGGCTCCATTCGATTGGCTGTTCGAGTAAGTGTGTTCGCTTCATCTTTTCCTGGTGAAGAAAAGCCACTAAACAATGCTGAATATGTGCAGGACTACACGCCGCCCTGCATTGAGCTCTTTACCGACCCCTCAGGCAAGGGCCGATCTCGCGAGTACGTGGACGACACGAAGGAATTAAGCAATTATGGTCTTCCTCAGAACACCGGCTCCATCAAAGTCCACCGTGGCCTGTAGGTTAACCTCCGTGAAGATGCTGTGATTGTTATTTATACCAGACGAACCTTGAGCTGTCTGTAGAGCAGCAAGCCTCAAGATGCTGTGGGTGATGATGAAAAGCTCGTTGTGTTGCAGAAGGTCATGAGATTCCTGATGATTCATGGCCGTGTTATGGGCATTAGTGTTTGACCCTCAGGAATAATGAAGAATCTGATCATCTAAGAAACGGATCTCAAATTAAATAAGTGCTTCCTTGTTTCGGCTGAAGAATCACAGCATTGGTTTTCTGTCATCGTCTTTGCTAGATGGCTAGTGTTCAGTGATCCAGGCTTCCAGGGGATGATGGCTGTGCTGGAGACTGGAGAATATCCTTCGAGTAATGACTGGGGATTCCGGTCACCTATGGTGGGATCGCTGAGGCCACTGCGAATGGTACAAATCCCTCCGCCAATGTTCTCATCTCATATGACACCACTGCTGATGTCTCTCTGTTTCCTCAGGGTGGTCTGAAGGTGGAGAACCCAAACGGGGCAAAGGTTGGCCTGTGTTTTGAATATTTGTGATGTTTGTGAGTTGAATTGTGTGTTTTTGAAGGTCACGTGAAACGTCTGTGTGTTCAGGCGATCTTGTATGAGAAGGCTGGTTTCGCAGGGAGTTGTGTGGAGGTACATGGCGACATCTCAACTTTAAAGCAAGTCACTTCTGATCAAAATGACTCCAGTGGTCCCACTATGAGAAGTGTGGAGTCACTAAAGATCCTCGCTGGCCTGTGAGTAATGCTTTTCTGACCTCTTAGATATCAATAGTGACTATATGAATTCACTCTCTGCTATTTAAGGTGGGTGGGATACGAGCACGACGGGTTCGAAGGGCAGCAGTTTGTGCTTGAAGAAGGCGAGTATTTGGACTGGTGGGACTGGGGTGGAACGGATCAAGCGCTTCGTTCGCTCCGACCACTCCATGTGGTGAGTGTTGGCAAAAGACATACAAGCAGAGATGTAAAGAGTACTGGAAACCATACTCGAGTAAAAGTATGGTTAAAATGACTTCATTACAAATTGAGTATCCCCAAAGTACAAATTTCAATCAAATTACATGTCACCACGACATGAGTATTAGTCGTAAAGTATCTTACATATTTTACTCGCACTAAACTAAGGCTCAGCAAACACCAAGAAATGTGGAAAAATAAAAATGTAAGAGGTTTTAATTCCTAATACAATAATGAATTTTGACACGTCAATGTTTCATAACAGCAGAACAAAATAGATAAAAAAAACAACAAAGTCAAACTCAAATGTGCAAAAAAAAGGGCATCCGCTAATTCACATACACATGATTTAGCTCATAAATAGCATCCAGTACCTTCAGCACCCTGCAGATGGCGATATCGCCACTTCAGCCCAAGAAAGTAATAGCAGTAGAAAACTCTATTTAAATGTAGAGGAGTGAAGTGTACAGAACCTCAATCACAATGTAGTCATGTAGACAGTAAAAGTATTGTTGATACTCGTAGCCCATCGTAGCCAAAAAATACTTAAGTAACGAAGTCCAGTTTTCTAAGTACGTACTTTACTGCATACATTTTCACTGCATACAAGATATAAATCTCATCTGTGTAGATTTTCACATTGCTGAAGTCTAAAATCTTGTGGTCATGAAGAATCGTGTAGTCCTCTCACAATACTCGGAAACAGCTCCGCCAGATGCCGCTGGCTCTCAGACTTCTTAAGAGTTTAAATCCGAGTTTGTTTTTCAGGATGTCTCTTCTCCTCACATGAAAATGTTCAGCGAACCAGACTTCTCTGAACGAGGTGCTCACATCGACCTTCTGGAGCCGCTGGAGAACACTGCCGACTCGGAGTACGGCCCACACACGCGCTCCATCCAGGTTTTGGCTGGCGTGTGAGTCAAATGGTTTATTTTATCAGCCAATCGCTGAGTTGAATGTCTGAGAAATTTGAAATTTGAGAAAATCTCTCTCTCTCTCATTCTCTCCCCTATTCCTCTTTTTCTTCCACTCTCTCCATCTCTTACTTTCCCTCTTCTTATTACTCTCTCTCTCTCTCCTCTCCTCTCTCTCTATCTCTCTCTCTCCTCTCTCTCCCCTAATCTTCTTTTTATTCTCTCTCTCTCTCTCTCTCTCTCTCTCTCTCTCCCCAATTCCTCTTTTTATTCCCCTCTCTCCATCTCTTACCCCCCCCCCCCATCTCTCTCGCTTCTGTCTTGAGTATAGATTTTAAAGTGTTTAAATGCTGATATTATTTTTGCGGTTTCCATTTATTTTCGTTCAAAACCTTTACAGGAGGATTGTAAAAGAAAAGTGATTTTTATATTAAGACTTGATTTCCCATTTTTCACTGTAAATTGATGCAGAAACGTTTTTTCTGCAAATGACAAAATTTCTTTCCTGTTTGTTTATATGCTTGTACAACTTACCGTAATGTGATTTCTAGAGCTTTTTACCTTGCTTCCTGCCACACGGGTCATGTGACTCACACAGACCTTGGGCTGCAAAAGTACTGTATATGCAAATGAATAAGCGGAATACGGTGGAATGTTTCGTGAGAGAGAGAGAGAGAGAGGGAGAGAGAGAGAGAGAAAGAGAACAGACATTTTTAGAATTCATGTGCTTCACAGTAATTGCTGGCATGTGTGTGTGTGTGTGTG
>CM051496.1:6127399-6213918 GCA_028031935.1 Paedocypris micromegethes
GTGTGTGTGTGTGTGTGTGTGTGTGTGTGTGTGAAAGAGAGAGAGAGAGAGAGAAAATGAGCGGCAGGTCTGTATTTGTTCAGGCACTTGTCTAGGTAGATGATTCACATCTTAGTATCATAACTATAGTTTTGCTATATAGAGTATATGGATTTCTCACTATACAACGCTTTAAACGTATAAAAAGAGCTGCATATTTAAATAAGGATGTGAAAAAACACAAGAGGAGAAAAAAAAAACACATGTACCGTGCTGACAAAAAGAACATGCATTAAAACACACAGCGACCTAAACATAGAAGCGTGTGTGTATGAGCTTGAGCGCTGAAGGGATGTTGTGGCGTGTGATGTATTGTAGGTGGGTGGTGTTCGAGGGGCCTGTGTTCTCCGGCCCACTCTATGTTCTGGAGAAGGGTCTGTACGGAAGCCCGGAGGACTGGGGATCCATTCGCGGCCGGATCTCCTCACTCATTCCCGTCAGCCTGGTACGAGACGATGGCGAGTGTGAATCTCACCTCGTAGTCACAAAGAAAGTGTTTCAGTTCCACTGAGTTTATTGTGCATATTTTTTTAGGAAAATCCAGAAAACTCCTCTCACTTTCAGGTGTGTACAAGGATTTATCTTATTATCATGCTTTTAAAACTAATTAAAAAATGTCATTTTTTTCTTATGCAATACTTACAAAAATGTGATTTTATTTAAAATCACAAAAATATATTTATTTGTATTAATTCATTAAAACATTTTAGTGTAAGAATTTTTTTATTACTATTATTACAATGTTGTTAATATTATTATGAATTATTATTATTATTATTATTATTATTATTATTATTATTGAGTGTTTTTGTCTATCTCAATCTGCTTCTATAGATGGAGTTGTTTTCTGAAACGGGATTCGTCGGGTCATCAGTGCTGCTGCATGAGCCATTACCCACAATCCCCTTCAGTGTTCAGTCCTGTAGGATCCTCGCCGGAAGGTCCGATGGATCCTTCCCTCTATGTCATTCTCTCGCTGCCTTCCTCCTCATGCGTGTGTGTGTGTGTGTGTGTGTGTGTAGCTGGCAGGTGTTTGGTGGTGAGGGTTTCTCCGGGCAGCAGTGTGTGCTGGAGGAGGGAGCGTATTGTGATGTCAGGGCCATGGGTTTCTCTCAGCCCCAAGCAGCAGTGATGTCCTTCCGTCCAGTTGGACACGTCAGTCTCCCTCGTTCTCACAACATCATCAGCTGTTGCGCTTTTTGTTCCAGATGTTGATTCTGTAAATGTTTTCAGGAGCTCTCTCTGCCCTCTGTGGTTCTGTTTGAGCGTTCGGGTCTCAGAGGGAGACGCACGGTTCTGACGTCCGGTTCAGTCAACCTGCAGCTCACACACAGCTGCTCCAGAGTCACGTCTGTCATCGTGGAGGGCGGCATGTGAGACACACACACACACACACACACACACACATTTTAACATTTTTATTCATCTCCATGACAAGAAACTGCAGGACATGTAGAGATATACAGTAATCCCTCGTTTATCGCGGTAGATACGTTTCAAGCCCGACCGCGATAGGTGAATTTCAGCAAAGTGGAGGAACAACATTTACATATTTATTTAACACTTATTCAGACTTTTAAAACACTTTTCTCAAGCAGTATTCTTTAGTAAAGTAATGTTAACAAACACGTACACGCGCGCAGACACGGGCAGCGTTTTCCACAGCGGGCCTAGTGGTCGCGGGGAGACGGCCGACATAGCGATTCGCTTCTCCGCGGTGAGACGCGTCCGGCGGCGGTCCGTCTCGAGGCACTGCGAGCATCCTCCGCCGAGATACGGTCGGTAAAAAATGAATCCGTGAATATACGTAATAAAGAAAAAAAATCCGCGAAACCCACGATAGTTGAACCGCGAAGTAGCGAGGGATTACAGTGAGTGGAAAGTGAGTGGAAAACATCACTGGCGTGTGGAATTCAGCAGACATGTGATGCTTTCGCTCGCCCGCAGCAAAACACCCTGCACTGCTGTTAGAGAGGTTTTTTTAATCAGATCTCAATAGGTTTTTATGCAGCTCTCAATACATAATTTATTGGTGATTATTTTATTGAAGAATGGATTGGCGCCTTTTTCTCTCACTAATCTCGAGGTTTTTTTGGCCCAATTCGAAAACATTTAGTAAACGAAAACATCCAAATGCATATGATTCATAATAAGATTTAATTGATTAATTTTATTGCTTCATTCTATTACGCTCTAAAAAGAGTGGAATTGTTAGACATTTTTATTATTCAATAACTTAAATCTTATTTATAATAACTTAAATCTTATAACTGAATATAATATTGATCTTATATAAACGCAACACAGCCAGACGCCGCTCTGTGTGATTGAAGGCCGTTGAATTATTTTGATATTCGTGTACGTGGCTATCTAGAAGTTGTTTTGACTTATTCTTTTCTGCGTATGTACGGTGAAGATTTTCATACAAGATAATCTGATCCTTAAGTAAATCTAAATTTCGGTAACCGTCTCCAATCTCCAGTCTCTGTCTCAGTCTTATCGAGACCAAGGGCAGGCTGAGCTTGGAGCTAAAATCTGTGTTAAAAAGGTTAAGAAACTTTTAACTAAGAAATCTTGACAGTTTTTTTATTATTTGTATTATTTACATTATTACTTTCTTGTTCTAATATTTTTAATTTAATTAAATTATTAAATTATTTTTAAATTATTATTATTGGAAGAATCCAAGAAAGATAACAATCTTTCAAATGCTTAAACTCCCAGTCGTTTTAAAAGTTTTGTGGTTTTTGCAAAGATTTCCAATTTTAGCTCCATCTGTAATTCATCACATTTGAGCCACATACATTCACATTTAATCCTTAACTAGAATGACTAAAGATGACAGACATTTAGTCTAAACAGAATAACAAAAGCTTCAGAACATTGACTCATGTAATCTCTTTATATACTGTGGACCATCACCACACCATGGATTTGATTTTGTAGCTTCACTTTCTTGCAAATTATCAACAGGGAACATTCCACAGTTTTATTAGTATATTCAAGTCTTCATCAGATACCTATTATCTGTGTGTGTGTGTGTGTGTGTGTGTGTGTGTGTAGGTGGGTTTTTTATGAGGCCAATAACTTCAGAGGTTCTCAGTTGCTGTTCAAGCCAGGTGAAATTCCTGATTGGCCGAAACTTTCTGGCTGCCAACGAATTGGATCCCTGCGTCCACTCATTCAGGTGAGAGGCCTGGCCCACTCTATACCCTGCTGTTTACTACCAGCCGATGACCTTTGGCTGGAAATATTAACCTTTGAGCTTAGTATTTTTATAGTATCTAGTACTTTGTATGATACACCATATCTACGCGAACATACGTATTTCAAATATGCATAAAAATGTAAGCGTTTAAATTAATAGCATTCACAAAGAAATGGAAATACGTTGTCTTTGTGTAATGGTGCACTTCTGAGTTGTGTCCTATTTTCTTTCGTTAAACAATGGTTCCGGAGGCAGACATGCATTTAGAATGTCTGTTTTTAAATGTAAGTGTAGGTAAATACATTATAAGTGTGTTGTCTTTATCTAATCCCTATGAATTAATCCCTATCTAAAGTGGCGGCTTGTTGAACAGAGATTTGAATCTGACGAACAAGTTACGTATTTGCTGTTGAAACGTCTAAATAAAGTCAAGTCTCAGTTTTAAGAAGTCCATTCAAGATCATTCAAAACACCGCGGAGACTAGATCGATGAGACAAGGAAGCGTCTGTCATTAAACACTTTGCGCCTTAATAGCAGCACATGAAAGCAATCACTCTGAGCTTCTGATCATAATGAGCCACACCTGGGTGACACTAGCACGGCACTCTGGGTTTATTCATTGCATTTTCACCAAACCGAAAGTGAAAAAAACGGCAACTGTGATTAACGGCATTAAAAAATTGAGGCGATTAAGCACTTACAATTAATCACGTGCGTTAACTCGTTAACTTTGACAGGCCTAATATTTATATTTATAATTGCAGACTAAAATAGCTGAAGTGTTTCTCTGCAGAAAGCCGTGTGCATACGGCTGAGAAATAAAGCATCCGGACTGGTGATGGGTGTCAGTGGCTCTCCAGAGGATCTGAAGCTGATGCGCATCCAAGCAGGCGAGGACTCGGGGGATGTGGGTCAGATCTGGGTTTATCAGGATGGCCGTTTGCAGAGCAAGGTATGTAAGAGACAGTAATAATAATAATAATAATGAGTATTTGTAAGGCGCTTTTCACAGTTTTAACTGTGTCAAAGCACACAAAACAGTGGTGGGCCTTCAAAACCTTCTCTAAAGACACAAATGTTGTCATAAAGTATTGTCGTATTGTTCACCAATGGTTCTTGTGTCTCAGTGGCTGCTGGACTGCTGTTTGGCCGTGTCCTCTGATGTTCTGATACCAGGCGGCCGGGCAGTTCTGTCCTCAGAGGCTCAGCACTTCTGGAGCGTCACCTCAGACGGACTCGTACGCCACCGTGCTGCTCCTAACCTAGTGCTGGAGGTCAAAGGTCAGAGATGCTACCATGTTAACCCCTAAATGCATAAAATAACATGTACATTAATTAAAATTTACAGTTAAACGAAAATATGAAAACAAGTACGATAACATGCTTGCCAGGCCTGTTTTACCTAAAAAGCATTCTACCGGCTTCACAATAAAATGCAAAACCCTCGAATTGTGACGCTGAATGTAGAAATCTTAATTAGATATCATATTTGAAATGCCACTGTGATGAAGCACAGTACATAAATGTACTGGAAGTGACTATTCCTATTTCCTAATAATGTGTCGCGTAAATCATCGCGCCTGGTGAAGTTACACAGCGGTGGTTTGTTTTTCATTGCGCAACCAGTGGGAATGGGCGAGTCTCGTGCGCCCCCTGCTGTACGCGCCTTGTCAATGCGACATTAAGGACGAGGGGGAAAAACTATAAATTACCAAAGAGAGACTTAAGACATCTGTGGCACTTGAAGATCTGCAGTTAAATTGAAACAATGATATATGTGTATATATATTTAGTATTTTTAAACTAGGTTTTAAGTCGTTAATTTGTCAAATCAGTATCATTCCTTTTAAATGTTAACACTCATTTAGAGAAATGTTTAATTTCTACTGCAATCTAGTTTGACAGAACGTTACTTGTGTATAGTCCAAAATTCTCTGAAGATCTATTTTTATAATACGTGTTTAAGAACTATATTATGATTGATGCATGTATAAGACTCACACATCCTCAGTGTATCATTTCTTGTTCTGTCCACAGGGGGTCAACAGTTTGACAAATCTCAGATCATTCTCAACGAGATTCAGCCCAATAAGATGAGTCAGAGATGGACCGTGGAGATCCTCTGATTATAGATTTCACGCTGCTCCATTGTGGGAAGCAGAACTCGAGGGACCACCACTGTGTTCATTATGAAAACCTCATGACAATTCCGACATTCGTTTCGTCTGGACATCCTTCACTTGACCTACATCTTTTCATATTCTGAGCTGTTTTCATGAATTCAAGACATTTAAGTCTTGATTGTGAGTCGCACATTTACACTTTCCTTTTTTGCTGTACAGGAACTGAATTGTGTTTATAATAAATGTTTGTTTTCTTTAATTAACGGCAGCTTAGTGAAAGTCACTCATGTGTGATCATCTCTTTGCTGATTGGTCTGTAGGGACATGCTGTTTGCTGATTGGCTTTCTTGGGAATTCAGGTGTTCCGTGACCACTGACATTGAAAAGAGAAGTGTGTGTGTGAGAGAGAGAGAGAGAGAGAGAGACAATATTGCTTGACACAATCACTTTGGACCAGAGATTCTCACTCAGGACAGAGATCCTGGTGTAAAAAAAAGAATTCTACTGTCCCATTGTTTTCTTTTTACTATTGCCAAATGTTGCCAGATTAACTTTGTACCACACCTTAATAAGTTTAATATTTTAACCTTTAAAACAATGAAAAAAGATGGCAATGAACAATGAAATTTGCCAACGTTGATTTTTTTCATTTACGATACAGCCTTTTCTACATTTTACTTACAGCTCTTTTAATTTTATTTTATTTCCTCATTTTTGCATGACCAATGGTATCAATTCCTTTTTATTGATTTGAATTTTTTTTTTACCAAATTGATAGAGACAAAAACTCTCTGATCAGTAAGTGACATCACTTCCTCCTCGGCTCTTTACTGTTCCCTCTACAGCGTCAATATGTCAGACTGTGATACCAGTCCAGAATTTCATGAATGAGTGCCCACTGTGTGTATGTGTGTGTGTGTGTGTGTGTGTGTGTGTGTGTGTGTGTGTGTGTGTGGACTTTAAAAGTGCTGATGCAGTGTTGGTGCAGCTCAGTCCAAGCCAGACCAGTAAGTCAGCGTCTGCTTCTCTCATCCATCAATACAGCAGCTTCCTCTCGCTGTGGTAACTATCTGGCCGCCGGGACACGTGGGTAACCGTCGGTAAAGCCTCCAGACAAAGCGCAGTGGGATTAGAGTCACCAAGAGAGGCTTCAGGGGTTTATAAACATACGGCCGCAGCTGGAGCGAGAGATTCATGCCACTGACTGTACTGTCCACTTTTATTTCCCGTTTGACCTTAAAACATGCCAGACTAGTTCCTCGCAATGGCTTCCTGTTCTCTAGCGTTTTCGGCTGACTGTACTGACTCAACTGTGCTGGATGTGCATGTGTGTCATGTGACTGTGGACAATCATCAGAGGTCAAAGGTCAGCACGAAGCACAAACTCTCAGCCAGAGAACAGGCTGTGCATGTTGAGGCCTGTGAATAAGCACAAACTCACTTGCTGTGGTCGCACCGTGGCTGAAATGGAACAGAAGCTGCTGGTCGTGACTCAGATTTTGAGGTTCAGGGACCCCTGAGGTCACCGAACACACACAAAGACCATTACACTGAAGAATTCCGTCGGGATGTTGTTTGTTGAATGTGTTGTGCAAGAAGAAGAGAGCTGAAATTCTTTATAAATCAGAAATGCGGTGCCAGTCTTTTATTACTGACATTTCTGTGCGACTGAAAATAAAAAGCTGTGTCCGAATTTATACGCTTGAATTTGTGACGGAGGTGCACAGAGGTCGTCTGTACTTCGGCATAATTGCTCTCCCACATAGAGACATAATAATGAGCCAGTAATTAAAGAGAAATATTACATAAGTGTTTCGAGACAGAACAGGCTGAGCAGACTGTGGATTATTTTGTTTGTTTGTTTTCTAGATAGCTGATTTAAGCAGAATCTATTAGCTCAAATAAACGTTTAGGCGTTTAGTTCAGACATATATTTCAGTTATTTGGTTTGTCTGGAGAACTACGTAAAACGCCATGTGAAGAGTCAGCAAGCTCTTTTCAAGTGTGATTGTGTGCCCGGGACTTTTGTTGAGGTTATGTAAAAGCTATTTGAGTTTCAGTGGATTTCTGCTCGGTGAATTGGCTCTAACAACATGCCAGTATAATAGGGTTCAATGGGATGCTCACTTTTTTAATAAAACCGTCCTGACAATGGAGATAAAACACAGAGTCTGGTGTCAGAAACCCGAGACTTGAAAGTCATCACTGCTTTAATAACCAATTATGAAAATTTCAGACAACAATTAACAAGCCGGAAAACCTAATACTGTAGATACAGGTAATACGCAACGTGTAATTTGATAAATATTGCTAGCGTGAGCTAATGTGAAAATGACCAGCGCTTTGTCGTTCGTCGTCACGTTGTTCAGGTATTGCATAAAACAGCGAAAGTAGAACTCTAGTAATTATTAATTAGAGGCTAGTTAGATTAAACTCAATCGTCTCAAAGCCTTAGATACTACAGAACTGACAAACGGAAGCGCGTTAAGCTGCCACATACGTCATGACAATGTCAGCTTCATTCCGGTGGCATTCCTAGTTTGACATACATCATGATGTAAAACATTTCAAGTGAATAAAATGTGTTTACCAGAAAGCAGGCTGGTAAACTTTGTTGCGATTACATATGTTGTTGCTACGCCGTTTTAGCCCGAGTGTAGGCGCTGTGGGCAGTTTCGGCACGTCAACCTGTAAATGAAGCGACTACTCTCGGTCTTCTCTCTTAAGATCTCAGCAGCTTATGTGAGATCAACAGAACCAATACCAACTAAGACCTTGAGAGTGAGATAAAAGCAAATTACTTTATTTTCTTGCGCTTGACGTTCACCCACAATGGATAATCATGCATGGCTAACTTTAGACCAGTCCTGACCTTCTGCTTCTGTTTTAATGTTGACATTGAAACAAATGCTCTGAAAAGACGAGTCTGTGCACCTGAATAGCACCAATTAAACTGATCTGATTTAGTGTTCATAAGCAGCGAGAAAGACTTTACCACAGATTTCATCCATAATCTGTCCTCATGGCTGCCTTCTCTCTCTCTCTCTCTCTCTCTCTCTCTCTCTCTCTCTCTCTCTCTCTCTCTCTCTCTCTCTCTCTCTCTCTTTCTCGTACCCTCTGTACTGGTCTACTTTCTAGGTGTTTATCCACTATCAGAGAATTGGAGGACAGTTGATTGCTCTGTTTTTTTCCTTCAAGGGCCTGCGTATAAGCACATAAAGCCAGTTTGGTGTCCTCAGACTGCAAAAGGACAATTTCCACCGGATTTGGCTCAAAATTTTCGTGGTGTAAAACTAGGAAACGTGTTTCAATTGATCAGACGAGGAAATAGACAAGATACACCCAATGCGGCTCAAAATTATCTGGAGTAAAACTACTTAACTCCACCTGTTGTAACTGATCAGACGATAAAATAGACATTTTGTAGCAATGTGACAGCACGTGAGCAGATGTAACATTACAAAAGGTTTAATGACATCTTCAAATAAAAGGTGTTTGTTTCCTTTTGATATACTGTATAGGGCAAAATTGGTTGCATATCAAATAAATGTACTGATTTAGAGTTTACTTTTGAATTACTTTGTTCAAACATGACTTTTTCATTTTATTCAAATAAGACCTCTTTAAACATCTAATTTTCAAGCAGAGACAATTGACAGTGTCAAAGACTGATGTGTTTTTATCCAAATATTTACTGTACATGCACTTCATTGCGGTTTTATCTTGTACAGTACGTGTAAAATTATTGACACTACAGCTATACTGGTAGAACTTCATTCTTCTGCTGTTGATGTTTGTGTCAGTTGTGGTCCAGCGGAGTTGGACTTGCCACCAAGGCATTGCAGGTTCGAATCCCAGCCAGGGTTCTATAACTGTGACCTCCACATGACCTCCAGGATTTGTGTGTGTTCACTTCACTGTGTGTGTTTGTGTGTAACTTCACTGGATTAATAAAATGCAGAGCACAACTCGAAACAATCCCTAGTGGCCATATTGACAAACTTTTATTTTACTCACTATACTTAAGTCCAAATAGTTTTACTCCCTATACTTTAGTTCTGATTTATAATTCAGCTATATTGAGTGTCTGAAGGTGCGTTGCAATGATTGCAGCAGCAAGTACAGCAAGCCACATATTTTATACGTTTATTTCACAAATAAAAGTTTCAAAATGAGATGCGTTTCACCAGAGTTTGTCTCTCTTGCAACCATCAGGAAGAAAAAGCAGGAAGGAAAAGAGAAGTTCAGCACTTCCTCTCATCACTGACTTTGTGAGTGTGTGTGTGTGCGTGAGAGAGATAAGCGGGTATTGTGTGTTGAGAAGGTACCAGAGACAAAGACTCTGTATCAGTTAATGCGCTTCAGTGCTGCAGGTAAACACGCGGGTGTCAGTGATGCTGAGCTTCTCAGAGCCCTGACCCTCATCTGACAGATTACCTGAATAAGCAAACAAACCTCGCATGCAAGTGTGTGTGTGTGTGTGTGTGTGAGAGAGAGAGTTTTCACTGGGCATTATAGAACATCCATATCAGTGGCTTGATTACAATGTCTTAATAAAATAAAAAATGATTGTGTGGATGTGTGGAAAAAATGTTCATGAACTTGACCCAGAGTGGTGAAAAGCAAATGTACAGGGTCAGTACACACACACACACACACACACACACACACACACACACACACACCCACACACACACACACACACATTCACAGTCTTCAGAAGATTTTGTGAGAGTTTATTCACTTCTGAACGTTGTTTTCTTTTTTTTTTTATTATTCTTTCATTGTTGTCATCCTGTAGCATCCTGGTTTTACAGGAAGTTTAATTTTATTCCAAACATCCTTATTCACAAACACGTCACGCTATTTTTTTATGTTCTGTTCAGGAAGTCGCTCAACAGCTGATTCCTACCAAACACTCCAGGCCGAGATCAAATCTACAGTCTTTATTGCCACATACTCGTGATTCCAGCTTACAAACATTCAAAGGTTTCAATTTGTACAAAATATAAACTGTGCAAGAGAAAAACAAATATTACAAAGTGTCCGTCTCATGCCAACGAGCCACTAACAGATTTCATTCAGACTAAATTGGGGAAGAACAGACGTTACATCTGAAGAGACCGATTGCCAATCGCAGACCCGTGAGCTTTGGTTCAGAACACACAAACGCAGCACAATCCAGCCCTGAACCCGGAGGTCATTTCCCTTGACCCCTGGACAGCAGATGCGTCTTCCGGCCTTCAATCCACCGGCTCAGCAGTGCAAGACTAGAAACGTCAGGATTGATGGAGGTGGGAAAGGGAAGCCAGATGGCGTATGGCTTTCCTGAGTGCAAGGGATGGCACTACCTTTGTGGGACGACCCAAAACCCAGGTGTTGGACCGCTGGGGGAGTGATGAAGTGGTGTGAAAGGAGAAGGGAACATCTGATGCTGTGGAGACTAATCAGCACCAGCGCTGGACCAGACTTGTCGCAATGGCTACCGGGATGAGCAGGGAGAAGGTGGCGGCCTGCGACTGGACACCAGTGCCGGTGGGGGCGGCTGCGGTGGTAGTGGTGGTGTTTGCCGGGCCGCCGTAAATGTCTGTGCCGGTATTGTTTGCACTAACTGTTTGGTTCCCTGCCAGCATGGTAGAGTTATCCGGTAAATTTGTACTCTGAGACAAAACCTGATGTAGGAAATAAAGAGTGTGGATGATTAGCCCATCATATAATGGAAGTGCTAAACCTTTTGAAGAATTAAGTTACTCACAATTGGACAACTATATACTGTGTCCTCCTTTAAACATGCTCAACGGCGCTTGCGCAAAAGTATGACGCGAACAGGTGTGTGAAATTGCTGTGCTGGGGGAAATTTGCTTGTTTTTATTTAAATGTGCAGTGGTGTAAAGTACTTTAGTAAATGAACTTTGTTACTTTAGTATTTGTTGGCTACTTTGTAATTATATAAAAAAATATAAGCTCTCTACTGGACTACATTTTGATTGAGTATCGTCCCTCTTTACTCCACTACTTCTGTCAGAAAATCTGTACTAAGGAGGAGATTGTATGTTTCATTAATGATACTTTCTGTGTTTCCCACTGTTCTATCTATTTTTTATGATTGATGACAGTACAATAATTGGATATTTAACATGTTTTTTTTTCAGTGTTGTTCATTATTGTGGATTATTTCATAGCATTGCTGTAGTTTAGGTGTTTGACAACAAATCATCTCCACACAGTCTCTGTGACAGCCTGACAAATATAAATTGTTTGTTTAATGTTTAGAAAAAGGCCTTTTCTCTTGCTAATCAAGTTCCCTGTTTCTCTGTCCGGAAACCCCTTCTTTACTGTGACCGCAAACAAAGATCCCTAAATTCTCTGTTCCACTTACCATTACTCACACTGTGTGCACGACAAGTCGGCATCTTTTTCTACCGCGGTTAATTTCTTGGGCAGACGTGGCGATATCGCCATCTGCAGGATGCTGAAGGTACTGGATGCTACTAATGAGCTTAAAAATGTGAACGTGAATTTGCGAATGCACTTTTGTGCACATTTGAGTTTGACTGAGACTGACTTTTTGTTCTTTTTTTTGTCCATTTTGTTCTGCCATTTTGAAACATTGAGGTGTTAAATTGTATTTCTATTTGGGGAATAAACATAATAAACAAAGAGCTTCTTGTTTTCACATTCCTTGTTGTGTTCAGAGCCTAAATTTGGTATGAGTAAAATACTTAAGTTTGTTTAAAATCAGGTACTTTATGACCTGGAATTGGTGACTTGCAACTTGTAATGAAGTAATTTTTACAGTAAGGTATCTGTACTTTTATTCAAGTATGTTTTCAGGGACTCTTTACTCTGCGACGCGCCGCTGGTTATGGATGTCGCGCGCAGGGAAAGGACACAAGGGCTCCCCGGATCGGGTTTCGGAGACACAGAGGAGTCTAACAGAGCCGAGCTTCGGGACCGACACTGATACACGCTAAATTATTCAACCTCGAAGCCCACAAGTTATGTAGCTCTTAACAAAAACGTCCTTTCTCCGATTGGAAAACCAAAATGATTATGAGCAATTTGTCGAAACGTTTGATGCTAAATGTGTTTCCCCAGGCGAAATAAATATCAAGTAAATATATTTTATTCATTTTAAAAACCGGATTCATTCTAAAAATTTAAAATATTACTAGAGATTTATAAAATGAAATATAGTTTAAAATAGTCTTTATCTTTGAAACGCCATCAAAAAACGAACCAAAAAAAAACTAAACTTTTAACAAAAAAATTAAGTAGAAGAAAATAAGGTTTTAACGAATTACTGTCAGAAACAATTCCTAAAAAGTTATTACAGTCTTGACGAGCGTATTTACCTGAGTGATGAAGCAGAGAACACAGAGAATCACTCGCGCCATCTGAGCCATCCTGGTGAGGAGGAGGAGGAGGATGATGAAGAGTGAGGCTGAGGAGAGAGAGGCTCGTTCATCTAAAGGGTGTCTCCCGGTACTGCAGCACATTTTATAGTGAGCGAATGAGCAGATTGTGACGTCACCCCTCCCCACACCAGCGTTTTGTGAGGTTATTTTATACACATTCAGTTCAATTCAATTTTTACAAACAATATATATATTACAATAAATAACAAAACAATATATAACAAAAGACTACGGATAAAAGTGCAATGGTACTGACTGTGCGTTAATTTATTGATCCAGTCAGGTTCATTGTGCAGCTGGAGATTTTTATAGCGAACCGAGGTCAGACTATAATATTTGTCTCCCTCTAGCGGTTGATAGGGGCAACAACGCGATCTAAACACAACGTGTACAAAAATATTTGTAAACTACGTATTTCATACAAGGTACGTTGAGTTCTGGATATCAGTCTGTAATTAATAAGGACTATGGCAGGGGTGCCCATTGGGTCGATCGCCAAGGCATTGTGAGTAGATCGCATGACATTGGGAAAAAAAGTCGAGGAAAAAAAAAGTTTAAAAACTCTAGCAACTTTGCGAGTAAGAGATCGGCTAAAAATTAGTTTAAAAGATGGCGATTCTACCCCACACACAATCTTAATCCAGCATTTACACGATTCTGCCAAACTCTTAATTTCTGACGAGCGTCTCTCTGTCAGCTGTGTGCGCGCTCACGTGGTGCGGAGTTCCGTGCGCAGCAGCGGTCACGTGCGCTTATTACCTACGCTAGTCGAGATAAAAAAAAAAAACATACAATAAACAGAGAGAATGAGTGAGCAAACACAACGCTCAAGTAAGTCTGCTATCAACTCGGACATTTCGTACCTGAAAAAGGATTTTATTCTGAAGTCTGTGTTTACTGCGTTCTAAAACCAGAAGATGACACTCAACAAACCATATATAAAGTGAGGTGATGGCAATATACAGCAGACAAAATAATTTAATAATACCTTTATTATGTTAAACCTTAAAGTAACAAAGTATTAAAACTTATATACTTATATATATATATATATATATATATATAATATATATATATATATATATATATATATATATATAAATAGCCGGTAGATCGCTTTGACTAGGTCATTTGAAAAGTAGATCGCGAACCGAAAAAGTGTGGGCACCCCTGGACTATGGGATCTCAAACTGTTGATAATGGAGTTCAAAATGCTTTAGTGTTGATAATGCAGAAACGTGAAAGAGAGAGTGAGGAAGAGTGAGAGTAAAGAGAGATACTGACTGGCGGGGCGAGAGAGAGAGCGAGAGACAGAGAGAGAGAGAGAGAGAGAGAGAGAGAGAGAGAGAGAGAGAGAGAGAGAGAGAGAGAGAGAGAGAGAGAGAGAGAGAGAGAGAGAGAGAGAGAGAGAGAGAGAGAGAGAGAGAGAGAGAGAGAGAGAGAGAGAGAGAGAGAGAGAGAGAGAGAGAGAGAGAGAGAGAGAACGAGAGAGAGAGAGAGAGAGAGAGAGAGAGAGAGATGGGGACAAGCCACTGTGTTTGTCGGTGGTATCAGGTGGCCCCCGCAGGGTCTGAAATCTGAACTCAAGATCCTGAATCAGTTTCTCCTTTTACAAGAGCAGCCCGTTTATTCTTCGAAACACTGCACGGACTGTCTGTTGAGGAAAACATGGAAATATAAGTCAGTACATGTTTTCTATTAGAAGATCCTTTCGGTTAATTGTACTATATTTTCTATTATTGTAATAAACTTTTAGTAGAAGCAAAACATAAATACATTGTTGCATTGTTGATCATTCAGATACATATTTTATGAAAACATCAAAATATAGACTTTGAACCACCGTCTTATTAAACGATTGCCATTCGTTTCTTGGCTTTGCATTGTTCCATACAGTTACGAAAACATCGTAGGAAACTGTAAAAGAGGGGCGTGTGAACTACGGGGGCGTGGCTACGAAGAGCCCGTGGGAGGTAAAGACCCAGAAGACAGTTTGGTAGAACGTGAAGAGGGCGTGGTTAAGGCAAGCAGTTAGAAGAAGAGTTGGAAAGGGGCGGGGCTTCAGGTGTCGAATTTCATTTCCAGCTCCTGATCTTGCCGCTTACATGTCATTGTTTCCGCGCGTTGACACAGATTCGCATGTTTCTGACAGCGTCCGGCTTTTGAATCATGCCCGAGATGGAAAAGGGGCGACCACCGGAAAACAAGCGCAGTAGGAAACCCGCTCACCCCGTCAAGAGGGACGTAACGGAGGAGATGAAGGTATGACTGTGTGGAGCAACCTTGAGCTGTCGAGCCCAAGGTTTAGTCTGTCTGTAGTAGATTAGTACGTTATGGTAATGCCATATGCCAGTGAAGGGCCATAATGCCAATGTAAATGGAACGGGTGGTACACTTCTATTGTCGCTTGAAGAAAAACGTAAATTACATCTGTTCAACAGACATAAAAAAGTCTGCCATACTCAATAATAACACAGAGAATACTTTTCAGTCATAAATTCCTGCATATATAACAGTGTGGCACGTGATTTGAGGTGTGATTGGTTAAACAAATCCTGACAGGCCACAGACGATTTAAAAGTAAAATCTGTGCTTGTACAGTGACGACCCTTAATTGTCAAGCTTTACTTAAATAAACAGATCCGGGCATCAGAAAACCTGCATGTTTGAACTGACATTTTGACCTTTTTAAATATCTGGCCTTTCATCAAGCATCTGCCCTGGAGCGGCTTCACGAGGCATTTCTGATACCTGAGACGGACAACTGATAGGATGTGTTATAAATGGATCCATATTAGGTTTATAGAGCAAGTCTCTCCAGAGAGAGAGAGAGTTTCCAATGTTCCAGGACGGAAATGACTTTTTCAGTGGGAGAGAGAGTTTTGGTGGGATCTCAGTAAATGATCTCCTCCGGGGTGTATAGAGTTACATTCTGACTAATTTTAATCCAAACATAAAAACTAGGTCCATTCTGGTTTGAGCAGCCCCTGCCGCTCGGGGAAGGGGGGGATCTTGATTCTGCTGTTGTCTTTGGCTGTTGTGTCACTCTTGACAAACAGTTGTAAGACTGTGTGTGTGTGTGTGTGTGTGTGTGTGTGTGTGTGTGTGTGTGTACAGTCACAAAGAAAGAAATCAACAGATAGATACACACACAGAGAGAGAGAGAAAGTGATGTGGTCGGTTGATGTAATTAGTCTCTTCAGGACGATGAGGGATTCTGGGAAGTCTGTGATTCTGCAGTGGTGTCTGGTGTCTCTGATTTCTCCCCTGGATCAGCTGACATCCCTCTAATCTCAGAAAAAGAGAGAGAGTTTCAAAGTTCAAGTTCAGAGCTATTGCTTTTCACAGTTTTAACTCTCTCAAAGCGCACGTGTGAATATGTAAGAGGATTGTTGCTTTTTATTCATCAGTAGTTGGTGTTGAGAAAATGGCTATGGCAGACCATGAGCAAGCACATATGCGACAGTGGCCAGTTTTCGTGTCTTCCCTGTTAGCACATACAACAATTCCTTTTTTTTTGCATTTGTGTTGTGTAGAGTTTTGCTGAAAGCACAATGAGCGACCTGCTGGGCTGGTACACACACCACAAACCAGACCTGAAGGAGCACAAGCACGCAACACAGAACAAAATAGCTGCACTTAAAAGTAAGATACGCACACAGACACACAGATGTGCGCTAGATGTCTGTCTGACACTTGTTTTTGTCTTTGCAGAGAACTTGTTGGCGCAGCAGCAGGATGCAGAGAAGAAGATGGAGGTGTCTTCCTCGAAGTCCAAGACTAATGACAGAAAAGGCTCAGGGGTCGTTGCTCTCTTTCCTCCTTCCTCTCACGTGTCCCCTAAGGAGCAGAAGGTCATAAATGTCGTTGTCCCTGTCATCAAACCCTCCGCAGGTGTGTAGCTCGAAACTGTGTGCTTGTGTTTCAAATCTGCAACCGACTGTGTTGTTTTGTCCAGTGGAGGAACGGCAGGGGATTCAGATCGTGTGTGTGTGGTGTCAAAAGGACGGGACACTGCGTTACTCTCTGCTCATGGGGTCAGAGGTCAAAAGTTTCTGTAGTGAGAAGTGTTTTGCCGCCTGTCGTCGTGCCTACTTTAAACGCAACAAGGTATGCCATCAAACCAATTTATGACCGTGACGACAATTTATGACCAGTGCATCTTTTGCACCGATTTATGGTCACTTTAGCAATATATTTGGAATAAAGGGCTCCAGCTCCCTGTGACTCAAAAATGGATGGATGGATTTATAAAAATTATATTTTCTCACATATGTTGATCAGTATGATGTATAAAAGTTCATTTTATGTTCAGTTAGTATAAATAAATAAAAAAAATACACATGCAGGAAATGTTATAAACAACATATGTGGTGCAATAGTGTTTAACTCTATGTATGTATTCATCTTGTAACGACTTCAAATGTTAAATATCCCTAGTTAGCAATTAAGTTCTACAAGGGGAAATTCTTCTTGCCTCTGTTCTCGTGCTCTTCATCCACTTTTCCGGCGCTTGACCTCTGGCCAATTCACACAGAGCAGAAGGATGATTTATGGTTTAAACAATAAAAAATGGCATTTTGGGAATATCCTCCATTTATCATGCTAAACATTCTGATCGCAATCATTGTTGTTACACAGTGTTGATTTGTTTCTTTTTTCTAAAATAAGAAGCAACACAAGAAAAAATGAGTAAACCGTTTTTCCCAGTTTGTTATAAATGACCACAAAAGGAAGACAGAAGTTGTGAATTCTGTAGCTGTCAACTGAAACTGACATTTTAATCTACGAGTCTGACCTTGAATCTCTTTTCATAACAATTAAGTTAGGCCCAAATAATTCAGTGTAGGATCCACAAACATCTGAAAGTTCCACCTAAATGTTGAGTTACATCCTTGTTTTCCACAGACATCTGGCTGCTTCAGTGTCACTGCTCAGCTGCAACTGCACTGGACTGATGTCAGTCTGGATGCGATACTGCATTGTCAGCAGACTCATGGGTCTCATACAGCAGATCACATAAATCAAGTTGATGCAAAATGCAATGATAATAAACAAGAAAGGGGGGCTTTTAACTTTGTATTTCATGTAAAGTTGAATTAGAAAAATCCTAAATGAGGGGTATTATTGCAAGGGGTCTTAAACTAAATATTACCACATTGCAGAGATTTTAGATGTTAGCTTTACAACACAAATAAGTTTTGGCCGATCCGGACAGAATGTTAGCTGTCATGTTAAATTTCAGATCTTTTTTTGGGAGAAGATCTCAAGTATCCTAGCATACAAAATGTCTTTAAGGACTTAAGAAAATGGCATAGATAGATAGATAGACAGACAGACGGATGGATGGGTGGATGAATAGATGGATGGATGGATAGTAACACAAGACTGACCGGCCCATCCGTGGTTAAACCTACACAGGTCACACACACACACACACACACACACACACACACACACACACACACACACACAAAGAGATCTTTTTACAACCTGCTGTGTGTTTCTGCTTTTAGTGCGTAGCACATTCCCCTAACAGAGGAGAGTTTATCTGAGAGAGAGAGAGAGAGAGAGAGGTTTCGCCTTACAGCACATACTTTACACACAGATCTCTCAAGTTTCTTTTTTCATCACACATACACACACACACACACACACACACACGTTTCCTAAAGCACTGAACTTTAAATCCCAAAAAAATCATAAAAAAATATTGACATTTATCATTTCTATGGTTTTTTAATGCTTATTAATGTATGAACTGTCCACTACAAGTGCTGTGATTCGGTGTTGTGTGTAGACTGTTTTTCATTACACAAAACCTAGAACGTTTTTTGGTCTGTTCCTTTAAGGCAAAAGATGAAGATCGCCAAGGTGACCAGTCTCCGCCTCCACTACAAACACTGGACACACCCTCAAGACTTTTGCTGAAGATCAACAACAACAACAACAGCAGCACATGTGTAACTAACACACACACACGCACACGCACGCAAACACACACACACACAGGCACATTCCACCATTACCTGATTGTGATCTCTCCTACTCTTTAGGTGTGTGACTGGTGTAAACACGTGCGTCACACTGAAGAATATCTGGATGTTGGTTCTGGTGAGGAGCGACTGCAGTTCTGCAGCTCAAAGTGTCTGAATCAGTACAAGATGGACGTGTTCTACCGGGAGGCACAAGCTGCTCTCACTGGATCTAGTTCCAGTTCTGGTTCTGTCAACAGCTGTGAGGAGAACCACACAAAAGCCAACGCTGGAGACAAGCAGAAACTTCTGACCCCTGAGGCCTGGGACAGCTCTTCATCCAAAACACCTGCCAAAACTCCGCCCCCTGCATCATCATCATCTTCTGCACAGAGATCTCCCAATTTAGACCTGCCTTGCCCTCTAGTCTGCCAACCTCCCCACAAACCCCGCCCTCCTTTCCCCAGTCCTCCTCGCAACCACACACACCCCATCAGTCTTCTTCACAGAAACACACACACACCTTCAGTCGCCGCTTCTCACACACTCCCTCTCATTCCCCCTCACCCTGCCACTTACGTTCCCATCCGCCCACCTTTACCTTCCCAAATGCCCCCGCCGTGGCCACAGCCTATGGTATTGCTCCCCTATCCCGTCCTTTTACCCATTCCCGTGCCGATTCCCATTCCCGTTCCTCTTTCCCCGCAGACGGGAGTCATTCGAAGCACTAAACAGCTTGAGTCAGAACCCGAGTTGTTTCATGCCGGTCCTGAGGACAGCCATGCAGTAAAGATGGAGCAGTCCACATCCCCTGTCACGTCCTCTTCCGTGTCTGAGCGGCAGGTTATTCAGTGTGTCCACAGATTCCCCCTGAAAGAGGAGAGACCCGACAGCACGACACACGTCTCTCACGTCCCGCAGCATCACCCCGCCCCTTCGTTGAGTGAATCTGCTAATCCCGACTATATGTCCTCATTGGCCCATTCCTGCATTGCTCTCTCATCACTGGATGCCGCCTGTGACTCTGAGGATGTGAAGGAGAACAGCTATGTGGACGGGTCTGAAAAGAACTTGACCAGTGTCGGGGCTGCAGAAATGATGTACGTCAAGCACGGCCAATCACACGAGGCCAGGAGAAGAGAGGAGGAGCACGGACACTCTGTTCTTCTGAAACTGCGGGAGAAAAGCTCACCAATGAACTTCCTTGAGAAGAACCTCCACGTGACTACAGCAGCTGTGTTGACGTCTGAGTCCAGCAGGAGAGAAGATCCAGAACCGGCTGTGAAGAGGCGATGCTTGAGGATCAGAGACCAGAACATGTGAAGACACAGGTGAGGCACTTCTATGTAAATTACGCATTCAGGACAAGATGGACTGATGGATGGCAGAGGTGTAAAGTACTTGAGTAAATGGACTTTGTTACTTTACTCAAGTATTTCTTTGACTGCTTTGTGCCGAGTCTCAAAAATATAAGCAATGTTTACTCTCTACTTGACTACATTTTTGATTGAGTATCTGTACGCTTTACTCCACTACATTTGAATAGAAACTTACATAAATGGTTACACTGTGATTGTGCCCGACAAGTCAGCATATTTTTCTACTGTGGTAAATTTCATGGGCGGATGAGGTGATATCACCATCTGCAGGATGCTGAAGGTACTGGATGTTATTTATGCGCTAAATTACGTGAGTTAGCGGTTGCAATTTTTTGCACATTTGAGTTTCACTGAGGCTTTTTAATCTTTTTTTATGTATTTTGCTCTGACATTTTGAAACATTGAGGTGTTACATTTCATTTTTATATTAGGAAATAAAACTTCATAACTAAAGTTTCTTGTTTTTTCACATTTCCTGGTGTTTTTGAGCTTAAATTCAGTATACGTGTAAAATACTGTACTTAAGGTTTTAATATTGTTAATATATACACACCTGATGTGTGTTTTTTTTTCTTGCGTATTTAAATGTCTTTATAATGTGTATGTATTTAATTGTTCTTTTAACCGGTTGTTCCGTTTAACCAGACAAGTTGGTTACACTGATCTGACTCAAAGAACTCAAAGAAGTGAAATCAAAGAATCAAATGCCAATGATGCTTGAGTGTAAAAATGTCTGTAACTGTGTTTCAGGTGTGTGTTCAATTCTAGAAGAGCCTGTGACATCTGCCATTACACCACAACAGCGCCCTCTGCTGGCTCCCATCTGACATCACCATGTGAAACTTCTGATGCCAAATAACTGAAAACTATTCACAGTTCTGCACAGTTTCAGCCATTCAGCCATGTCGCTGAGGACATCTTTGTACAGACATGGTGCTTTGTTTGTTAAGATATAGCTAACTGGATTATGGGAAATATCCTGTTCCCAGAAAAGTACCAAAGCGACAAGAACAGGACTTGTGCATCTTTTAGCTGTCAGGATGTTCATCCAATCACAAACCTCTCCGTCATTCCACTATTGAGCCTGCAGCTCGTATGGTTTATTGATGATTTCATCATTCTCGTTTGAAAATTATGCAGTATTCGCCTCTAAACCATAGTGTTTTCACCATCATGTGCCATTACGGGAATTCTAATGGTTGCCAGGATAGAAATAACAGAAATCAAAAGTGTAAAAATAAGCAACTGGTGCCTATATTATAGTTTATATAGTTTATATTGTGTACAATTTGGGGGAATTTGGGTGTCAGTGTTACAAAAGACCAAAAATTGTATTTTTTCTTGTGTGTGTGTGTGTGTGTGTGTGTGTGTGTGTGTGTGTGTGTGTGTGTGTGTGTGTGTGTCTTTAGCACTCAGTTGAATTATCAGTTACCAAGTAAACTAACATTATTTAATAACTGACATTATTACAAACGCCAAATCGTTAGGGGGAAAACTGTTCCATAACAGTTTCTAAACTAATGTTTTGTAATGTTATTTTAGTTGCATAAACAATAATTTTTGCTTGAATGTTCTGATTTTATTGTTGTTTAATAATAAATCTTTAAATAATTTACATGTGGTAAAATCCACTTTTTATTATTAGTTTGGCTGCATTTCTTTTGTCAAGGACTTGATATGTTTATAATAAAGCATATAAATCTGGAGAACCAATTTTCTGTTATATGTACCGGTATGTATGCGGAAAAAAAATAAAATTGCAAAATGCCTATTGCAAAAATTGCAAACATCTATACAAATTTTAAAACGAACACGTTCATGAACGCTGTCTTTTGTATGCCCGCCTCTTCCCTCCAATGAATGGTCAAGAAGGTGTCAAAGACGTCTCATCTCTGCTTTTCATTGGCTCTTGCGCTTCATCAATGCGCTCGACACAGGTGCCGTACGCGCACGCGCTGTGACAGCTGACGTCTGCGCGTAGCGAGTGTGCGATCGGAGATCCGTTGCAAACGTCTGTTCACGGTATGTCAACACGACAATTGTGTTTAAATTAGCAATATTTGGCGTGTTTTCTCTCTGCGCTGTAAGGCATCAAGGAGACTAAAGTGCTTACTGGGTGTAACTTGACATGATGAAATTACGCAGATTTATGGAAGGGGGTGTTATCGTTTTTCTCTTGTGGACATTTTTCGTTGTTGAAAGAAATACTGTATGTTGTTTAGATTAGAAAAATAGTTATTAATTAATACTGATGATGAATGACAGAAAGTATTACAATGATATCAATGAACAAAAGGGTCATCCTCTGTGCTTGTTGAGTAAATATCGGTTTGCGCTTCGGATGCTCATTATCTGATCATAATTATTTTACGCTAAACAGTAAACGGTAATTGTGACTATCAACATTAGATACAGATTTCAGTGTATTAATATAAACACGCGCGCGCGCGCACACGCATGCGCGCGCATATAAGGACGCGCGCAGACATGAAAGAAATATCTTTCAAATACGGCACCTTTCCCAAAAAGAGGGTCATTTCTTTTTTCTTTGATGTGTAATTGTCATTTATTTAATATTACATAAGGCAAATGTTTCCTAGTTTTTTAATGAATAAATAAAACGAGAAAGAACACAAAAATGACTATACTGTACATTGTGTTTTTGTGCAGTCCTCTCGGTGTGTTTATTTATAGATCAGTATTATTTTGATATACTCAGAGTCTGACATTTAAGGTTTCTGCGTTTTCTTTGTCGGGAATTATTACTGAATGGCATATTCCGGCTCAAAGGAACACTAGTAAATTGTGCTAGAGTTCTGTTCAGTACAGTAATGTAAAACTACAGTAATGCTCACTCACCTTTAACTCTAAATAAAACTACATGATCTAGCCAAATTAGTGTTGTCTTTTCATTCTATGGCAAAAAGCCATTTTGACAATGTCAAACTATTATTTTGTAAACTTTAAATCGTTTATTGTACAGTACTTTCAAATTGTTACACACACACACACTATATATATATATATATATATATATATATATATATATATTCCTAAAACAATCTGTCCTCCTCCTCTTCCTCTCTCTCTCTCCCTCTCCCTCTCTCTCTCTCTCAGTGTAATGGCTACAACAAGGATCCTCATTAAGGGAGGGCGTGTGGTGAATGATGATGTCACCCAGGAGGTGGACGTCTACATAGAGAATGGGGTGATCCAGCAGGTAGGGCGAGAGCTGATGGTCCCGGGCGGCGCGAGGGTAATCGATGCGTCTGGGAAGCTGGTGATCCCGGGCGGCATCGACACCAGCGTCCACCTGAAGCAGACCTTCATGAACGCCACTACTCAGGATGACTTCTACAGTGGCACCAAGGTGAGCAATGCATGCACCATCACCATGACCAAACAAAAAGCAGGATCACAATGGACTGATCACACACGCACAAATACACATTCTGCATTCTGTAATAAAATAAATCTTGTAATAAAGTCTCACTTGTTTTCACTTTCTCCAGTAACAGCTTTAAGTTCAGCTTTAATTGTGCTTCTTGGATTAAATAATATGCTCTCCATTTCTCTCTGAGCCCTTTTCTCTCCCCCTGCTCTCTCTCTCTCTCTTCCTCTCTCTGTCTTTCACTCTCCTCCTCTTCTCTAGTTGTCCCTTTCTCTCTCTCTCCCTCTCTCTCTTTCCATCTTTCTGTTTCTCTCTTTCTCTTCCTTTATCTGTCTCTCACTCACTCACTCACTCACTCACTCACTCACTCACTCACTCACTCACTCACTCACTATCTTCCTCTCCTCTCGTTGAGCCTTTCTCTCTGTTTTTCTCTCTCCCTGTCTTCTCTCTCTCTATCTCCCCCGCCTCTCTCTTTCTCTCTCTCTCTTCCTCACCCTCTCACTGTCACTTTCTTTCACACGCTTGCTCTCTTTCTCTCTCTCTTTTTCTATCACACACTCTTTCTCTCAATCTCTCGCTCTTTTTTTCTCACTATAGCTCTTTCTCTCTCACTGTCTCTATCACTGTAGCTCTTTCTCTCTGTTTTTCTATGTCCCTCTCACAATCTCTCACTTTCAAACACACCCACACCCACGCACACACACACACACACACACACACACACACACACACACACACACACACACATTATAATTCTCTTCACATCAACTCTCAACTCCAAAAATGCATTGTGCCTTTAAGTGGGTGTGTGTGCCAGTGTGTTTGGTTGTTTTTGTGTGAGTCACATACTGAGGTCACCAATCACCACTCATATTAAAACATCTGTGACAGACACTCCCATCGTCGTCTTAGCACTTCCTGTCTCATTATTCAGGCTGCACTGGTCGGAGGCACAACCATGGTGATGGCCCACGCGCTGCCGGAGAAAGGCGCATCCCTGCTGGAGGCTTTCGAGAAGTGCCGCGCTGTGGCTGATGCCAGCGTGTGCTGTGACTATTCTGTACACGTGGGCGTCACCTGGTGGGCACCACAGGTATTACACGACTGACTGTGTTTGTCCTTAAACAGTACATGGAGCAGGTCGGTAATATTATCGTGTGTCAGGTGCGGCGGGAGATGGAGGCGCTGGTGGGAGACAAAGGCGTCAACTCCTTTCAGATGTTCATGGCATATAAAGATGTGATGATGTTGAAGGACTCGGAGCTCTACCAAGCACTGCACTGCTGTAAAGACACGGGTGCTGTTGCGAGAATCCATGCAGAGAACGGAGAATTAGTGGTGGAGGTGAGACGTGAAGAAACGTGTCTGTGTGTCTTTAATTGAATAATGTATGTAGTGTTTAATGGACTTAATGATGTAGGGGGCGAAAGAGGCGTTGGAATTGGGAATTAGTGGTCCTGAGGGGATAGAGATCAGCCGACCAGAGGAGGTGAGTTTACGTGTGTGTGTGTGTGTGTGTGTGTGTGTGTGTGTGTGTGTGTGTGTGTGCTGACATTTACACCAGGGTGAACCGAGCACCGTTTTTACACAAATATAAGCACCCAGTGGATATAATAACCCATGATAATACACATGGGTGAGAATCAAAACATGATTTTTCTGGCACAACATAAAAGTTCTATTAATGTGCGCACCTTCTCGGTAAGGAGCCAAATCTGAGCAGAACATTAAACAGTATTTTTAAATGTAGTAGAGTATATCTCCAGTAGGATGTGCTATGATTCCACTTCCTATGTCCATATATGGTCGCATTCCGGCTGCCAAAGGTAGGTTGCAGACAGAGTTCTCCATGTTATTGTTTTACATTTAATTTATTTTATTTTAAGTGTGGTATCGTGGCTAATGTTTTTTTTTACATCTGTTATTCAGCCAATAAGCATAAATGCATGTCGGCCTCCCGAACCATTATTTAAAAGAAATAAAAGAGGACACACTGCAGAAGCGCACCACTGCATAAAGACGGCATATTTTCATTTATTTGTGAATGCTCCTGACTTGAAATGTGGAAAAATGGGTGCTTATATTTTTGCGCATAAGCAAGTGTTCAATGGACTAAAATTGTAAAAATGGGTGGTATATTTGCGAAAATACAGTACTAGGCTTTTTTTTGTTTTTTACAGTATACGGCCTATTAGTCACTTATGGGGCCCTTTGGCTGGGTCTCAAGAGTGTATCTATATAGGCTTTTAGGTCAAAGTGCACCCCCGATACTAGCTTGGAGTGTGGCTCTATGGTCCCTTGTAGTGACCTTTGGATGGGGCCCACCTGTTAGGGTATCAAGGTGGGACTTTAGAGACAATGTAAGTAATAAATTGAAGGTGGGATTAAGTAATTAATGTATCAAAGTGGGGCTGTAGTTGTATGATCACTTGTGGGGTCCTTCGTATTCGTCCTTTGTGTGTGTGTGTGTGTGTGTGTGTGTGTGTGTGTGTGATGCTTACTCATACTGATGGGGTTTATCTGTGCAGTTAGAGGCTGAGGCAACACACAGAGCCATAACCATTGGGAACAGGGTAAGAACATACAGTGTGTGTGTATGTTGTGTGTGTGTGAGACTAGTGTTGTTCTTCATTCAAGGCTCATTGTCCGGTGAACATTGTGAACGTGTCCAGTGTGTCTGCGGCTGATGTCATTGCTGCCGCTCGGATGCAAGGTGAGACGTCATGTAACACACTCTTTCTCTGCAAAACTAGACGTGAAACAGTGTTTTCTGTTGGTAAACTCAGGGAAGGTTGTTCACGCTGAGACGACGGTGGCTCACTCTGTGCTGAGCGGAATGAATTATTATAATCAAGACTGGGCTCACGCCGCCGCCCACGTCATTGTTCCGCCCCTGCGACTCGACCCTAACACGCCCGACTACCTCATGGGGTTGCTGGGCAGGTACACAATAGTATACAAGAGTGAGCATGAGGTCATCAAGCAGCTCTGAGATTAAATGTTATGGTTTTGTCGCAGTGACATCATCAGCGTGGTGGCGTCTGATCACAGAGTGTTTAGCACTAAACAGAAGGCCCTGGGCAAAGAAGACTTCACAAAGATCCCTCATGGGGCGGCAGGCGTAGAGGACCGTATGAGCGTGATGTGGGAGAGAGGAGTGGTATGACCACCAGCTCCACCAGCTCCCTTCCTTCTCCTTTATTCATGTGTGTTATGTCCTTCAGGTGGGAGGGAAAATGGACGAGAATGGATTTGTGGCAGTGACCAGCTCAAATGCTGCAAAAATGTATAATCTCTATCCGAGGAAGGGGCGAATCAGCCCTGGGTCAGATGCTGATGTTCTGGTGTGGGACCCGGAGGCCACACGGTAAGACTATATGTAGACACTTGTCCAGATGTGAGCGGAGTTCATGCTTCTCTCTCATTTGCTTTCAGGACAATCTCAGTCAGCTCCCAAGCCCAAGCCGGAGACTTCAACCTGTTTGAGAAGCAGCGCTGCCACGGCGTCCCGCTGGTGACCATCAGCCGAGGTCGCGTGGTGTTTGAGAACGGCGTCTTCACTTGTGCTCAGGGTTCTGGAAAGTTCTCCCCCATGCGAGCGTTTTCAGACTATTTGTACAAAAAGATGATCCAGAGGGAAAAAGTAAGGTTCAAGTCAGATATCTGTGTGAAGATATGAGCGTCTCATGTGCATCTCTCTCCGATTCAGACTCAGAACTTGCGTGCCGTGGATCGGAGCCCTTACTCGGGTGATGTTGCCTTGAATGCCAACCCTGGTAGGAAAGACTCCGTCTCTTCTGATGGCGAGGGTTCTGTTCGTGCGGTGCCCAGACACGCAGTCAGAGATCTGCACGAGTCCAGCTTCAGCCTCTCAGGTGTTTTTATAAAGAGATGTTTAACAATATGAATATAAATCCATTTGTCACAAGATCAATTGATTCGTTTTTTCTCAAAGGATTATCAGTCTATTTTTTGTTCTATTTTTAGGTGCTCAGGTGGACGATCACGTTCCCAAGAGATCCTCAGCCAGGATTCTGGCTCCTCCTGGTGGGCGTTCCAGTGGCATCTGGTGACCAATCAAATTGCAGATACGCTGTCTCCTTGGCAACCGCTTTCTGAGCCTGGCTATTGCTGTTTGGTGATGTGGTGTTGTGTCCAAAGTGCCAAAACTGTCATATTTGATGAAATGATGTGTAAATGTCAGAAATAATGACAACTGTGACCACAGTTATTTACTTTAGTCATGGAAAATATTTGCCATCACGTTATTCTGTTTTTGTCAGTTATTTGTGTTGTTATAAGTTGTTCTGCAAGTGTTGTGTTTGTGTTACAGAACATTTTTCAGGACGTAAGTGCAGGCCAAACTGAGAGCGGGTTTATTCAAGAAAACAGTCTGATTAATTGAAGACTCAATGTTTGTTTTAGTAAGAATTAATGTTGATGGAATATTTAAATATACATATATAATTACAAATCTCTATATATTTACAGAATGTGGTTTGTTGTAGTTTTGAAGTATTGTTGAGTGGTTTGATGGTTCATGTTTCAGTGAAACTAACACCGATTTTTATTAGTCAGAAATTTGATTAATATAATTATTGAAGTTAACTTTTATTATTAAAAAGTCATTTTAAAGCATATTTACAGCAAGAGCTGTAACTTTACAAACTAATTGGGATGATTATTAAATAGAATTTCAGTTATTATCCTGCCTGTTGTTGGAATATTCACCTGCTGTTGTTCCCTCGCCTCTGGTGTGTTTGTAAAACTGATAAATGTTTTAAACATCCTGATTGTTCCAGCATGAGATGTTTTATCACTGCTGCTTTATGAAGCACAATTTATCTTGTCTTGTTATTTTCTGTGAGAGTTGTTTTACTGAAAGGCATTTTGTAAACTTCATTTTGTGAGGTGAGTTTTTTCTCAATATGGACATGTGCATTAAAATGAATAAAATAACTCTAAAACATAAATTCTGTGCTAATATTTTAATGCTATATACATGTCTATTAATAAATAAATAATGCATGTGTGTTCTGAATGAGTATGTGTATACGCGTTACTCGCGTGGTTTTATAATAATTATATATTAACATTGTCAAAACGATTGTTGTTGAGATTTTCTATTTCGAGTACTGTATATCGGTGTTTTTGTTCTTGTTATTGTCATCTGTAATATTAGCTACAATCACCTGCGCAACTTCCGGCTCACGTTCCGACGTCACAAGGACGCTAGGGGCGCACGCGCGTCTGGCACTGCGTTTCCACAGACGCTGATTTCAAGAGACTGCGCACAGATCTGTCCGTCCACACCGGCGGAACATATTTACAGCAACCGTGAGTAAAACAATCCGTAAAGACGAGGCGCGCGGCTTTAAAACGTTTTACAGACTGAGTGTAATAGATTTGATCAGCCTTGAATAGCGTTTAAATAAGAAGAGTGTGGCGTCAGTCTGCAGAGGCCCTTCAGATGCACGCGTCGCGTACCTGCGGACGTCACGCGTCGTGTTCTGCTCAGGTTCGGTTCTGGTTCAGCACGTCGGTGTATTTCACCCACTCTAGCAGATTTGTGCACCGGCATGCTTCCATCATTGGTACTGCGGGCGCGCGCACCGACCCAGTGACGTCATCAGCGCTGTGACCTCCTCAAAATAAAAGAAAAACTGTACATGTTGTGTTGCTGGGACATTACTCGCTGTACTGACACTTTATTGTTGGTTAATATTGGTTAATTCTGTTGAATTGACCTGTACAATTGAACTTGATTTATTCAGTTGCTTTTTATAAGTAATACAGTATTATTTTGATTGGAAAACTATCTAAGATTCATGGCCTAACAATCTAAGAGTCATGATTTGTGGCTGTAAAGGTTAATACAAATATTATGGATAAAGAGTAACCTTTTAGAAAATAATCAACTGAAGTTTTTGTCTATGCACAATTCTCTTTTTTGAACGTCTAACAAACACAGGCTCGCACTGACACACCCACAAAAGGTTCCGGAACATTCCCATGGAAAGCTGGAAGTGTGACGTGTGTAACTGAACGCGAGCCACATCACAAAGAGTGCATGTTTTTTCAAGTCAGCGAATAACTACAGCGGAACAAATACACAATACAGTACTACAATAGGCCGGCTGGCGTCTGTCTAAGCTGGCGATGTGTAGGTGTGATGCTGGTCGGATCTGTGTAGGTGTGAAAGATGCTCAGCGTGTGTGTGTGTGTGTGTGTGTGTGTGTGTGTGTGTGTGTGTGTGTGTGCGAGTGAGGAACCAAGAGAGAGCTTTTGTGTGGCACAGGAAGTCCCTGAGATCTCACCAGTGTTATTTCCACGTATTGTTTCTCTCTCACACACACTTTCTCTCCCCGTTTCTGCTTGTTTTCTAGGCCGTCGTTCTGCTGGGAACAGAAAACACAGCGGAGAGTCAGTGTGATAGAGAGACATCCACCTACTGACGGTCAGTGTGTTTAAGAGAGAGTGGGTCACCTATTTAAGCATGAAAGGAAAGGCTGCTTACACATACTGTACTGATGGATGATGGGAAATCTGGTTTGTTCTTTCTTTATGTTCTCAGTTAGGTGATGGCAGTGAACGTTTACTCCACATCCATGAGCGTGGAGAACCTGAGCAGACATGACATGCTGGCATGGGTGAACGACTCCCTGCAGCTCACCTACAGCAAGATTGAGCAGCTGTGCACAGGTATGTTGCAAGCCCGGCCCCTTTCCACATCCGTGTGCTGATTGGCTGCATCCCTCAGGTGCCGCCTACTGTCAGTTCATGGACATGTTGTTCCCTGGCTGCATCCTGCTGAAGAAGGTGAAGTTTCAGGCCAAACTGGAGCACGAGTTCATCCACAACTTCAAAGTACTGCAGGCTGCTTTTAAGAGGATGAACGTGGACAAGGTGAGACATGGCCTTGTGCAGATCACCCAACAAGCATCTCGGCATCCTCTGTGTTTGTGTGATGGCAGATCA
Organism: Paedocypris micromegethes; assembly: GCA_028031935.1. Taxonomy (NCBI): domain Eukaryota; kingdom Metazoa; phylum Chordata; class Actinopteri; order Cypriniformes; genus Paedocypris; species Paedocypris micromegethes. The sequence goes on from CM051496.1 coordinate 6,157,915, forward strand.
TTCCTGTGGAGAAGCTGGTGAAGGGCAAGTTTCAGGACAATTTTGAGTTTGTCCAGTGGTTTAAGAAATTCTTTGACGCCAACTACGATGGAAAGGAGTATGACCCTCAGCTGGTGCGGCAGGGCCAGGACATCACACCTCCACCCAACTCTGGTGAGGTCACTGTGCAGAATCAGTGGAAGTTATTACAAATAAAGTGTCAGCATTGGTTTTGCTGACAATAAAACACTAAAGCAAAGACAAACATTTATTGTACTTGGTTTGATTGTTGCCTGTGAAAAGAAAAGCAGATGTGTGTGTGGAAGTGAATGTATGTGTACGATTTTCGATAGTGTATTTCATGGTGAATGTGTGTATGAATTCTTTTTGTGTGTTTTGAGCAGAAAACGTGTGTGTGTGTGTGCGCCGGTTTTGTGTGTTTGTGTGTCAAAATATGCAATTGGAAAATCCGAAAACTTAAAAATAAAGTCATGTCTCGCAAGCGGCTAGAATTAAACATGTTTTAGCATGTACTGTATTTATTAGTTTTTTAAACACCAATCCCATATTTGTATATTGTAATTTAACTTTTTATTTTCTACATGGAGTTTAACTTAATTACCTCGGTTTGTGCGCTTTGAGACAGTGAAAATTCCAATAGATAAGAACATAGTCAATAATTAATAATTGGACGAAAAATGAAACAGCTGAATATTATTAGGTTACATTTAGATTATTAAGTATTAATAATCATTTAAAATATTAAGTACATTTAGAAACAAGGAAAGATAATACTTATAAACTAGAGATAAACAGTTTTATTGTTGATCTATTTGAAGTGTTTTTATCTGACGTGTGACAGTGCAAAGTATATAATGTTAAATCTGAAACAATTTTCATTGTTATATTTTAGATTTTAGAGCAAAATGAGCTGATGAAATTGTGCTAAATGTGAATGTGTTTTGCTATCAGCTGATGTGTTTGTCTCATTGATGTTGTTGTAGGGCCTCAGCGAATGTCGCCGACGGCACCCAAAAGCATGCCCACACCCCCGCGCACTATTAGCTCCACCCCCTCTTCCGGAATCCGGCGGAACCTACCAATGTCACGTAATGGAGGTGGAGATGCTGAGATCATGGAGCTCAATCAGCAGGTACCAAACATACACACCACTTTGGTCTTCAGGGTTTTCCTCACACTCTCATTCTCTTCAGCTGCTGGACCTGAAGCTGACGGTGGATGGCCTGGAGAAAGAGAGAGACTTTTACTTCAGCAAGCTGCGGGACATTGAGTTGATCTGCCAGGAGCAGGAGAGTGACAGTAATCCTGTCCTCAGCAAGATCATTGCCATCCTATATGCCACAGAGGTGCATCATGGGATTGCGTGATGAATTAGTGTTTAGTTACCACGCGTTCACTCATTGTGTGTTTGTTTCAGGACGGTTTTGCACCTCCAGCAGACGATGAGATTGACGATCAGCCTCCGGACCAGGACGAGTACTGATCTCTCCTCCTGCCACCACTCTCTCTCTCACTTGTTCACGACTTTTGATTTTAGTTTCTTTGTTCTACACAAACACACTAGATTGTTCACAAGCTTCCAGTGTGTGAGACTTGCACAGTAACGAGGACATTTTACATGATTGTAGGCATCACAGTGTGTCTGTGCCGACAGAGGCTTTTAATGATAATGGCGAGTTTAATTTATTTATGTAATTTGACACATGATTTTAAAAACACTATAGCATACGAACAAAAACCCACACGGATGCTTAACCGACTAAGTTTTATTAGCTGTGATATTTTAATTTAACTATTGTTTTGTTTTATTTGCTTAAATGATTATGACAGGGTTTCAACTGACGGCTCTCATTTATCATTCAACACGCTCATCTGCTCCATTTGAGATTTTACTATGTAAAATAAAAATGTGTGCGGGGAATGGAGTGCTGGATTTCTGTGTGATGGTTAGAGCAGATTTCAGGTTTTGAGAAAGATGTAATTGGCGTTTAATGAGTATCTGTTGAAAATCATTGACCTAGAAGTATCCCATCTGATGCACGACTCTATGATGGACAGCTCAAGCTAACACAAATTCGGCACAAGTAGGATGTTTTTGGTGTGACGGCATAACCCGGGACCCACGAGTGGATTATTAATAAGCATTAGAAGAAGTGACACAGCACGCGGGGAAAGAACCGAGCCAGTGTCTGAACGACATTGAGTTTGTTTAATGTAGGTCAATGTGTCAGATCTGAATACCGCCACGATGTGGTGGTAAATAATAACCAACGAGTGAAGACTATTTGTTTTTTCTATCTCTCATGTATGCTTACTGTTTTAGTAGCATTAAACTAAACGATCGAAAGAATACAAATTGAACAAAAACTGCACTTCAGTTACTTGCCAGTGTCTGACGGCACATGTTAAAGAGCGGTTTAAAAAGACTTGAGCGCGTCCAATCGCACAATTTCCGGATTTACGCGGCTGTATCACGTGTTCATTGAAGACGTTTCCGATTGGTCAACATTTTTATTTGGAGCGAATAAAATCTCAAATAGCCTTAATATTTGTTATAGATATCTTTTCGTTTCATAAATTGTATATGACAAACTTTAAAGGTACTTCTTTTGTAACATGAAGCACAAATCATAATCGAATAGATTTTTTAATCGCTCCTTGTCTGACCGGAAACGACTTTGAGGGGACAGGCTAGAATTCCAAGCACTTCCGCTTGACGGCAATCAGACGTGGCGTTAGACTCTTTGCCTTTCAGATCACCAAACAGCCGAATTTTGATTATCATTTTCAGTCGATCGTGTCGCTATTATGGCCTCTGGTGAGGGCAAATGGGAGGTGGTGAGAAAAGGAAAGAAACAGAACAACAGTTCCGCGGGGAAAGCGCAGGATAAAAAAGCGAGCAGGAAAGCTCTGAGAGAGGCCAACACGAGCCACAATGACCCGAACCGTAAGAGCCACAGCCGAAGCGCAAACACACGCTTAAAATAGAGGTAAAAACGCTCCATGATCCGCGCTCTGACAGGATTAACGTCATGACTGTGACGTCAGCACGTCACGCGTGACAGAACCACACGTCTTTACGCACTTATACCCTCAGCATTGCCAAATTAAATTCAACATTTAACTATAATCTACGTTTTTAGTATGAGTTCGTTTTGATTTCAACAATTATGCATTTCATCTACTGCACATCTGATGCACTTCATTTACATGAAATGGGAATAAGAGTCAAAATCAATTCTTCCTGATTTAAAATCCATTGGGGCGTGTGAAATTACACATGCGCAATATTGTTGTGAAATCACGTTGTCCTCGGAAAGCTGGTGTTCTGGCTCACTTTGTATGTGTGTTCCTGCAGGGCTGCTTTCTGAGACCATCTACGACGGCTTTGAGAAAATGAAGAAGCAGAATAAAGAACAGGTTCCACCAGCCGTCGACCCACAGCAGAAAAAAAACCCTGGGAAACTGAGCAAGATACCCCCCATCGGCCCCACCAGATCTACTCCCACCCGCTACAGGACACTGGAGGAGGCCGTCAAAGCTGTGAGTACACACACACACACACACACACACATACACACACACACACACACACACACACGCACATCAGAAGTCAGAAAGAGCTTTATTGCCAGGTTCCATAGAGAGAACTTTATGGAACTTGGAATGTGTCTTGGTGTAAATTGGTGCTTCACGACATACATTCAACATTCAGTTGCACAGACAGAACCGTGACATAATGTGACAGTGCACATCAGGGGAAGGGGAGATATAAACATGTAACATAAACATAAACAAATATAAACAAATCTGAGCAGTGTGTTGGTCTAAGTGGCAGTAGAAGTCATTGTATTGAGGTGGGGGGGGCACAGTTCAGTAGGTTGACTGCGGTGGGGATGAAGCTGTTTCGGTGGCGTGAGGTTCTGGTCTTGATGGTTCGGAGCCTCTTGCCTGAGGGGAGGAGCTGAAAGTGTTCGTGACCAGGATGTGAGGGATCGTCCACTTTCCTGGCTGCTCGTTTCCGAGTCCTGGAGGTGTGATGGTTCTACTGTACATAGAATGTACTGATTCTATGTATTCACATACATACATACATACATACATACACAGATGTTAATTATTATAATACAACACGGTCAGTTTTGACAAATACAGACTGATTTGACAGACCAATCAAAGTTAAGAATTCTATTAATTTACACTCTTTTCCTTTTTCACAATTATCCTTTTTTGGTCACGGTCTTTCACAATACATTGCCCTCTCTTTACTTTTCACTCTTTTATTCTCAGTTGGATGTGACGGTACTGAAACAGCAGCTGGAGAAAAGTCAGGCTCTGTTTCCAGATAACCCATCTGTCTGGGTTAAAGATCTGGCTGGATATCTGAACTACAAGCTTCCTGCTCCTGACACAGACCCCACACTCAGCAGCCAGCGACTTGGTGTGTGTGTGTGTGTGTGTGTGTGTGTGTGTGTGTGTCCGCGTTGGGCTTTGTTCCCAGAACGAGGAAGTAAAATTCTCTGCTTGTGTGTAGATTACCCATACTGCCTTGCTGGAAAAGAGCTAAGGAGTGTAATAAAGAACCTTCTGGGAAGATGTGCAGACACTCTGCCAGAGTTCTTCGATCACTGTGTGTTCACCATGCTGAGAGAGCTGGACCGACAACCCAGTCAGTATCCCTCGTTTACCGTACACCACTTACTGTTTCTGGAGGCCTCATCTCTATCTCTCAATGCAGGTGATTCTCTTCACGGCTACAGGATGTGCATTCAAGCTCTGCTGCAGGACAAGCCCAAAATAGCCACGCAGAACCTCGCTGATGTGAGTGCCGCACGGCTTTCTCTGACTGCTCGTGACCTTGTATGTGTGTGTCTGTTTCATAGCATCTGGAGCTGCTCCGCTCACACCAGAGCCGGCCAGCCAAATGCCTGACCATCATGTGGGCTCTAGGCCAGGCTGGATTCTCTGACCTCAGCCAGGGCATCAGGGGTGAGGGATTTTGAAAGAAATGGGTGATGGAGTAACGTGTGAAAGTTCACGCGACACTGAAGTAGGCCTGGGCCATTTGACCTCAAATAAAAATCTTGATTAATTGTACATTTTACACTTACAATTATTTTTAATATTTATTTATTTTTAATTTTTTCTGCCCTCAGTTGTTCTTATAAAATGGGTAAAACATCAATAACTAACCAGATCATTTTTGACATTGTCTCATTCAAAATATAAAATGAGCAGTTCTCTTCTAATTAAAATGGGTTTCCACCCGAACTCAAAAGCCGCTCTGATGAGAAGCTTCACATTTTTTGCGTCACTATTGAGCGTGGAAACCATTATTCTGCAGTGTCTACACTCGACTCTATTGTGTTCTGTGTCATCCTCCCTCAATCCAAATGTGAGCAGTGTAACATCACGTGACTCCACAAGGAGTCTAAATAATCGACCGGGAAAAATGTGATCGATCATAAGTTCTGAATGTCAATTTCGATGGATCGCCCTGCACTGACTTCACTTCTCCTGCCGCAGTTTGGCTGGGCATCATGCTTCCTGTACTTGGGATGAAGTCTCTGTCGGCGTATGCCATCAGTTACCTGGAGCGTCTGCTCACGTGAGTGTCTGTGTGTTCAGCCGGTCTCGCTCGTCCGTGCCTCACTCACTCTCTCCCTCTCTCTTCTCTCTCTCTCTCTCTCTCTCTCTCATTCAGTCTTCATGCCAACCTGACCAAAGGTTTTGGCATCATGGGACCCAAAGAGTTCTTCCCACTGCTGGACTTTGCCTACATGCCCAGAAATGCGCTGACTCAGAGGTAATGCTCAACTCGGCCTGTGCTGACCACACGCTCACCGCTTGTGTGTCCTTCAGCCTGCAGGAGCAGCTGGTGCGTCTGTACCCGCGGCTCAAAGTTCTGGCCTTCGGAGCCAAGCCCGAATCCACCCTTCACACCTATTTTCCGTCCTTCCTGTCGCGTGCCACACCCAGCTGCCCCGAGGCCATGAAGAAGGAGGTTAGTTGCCCTCGCCGACCACACAGCTTGACTTCATTTGCTGACTGTTGATCTTCTGATCTGCAGCTTCTGTGTAGTTTGACAGAGTGTCTGTCCGTGGATGGCCAAAGTCTCAGCGTCTGGCGACAGCTGTACACCAAACATCTGCCTCAGTCCAGGTGCTTTTACCTTCTCACACACACACTTCTCATGTAGTGGACTTGAGATTTAGTTGTGTTTCTCTCTGTTGCAGTCTTCTGCTGAATCATCTGCTGAAGGTCTGGAGCTCACTGCCTCCGAAGGTAAAGTGACCCGCTGACCAGTGTTTGGCATCGTGGTTCTGCATTTGTTTAATTTGTACGCTGTCTTATGGCTATATTAATGGCGTTATGGTTTTTGTTCTTCACAATTGTACATTTCAGAGCAACTCGAAACCTAAACATCATGATTCTGATGCCCTCATGTTCTGCTTCAGTTACAGAAGAACCTCCAGGACACCATCCAGTCCTTCAGAGTGACCAACCAGGAGCTGCAGTGCACCAGTGACACGCAGGAAATGCAAGACTGCAACTCGCTCTGCCAGGTGAGTGCCCACAGAACATCCTCTCTCTCTCTCTCTCTCTCGCTCACCCACTCACCGAGCGTTCTCTTTCAGTCTCTGGAGATGAAGATGCAATACGGAGGGTTCCCGTGGTGGCGTGTGTTCATGATAATGCTGGTCTTCGTTTTGGGCTTTGTGGCACATGACATCAGGTCACAGGGGTCGTTTGTGGATTCCACCACAGCACAGTTTCTGGAGAGGTCAGGGGTCACAGCCGTTTCACAGCAGGCCTGGAGCAAAGCAGCACACCACGGGCAAAAGAGCGTCAGGTCAGGGAAGCTGCTCCCTCCACACGATCAGGAATCTGTCCTTCGCGACTGACCTATTTGTTTGGACACAGGTGGTTGGCGGAAAACGTGCCGCAATATTATTCGCATGGCGTGGAGCAGCTGGAGCCGCTGCTGCTGGAGATGCAGGAGAAGATGAAGAGTGCTGCCATCTTTGTGGCTCAAGGGAGCTCAGAGCTGTTTGTCTGGTTGCAGGAGAACATCCCGCTGTTCATCGAATGGGTGAGAAACACACACGCACGCGCACGCACTGGCAGAGTTTCTTCCGGTGTTTGATGCTGCGCTCTCTGTCTCTCAGATCAGTGAGAACACTCCTGAGAGTGTGTTTCAGTGTCTGGAGAGCGTGAAGGAGTTTCTGCTCTTCATTCTGGAGCGGGTCCTCGTCCCCTCAGTGCAGTATCTGAGCGCAGCGCTGCAGCTCGCCTGGAACTACCTGCAGGAGTCCTGCAAGTGAGTCCCGAGCACCGCACACCTCCATCATCTCCACTGCTAAAACATCTTGGCTTGTCTCTGTAGTGGCGATGTGTCTCTCCACTGCCTTCAGAATCACCTGAGCTCCTTCACAAACAGCACCTGGATTTACCTGCAGGAGGTGAAGAGCCGAGCGCAGGAGCTGCTCACCATGGCCTGACTGGCTGGTCTCTTACTCTTTTGATAACTCGTCGCCGTGCATGAAGTTTTCTGTCTGCTGTACTAATGGCAAGTCTTGTGACAGATTGTTTTCTAGGCCGTATGTGTTACGCAGCAGAGCTGACCCGACCCGACCCGAAGTGTGTGAATGGTAGAAATCAGCTGCTGAACTCGAAACACTGAATATTAATGTGATTTCTGTGTGATTGCCCCCAGTTTGTTGTTTTATTTGTGCTCTGCTGCCATCCTGTTTAAAAGTCTTTTGGTCTAAAGGATTTGGATTTACTGACATTTTAGAAGATCAGTTTTCTAAAGCTCAGCATACCGGTTTTTGACTTCTGGTTCTGTAAGTCCGCTTTATTAATTATAAATGATTTAATAATAAAAATATGCTGTACAAATGTGCTTTTTTTATTCCACTGTCTAACTTACTTCGCTTAAAATTACGTATTACATTAAGGTATCAATATTAATCATTAAATATAATTATCGTGTGTCCAAATGAAAAAAAAAAAATTACTGAGGGTAAAAGAGAACACTTCATGACGTATTCTTAACGTCCGAACTTTGTCCCTTCGATAGCTCAGTTGGTAGAGCGGAGGACTGTAGAGGAATAACCTTCTGATATCCTTAGGTCGCTGGTTCGAATCCGGCTCGAAGGAGACTTCTGTTTTTTGTTCTTGTTCATAATGCGTTCATAAATTATACTATCTATATCCATTGGCTCGTGCAGCATGAACAATGGATTTTGCTTTCATCAAACGCTTGCAATATACATTTCTGCAATCTTTGTTGTCGCTGTACAATACTAACAAAACTAGAACCCGCTTTTACAAGAGAATCCCAGAAAAATACATAAACTGGACAGAAAATACGACAGCATTCAGTACAAACAGGCGGGTCGTGTTTTGTCCGTTTATTCTCCACAAAAGATCAAAAACTCAAAAATCTTTCTGTTTGACCCCAAGGGGGATTAGCTCAAATGGTAGAGCGCTCGCTTAGCATGCGAGAGGTAGCGGGATCGATGCCCGCATCCTCCATCTTTTTGTCCTTCAAATTGGAAAAACAATATTAACGGATTAGATTATTCTACGTCATTTTGACTCTTTAACAAATGTTTCAAATTGAAATTATATATTTAACCGTAATACTATTAATGCGAAATTCGATCATATATTGGTGGGATAGTTTCTCCTTATTTGTGTGTTAACTTTCAACGAGCCAATCAGCTAGCACAACGCACACTTCACGGACCAATCAGACGACAGTGCGATTTGCGAGCGACTGGGTCAGGATACGGGGACTCGGGGAGGTTTGTTTGGGTTTCGTGGATTTGCTTTGTGATCGTCGAAGAGGGATCAAAACACAGGTTATTCTTCTAAATCACAACAGTGTCAGATTCATTATAGAATTGATTTGTCTCAATGCTAAACACACACCCGTTGTTATGCTGGACGTCGTTGTTGATTTTGTCATTGAATCGCTGAGTTCCAACTAGCGACGGCTAGCGGTTAGAACACTAGCGGCTAGAAGCGTCGTTTTGGTCACTTGTTACATTTATGTACATTATTAAACATTTTACTACATGACATGTAATTTAATACACATGAATGCTGTTAATTGCAAATCGACAGCTGTGTGTTTACGTAAATGTGTATATCTGTATTAGACACACATACTGCATATAAGGGCTGTGTGATTAATCACATAGTTTATTAAGGGTAATGTAATTTTATTTTGTTGTGTTTTTTTCCCCACTGTTTTCATTATGTTGTTTATTTTTTTAATGCAATGTGTGTGTGTGTGTGTGTGTGTGTGTGTGTGTGTGTGTGTGTGTGTGTGTGTGTTTTGAATGCCTTGTGACATTCTTTTGTGTGAATTCGGGACCCTCCGGCTCTCTATTCTCTGTATGGTGGTAGCAGAAGTTTGTGTCGCACTGCCAGCACAAGTCGAACCTGTTCCATTCAGTGCATGTTGGACTCTGAGCAGCCTGTCCTGTGCTCGTCCTGATCAATACTTTATTGTTGAACATTTCTAGGAGCATCCAAGGAATGCAAGGTGTCCTCAAGCCATTTTAAGATGAATGTCTAATGGTTGGAATAAAAATCAGCAACGGGAATCAGTGACTTTCTCGAGTATCGGGGGTCTGTTTTCTAGTGAGGGGTTCGTGCTCCTTAGGTCAACGTACCGGCCTGTTTTGCTGAAGAGCGCTCGCTTAGCATGCGAGAGGTAGCGGGATCGATGCCCGCATCCTCCATCTTTTTGTCCTTCAAATTGGAAAAAAATATTAACGCATTAGATTATTCTACGTCATATTGACGCCTTAACAAATTTCTCAAATTGAAATGATATATTTAACCGTAATAATAAATGTAACCGTCCGTTGTGCTGAAGAAAGAGCCAAGCCGAAAGGCAAAAAACTCCTGATTGACTGGTCACTCTGCATTCCAACCCTCACCTATGGTCAAGAGCTTTGAGTCTTTGATTCAAGCAACTGAATTGTTTATTTTTAGCACAATGACCTGTGATTGAATATGTTTTATTTATTGCCACGACAAAGCTTGACAGAACATTCATAAATTGTACTATCTATGTACAATATGCAGTTTTGTTTTGACAGTGCAGATTCAGGATTTGTTGAATTTGCTGATCTGTTGATGTTCTTTTTCAGGCTTGAAGATGAAGAGCTGAATGATCTCATGGAGTTCCGCTTTGGGAACGTGGTGTTCAGTTCCAGGTTCGACTCTGGGAATCTGGCTCGTGTGGAGAGAAGTGAGCGCCTGCACTGCGACGGTGAGAGAGGCCGGACCGCTCAATCACAGCCGGACCATGAGTTCAACGTCTGGACCAAACCCGACTGCGCCGACACAGAGTTTGAGAATGGAAACAGGTTCAAACTTTTTTTTTTTTCATGGACTTCATCAACTTTTACTGTCTACTTGACTACATTTGTGATTGAGTGTCTGTACTCTTTACTCCACTACATTTGAATGGACACTCTCTGTTACTCGCTACATTGTGATTATGCGCAACAAGTCGGCATCTTCTTTCTCCTGCGGGTAATTACTTTATAGGATGAGGCGATATCGCCATCTGCAGGATGCTGAAAGTACTGGATGCTATTTATGAGCACTGTTTTGTACATTTGAGTTTGACTAAAATTTGTTCTTTTTCATCTATTTTGTTCTGCCATTTTGAAACATTGAGGTGTTAAATTTCATTTTTATATCAGGAAATAAAGCATCATGAATTTGTTTAAATTTCAGTCAGAAAACGAGTTTCTCGTTTTTCACATTTCTTGGTGTTTTTTGAGACGAAATTCAGTAGGAGTAAAATACTCAAGTTCTTTTAAAATTGGAACCTTTACGACTTCTACTCAAGTCTTCATGCAATTGGCGGCTTGTAACTTGTAATTAAGTAATTTTTACAGTAAGAGATCTGTACTTTTACTCAAGTATGGTTTTCAGGTAGTTAATACCTCTGGTGTTTTGTAGGTCTTGGTTTTACTTCAGTGTGCGTGGCATCCTGCCGGGGAAACTGCTGAAGATCAACATGATGAACATGAACAAGCAGAGTAAACTTTACTCGCAGGGCATGACGCCTCTCGTCCGCTCCCCACCGGTGAAGCCTTGCTGGGACAGGGTCCGAGAACGACCCACCTATCAGGTGAAGACCACAGCTGTCACACGTCACATGACTCAACACAAAGGTTAAACGAGCACTCAGCCAATCACGCCATAGTGTTGAAAACAAAACAGAGTTTTTATTTTTGTTTAGTGTGAGTATATCCAACAGTGAGTCAGATTATTGTTATTGTTGTTTTTATTATGCAAACTGACATGGTCTGTAAAAGTGTTGTGTTTACAGGTGTCCAACTCTCAGTTCATCTTGTCGTTCGTCCATCGTGTGCCGGAGGTCCGAGGAGTCACCACGTTCTTCTCCTTCTGTTACCCCTTCACCTACACTGAGTGTCAGGACATGATGCTGCAACTGGACCAGAAGTTTCTGAGCAGCACACACACATCCAGAACTTACAGGTAGACTAGAAGAAATATTGTTAGTTATTAATAACATACATTCCTGATTCATATTATGAATTGTTAAATCATCCCTCACTATCTTTTTCCAGCCTACATTCTCTGGTTTACTTATGTGCATCTTCTCTTTCTCTGTCTGCGTGTGTAGTTCAGCAGACAATATTTACTATCACCGTGAGCTGTTGTGTTACTCTCTGGATGGGCACAGAGTGGATCTCATCACTGTTTCATCCTGCCACGGTCTTCTGGAGGAGAGAGAACCTCGTCTTGATCAGTTGTTCCCAGACACAGAGACCCCACGATCCCATTGCTTCAGCGGCAAACGGGTACCACACACCCCGAACATCTCATTTCTCACTGTGGATTTGTGCTTAACTCTGTGTGTGTGTGTGTGTCCAGGTGTTTTTCCTCAGCAGCCGGGTTCATCCTGGAGAGACACCTTCTAGTTTTGTCTTCAACGGTTTTCTGAAATTCATCTTAAATCGGGATGATCCTCGTGCTCAGACACTCCGCAGAATGTTCGTCTTCAAACTTGTCCCAATGCTGAACCCTGATGGGGTCGTCAGGGGTCACTACAGGTCTGAGGTCACACAGCTGGTGCTGTTACTTGTGATAAACAAAATAAACAGCAATTAAATATCTAAGCAGAGTTTTTACTTTTAATCAAATTAATAGATATAATTACTCTATAATTGCAACTATTATTTATAGTAATAAAATACAAATGTAAAAATAATAAATATTTTTGGTCGTTTCCATTTGGTTCAAAAACAAAGGAATTCGAACCAATACGAAAAATTGTTTAGTTTAAGTTACTATATGTAAGTCACTATATTGTAAGAACTAAGTTATGTTGTTGTTGTTGTTGTTAAATAAATAAAAACACAGTGTTTTCTTTCCTGTAGCTCAAGTCCATAAAAAGCCATAAACAACATTAATTCAGTATATATAATTGTTCATATTTTTGCAATGGGAATTTCGCTATTTACTTCATCCTTCAAATGATTTGCCTTGATATAAACTAGACTCTGTTTGTGCAGGACGGACTCTCGTGGTGTGAACCTGAACAGACAGTATGTGAATCCCAGTGCTGATCTTCATCCTTCCATCTTTGCCACCAAATCACTCCTGCTGTACCACCACCAGCAGAAGCGGCCACTCTCCACCCTTAAAACCTCCAGCCTGTCTAACCTCACCTCGAACAACGCCCACTCTCAAATGGAGCAGCATCTGAACATGCTGAACGAGGCGGGCCGAGGGGATGAGCTGATGCTCGAGCTCTCTGAGATTCCCATGCAGCTGGAGGACGGCTGGGAGAAGGCTACGGACCAGAGGGAAGCGGAGCCCTGTGATGAAAACCAATCCGTTCTCCCAACTGGATCAAACTCCACCCCTTTAGAGCAGAGCCCAGCCCAGGACAGCGGTGTAGCCTATTACATTGACCTGCATGGCCACGCCTCGAAGAGAGGATGCTTCATGTATGGCAACAACCTGCCTGAAGAGAGTCAGCAGGTGTGTGTGTGTGTGTGTGTGTGTCTGAACTATATTGTGTGACACAGTTGTGCACTACTGTGCAGGTGGAGAACATGCTGTACCCGAAGCTCATCTCGCTGCACTGCGCTCACTTTGACTTCTCCGCCTGCAACTTCTCAGAAAAGAACATGTATGCCCGCGACAAGCGTGACGGCCAGTCGAAGGAGGGGAGTGGACGGGTGGCGATTCACAAAGCCACTGGTCTGGTGCACAGGTGAAAACCCCAAGCAAGCACGCACACACACACACACACACACACGCACACACACACACACACACACACACACACACACACACACACAGGAATTCTGGTGATTATAGTAAGATAATATGTGTGTTCTCTCTCTGCAGTTACACACTAGAGTGCAACTACAACACAGGTCGCTCCATGAACACCATCCCACCCGCGTGCCATGACAACGGCCGAGCCACGCCCCCTCCATCCCCTGCCTGTCCCCCAAAATACACGCCGGATGTGTACGAGCAGGCGAGAGACATTTCCCTTGATCCCTGTTGCCAGACATAATCAATTATTTTTTTGTTTTTTTTTATGGATACTATTTAATAGTTATACAGATATGTATATAATTACAGTATATAGTATTATATTTAATTGTACAATTTTACACACTCAAACACATTTATGTTACAGTGATCTATTAGAATTATTCCCCAAGTTTATGTTTTAACGGTAATTGTAATACAATGTACAAAAATAATGTAATTTTAAAGCAACTATAATAATAGAAGGCTGGAATATGTATTCGTTTATGTTTTGTTTTATGGTCATTTGGAAGACTCTTAGCAACAGTGACTTACAAAATTTGAATTGGAAGCAAATTGTCAATAAAGATGTTGTCTTAAGAGGGAACGATCGATTCCTTGATTACAAGTTGATTACACAAAGCATTATCAAGATTACAACTAGACAGACCCATTTGTTTAATTTTTATTCTTAAGTTAGTCAAGTGCTAATAAGCTCAGTCTTCAGTCCTTTTTTATTTTTTATGATGTGTTTTAATACTGATATGTTGTTCTGTTAGAGAGAAGCTGAATTGGATAAAAGTCTTGTAAGAGATTCGTTTTCTGATTGTACATGATGTGAGGAGAGTAAATCTGCACCAGCGAGTTGAGGTGGAATGGAAAGTTCCAGTTTTAAAGATCAAAGTTAAAGCTTTAATCTCGATCCTAGTAGCAACTGGTAACCACAAGCAGTATTACTAGCTATTAATGTGCTCTCGATGATTATTCATCCTATTATAATCTATTTCTTCTCTTTGTGTGTGTGCATGGTTCAGGTAGGTCGAGCTGTTGCTATAGCAGCTCTGGATATGGCTGAGTGTAATCCCTGGCCGCGGCTGGTTCTGTCGGAGCACAACAGTCTGATAAACCTGCGGGCGACTGTACTGAAACACCTGCGCAACAACCGTAGCGTCCCGAGTAACCAGAACCGAAGCTGCGGCAGCCCGACTAAACACAAGTAAGAGCTGCCGGCAGTAGTTTAATGTACGAGTAAATAGACTTCGTTACTTTACTTTTTTTTCTACTTTGTACCGAGTCTAAAAAATCATGTGAACATGAATTAGCGGTTGCACTTTTTTGCTCATTTGACAGACTTCTTGTTCTTTTCTTGTTCTTGTTCTGCCGTTTTGAAACACTGAAGTGGTAATTTTCATTTTTATACAGTATTAAGGAATAAAACCTCATAAATAGTTTCACGTTTTTAACATTTCTTAAGTGTTTGTTGATCCAAAATTCAGATGTTTTTTTTTTTAATTGGACGCTTTACGACTTTTACTCAGTTTAAACTCGATGACTTGTAACTTGTAATGGAGTAATTTTTATAGCAAGGTATCCATACTTTTTCATTGTTCTTTTTTTAACTGACTCTTTTTTTTCTAATTTTCGACTTTGCGTTGGTCTGGAACTAAGAAAAGCGCTACATAACTAAGCTTGAACTTTTACTCGTATGGTTTTCAGGTACTGTTTACACGTCTAGCTGCCGGGTCACGGCACCATCATGCGAATACTCATGCTAATGCTTTTGCTCTCCGTGTCAGGAGCCTGAGCACGTCCGCTTCAGAAAACACGCTTCACTTGAATCGTCAGACCGCCTCTACGCTCAAGATGTCCCCCAGCTTCACTTTCGGCTGCTCTGCCCATCGAACCGCAGGAGCTGTCACAGGTCAGAGCGTCACCCCAGTGCCCCCAGTTTGAGTGTGGTTTAATAGTGTGAATCTCTGTAGAAAGTAAAGTCCAGGAGAAGAGGCGACCGCACCACCAGCATCAGCGCCTCTTCCTTCGCCAGGAGATCCCAGTGCGCCCCCCTCTCTCACCGTCATCCTCCTCATCCTCCTCCTCGGGTGTGGGCGGCGCCCTAGGCTGCAGCTCCATCCGTGTGTCAGGTGGGTGGTCCTTCAGAAACCAGATGTAGCGTGGCAGATAGGTGTGTCCCGATACAACATTTTTACTTCCCATACGATACCGATATTGCAGCCACTGATACCGATACAAATCCGATACAATAATCAGCCCAAAACATGAATACTTTTACCCATTTCGTTGTGTGGTATGTATGAAAGGCGAGAACAAAAGTAAGCAACAGTAAGTATGGAATAAAAAAAACAAATTATTATATGTTGGTTGCATAAATTTGAACCTTGAAAATTAGAATTAAAATTCTTGGTCGAAATTGAAAACAAAAGAGGAAAGCCTGGTGGAAATCTGAAACACTGAAAGAAAAGCATGTATTAGTAGTACCTTTGCATTTATTGTTATGATGGTGTACTAACTTTACTAAAATCAAGGCATTGCAATTGAATAAATCAATAATGAAGTTTCAAAGAATAAATGAAACAGAATGTGTTGCAAATTATGAAAATATTTATACTGCAACACTCTAAATAAGTATAAAATATAATTCAAACTGAAATGCTTAACTTGATCCTACTCATGAGGCCTGCTGAAATGTTGTAAAAATTAAACGTTCTTCCATTAAAAAGTTCCATTAAGTTTAAAATGCAGTCAGAACAAGTGCAAAAGATACATTTCTCTGCAGGTCTTAATAATAGTATGAATAGGTGTTGAGCTTTTCATCTGACATTTGAGAAAGATTTGAGACTGTGTTTAAATAAGGCCAGTGGATAAAAAACAAGCATTTTTATGAAAGTAAAAAAAAATTATATATATATATATATATATATATATATATATATATATATATATATATATATATATATATATATATATATATATTTATATCTTGCAGAAATATGACTACAATCTGTCACATTAAAAGTAGCCTAAAAGCATAATAGCCTACTTAGTATTATTAGAGGTACTTTCTTGCAGGATTTTATTGAACATATCAGACAACGAGGGTGCAAAGCTCTAATCTGGAGAAGAGAGACACGCTATGCTCCTTCTGATCTGCCTGCGTCTGCTCCGCTCTGAGTTAGAGCAGCTCTCTCTCTCTCTGTTCACTCTCTGTGAATGTGGCGGGGAGCTCATGATCTGTGCCTCGCTATATCTGCGCTATAAATGCATCTCGGCCATTTCATTCAAACATTGTGCTGTATTTCGCCGGTATTTCGATTTACTTGCGCGCGTAATGGTAACAAACACGAGTGGAACCTGGACATTTTCGTGAATGTATAAACCCCGTGAATTTATCAGACGCCGCGAACAGGACGTGAAAAGAGAACATGTCCCCGCGAAAGAAGACGCTTGCTCACCGTATTTCACTCAGGAGTCTTGGGAGTGAAGACTCAGAAAGTGTTCGTGCAGAGTTTTGTGATGCTGTTTCAAATGCGCGATGAGGTTGGATGTATTAAACTTTCCCGGTTCTGTTCCACCGCGGGACATTTGTGACTTTACAGTCATTTGGCAGACGTTTTTGCACCGTCTTTTTCGCACTTTAATGAGAAATGCTGCCACACGGCCGACATTGCTCTTTTTCTTTACTGCTTGCTTGCAAGCAGCAGTGTTGTGATCACGTGGGCTCTGAGCGCTGCTGAATACAAGAGCCATTACGGAGTTTTGAGCGCTCATATTTATCGGAGCTTATATCGGAGACTTTTAACGCAATCCGATTCGGGTTTTTACATGCCTAGTGGCAGATATCCATAAACAAGTATCCATGTTCCAGCATTTGGTTGTTTTGTCACATACATAGGCAACAGCTGCCCCGAGTTCCGCCCAGTGGGCAAGACAAAGGACGCCCCCAAGTGTTCTGGTGGGCGGAGCATCAAGTCACTGAGGTCGGGGTCTAATTATCCTCACGCACCACAGCGGAGGGCAGCGCCTCCTGCACAGGTAGAGCCCTAGCGTTCTTTCTCTCTCTCTCTCTCTCTCTCTCTCTCTCTCTCTCTCTCTCTCACACACACACACACACACACTGCGGGAACAATGGAGGTTGATTCAGTGTGTGTTTACTGCGCCGCAGGAGTCACTGAAAGACTCAGAGGTTCTGAAGTCGGTAGGATGTAGCAGGTAAGACCCTTATTTGCGTTTGTGTTGGCTGTAAGTCACTCTGTCTTCTGGTTTCAGATGCGAGGTGAAGCCTCGTCCGAGTCGCATCCCAGTGCGGATGCCTCCTCCCATCAGCACCAGCTCGGAGTCACCCAGCATGGTGTGGAAACTCATTAAGCCTGGGATCAAGAAGCATCTCGGTGGGTTTGCACAGGTTTAACGACGTCTGCAGAAGCTTAAGCTCACGCCCGTCTGTGCTTTCAGGCGTGTCGGGGAAAGAAGGTTCTGCTCTCCGTCTGGCTTCTAAAAACCTGAAGAACAGCCGGTAACTGAGATTCCAGTCACTCGCACGTGGCAATGACATCATCAGCATTTAAACGGTTCATAAGCACAAGATGTTTAGTTTGACTGGTTTCATGTACAGTACTAGTGCAATTTTTTATGTTGTGATCTAAAATTGTGTAAAAACTGTTTTGTGAATATATAGTTATGTATTGAAATATTTGTGAATTCTTTGGTTTTATAAGCAATAAATGTCAATATTTATGAACAAAGCAGTAGTGCAGTACCTCCTGTGCATTTCTTTGAATAAAATGGATACAACATCTCTCATTTTCAGTACTTTATGAACTATTTTTTATACAAAATGTGCATTTACAGTTCGCTTGTCCAACATTTCTTCATGTGGAATGTTCCAGAACAGAACCTGGGAGACAGAAGCAATATTGTATTAAGTCCACTTAGATACTCTTCTAAAGTCACTTACCCTCACTCCAGTTTCTTGGGGTTGTTGACAGCCACGTAATGATAGAGGACCACCAGGAGGAACAGGGAGACCCCCAGCATGTTGGCAAAAATGGCCAGCTGCACGTCGGTCACCATCTTACTGACAAAGAAAACAGAGTGATGATCAGAAATGTTTGTGGATAACGTCACTGCTATCATGTAGTACTGATTTGCAATATGTGATATTGCAAAAACGCTGACCGTTCAGGTCAATATCGAGAACCATCTGATAAAAACAAGGGAGTGATCGCATCCGAGTAAATTTGCCCAATTTCACTAGAATCAAAATGCAATCAGATTTGATTAAAACGAAAATTTTTAAATATAACAAATGTCACAAACGCATTTTTTGGTAGTTTAATTGGGATTTACTTACGCTGATGTGTCGATATCTCTGGTGAATCAATAGACGCTGCGCTGGGTTTCCGGGATTAAGACACGTCATTTTCATACGGGTCCTTTATTACGTCACATCCTCTTAGTTAGTAAATTTTATATTAAATGTCTTCGTGTTTTTTCAGTACTGTATGGGATTAGAACTGACGGTGTTTTACATTAATCTTTCTTGCCTTTCTTATTATTCTATATTTCTTGCTTTTCTAAATAAAGAACGCGCGACCTTTCTCCCGACCACTAGAGGCGCTGGCAAACGGTTTCATTCACAAACAAGCGCTAATTCAAACGTTCAAACCAGACTCAACAGAACAACTTGCGACCGACCATAAGCATAATTTTTCATTTCACGGGTTCAGAATCGTGTAAACATAACAAGTGAGTAAAGAGTCTGTTTATCACATTCCATATAGAGTTTGATTGTAAAATAGTGTCTTTATGCTTGAGTGTGTGTGTGTGTGTGTGGTGTGTGTGTGTGGTGTGTGTGTGTGCGTTTGTGTGTGTGTGTGTGTGTTCGCGTGTTCGCGCGCCTGTGCGTGTGTGTGAGTGAGTGAGTGAGAGAGAATAAAAATTTGTAACGCTGTGATCAGGTGATGGGGGTGACGGATCTCTGGTCTATACTGGATCCGGTCAGGGAATGTGTTTCCCTCTACAGTCTCGCGGGGAAGACCCTCGCTGTTGATCTTAGTCTGTGGGTGTGTGAGGCTCAGCATGTGCAGGCTATGATGGGAAAAGTCACAAAGCCACACCTGAGGTAAGTCCAGCAGCATCCAGGTTTGATGTGAACAATGAGAAAGACGTGTGTGTTTCGTGCAGAAATCTCTTTTTCCGCGTGTCCTCTCTGACTCTGATGGGGGTGAAGCTCGTGTTTGTGATGGAGGGAGATGCTCCTAAAATCAAAGCCGAGACCATGAGCAAGCGCACGGAGGCAAGATACGGTGGCATGAAAGCGGCAGCCAGTGTGCGAACGACAAGTCGGTCTCGTTTCAAAGCTGTTCTGAGAGAGGTGGGCCTTCCTTTCTTGTGTTTACTTCTGAAGACTCTGCTCAGACCCTCGGCTGTCAGTGTGCAGAGATGCTGGACTGTCTGGGCGTCCCGTGGGTGACCGCTGCGGGTGAAGCCGAGGCCATGTGTGCCTATCTGGACTCCTGCGGCCTTGTGGACGGCTGTATCACCAACGACGGCGATGCTTTTCTATACGGCGCTCGGACCGTGTACCGAAACTTTAACATGAACACAAAGGTGCCCAGCACTTGCTTTAGTGTTTAACCTCTTGATGATGATGTCTGTCCGTCGCTTGTTTGTCTCAGGACCCTCAGGTGGACTGTTATCAGATGTCTCGTGTTCAGGCAGAACTGGCACTGACCCGCGAGACTCTGGTGGGTCTGGCGGCTCTGCTGGGCTGTGACTACATTCCCAAGGTAAAACCGGTGGAGCGCAACAGGATGAGCGCAACCTGGTGGGGATGAGCGGCATCACAGTTTATACTTCCTGTCGTTTATGTTTGCAGGGCGTGTCTGGAGTTGGGAAGGAACAAACTCTAAAGCTGATTCAGAGTCTACAGGGACAAAACCTTCTTCAAAAGTAAATTGTGTGTGTGTGTGTGTGTGTGTGTGTGTGTGTGTGTGTGTGTGTGTGTGTGTGTGAGTTTGAGAGGGTGAGTTGTGTGTGTGTCTGAGAAAGAGTGTGTAATTGATTGAGAAGATGAATGAATGTGTTCATGAAAGGATGAGTGAAATAATGTGTGTGAATGAGTCCGTTCATCAAAGTGTGTGTGTGTAAATGAGTGACAAGAATGAATGAGCGTTTTTGTGAAAGGATGAGTGCAAGTGGGAATGAGTCTGTTTATGAGTCTTTGAGACAGTGTGTGTGTGTGTGTGTGTGTGTGTGTGTGTGTGAGAGAGAGAGAGAGAGAGAGAGAGACACAGCGAGTCAATGCTTGAGAGTGTGACATTGTGTGTATGTGTGTCTGAAAAAAAATTGCAATTGAGAAGATAAGTGTGTCTGTTTATCAAAGAGAGTTTGTGTGTGTTTGAAGTGTTGTTGTTTTGTTTATTATTCAAAGATTTGCAGAATGGAGGTCAAAGGAACCTCAAACGTCAGAAATCATGGTGAAGAAAGTCACTCACTGTCTGGTGTGTCGACATCCTGGTTTGTTATTTCTCTCTCACCACTGCTCATCCCGTTCGATGAGACTTCACATCTCTGTGTGTGTGTGTGTGTCCCAGGCTCGGCTAAACTGCACGAGCGCAGAGGGTGTGTGTTGTGTGGCAGCGAACGCTTCTGCTCACCTCAGGACTACGATTCCCAGTGTCCGTGTGAGTGGCACCGCAGCGATCGCCAGACGTCTGCTGCCGAGACAAACATCAGACGGTGTGTGTATGTGTGTGTGCGTGTGTGTGTTATTGCACGTGCGCTTTGGTTTCTCATGACTTGTCTCTGTTCCGCACAGGAAAGTTCTGGCATGCGAGCGTTTCCCCTTCACAGACGTGAGTGAAGATTTGCTCTTTCCTGGATGCTTCAGCAGCAGTGATGCTCACGTCCACTCTGTTGTTTCAGATCATCCAAGAGTTCTTGGTGACTAAAGACAAACCGGTTCAGTCCTTCAGGAGGAGGAAACCAAACCTGCTGCTTTTGCAGGTCAATAGTTCCGTAACTCCGTTGGCCATTTTGTCATGATTTCACGTGTCATGCATTTTTTTACCACAAGGCAGGCAGCATTAGTGATGTGGTTGTATTTTTTTTGTTCTGACAGAACTTTGCTCTCGATAAGATGGACTGGCCCAAACACTATACCAGTGAGAAGGTTCTGGTGCTGATGACCTACACTGAGCTTGTGAGCCGACGCCACGGCAAAGACTCTCAGTCTTCTGCTCAGATACAGCCTTTACGGTGTGTATGTGAGAACGAGATGCTTAATGTCAGAGGTGTGTGTGTGTGCATGAGAGAAATACTCTGATACGTTTTCTTGATTTTATTCAGACAAGTGACGGTTTGATACCAATTTCTATATGATTTTTCTTCTCACAGGATTCACAAGCCACGCATCCGTAACGGCGTTTCCTGTTTAGAGGTTGTGTGGAAGAAGCCAGGTGACAAACCTCTTATTTTTTTTTTTTTTTTTTTTCTTTTTAGCGGGTTGTGTGTGTATGTGTGTGGCAGCTCGTTAGTGTGTGGTTGAGAGGTCATCGGTCAAGTCACAGGTGACGGAACAAATGTGTGACTGTTGAGTGTGAAAAGAACTTCCTCTGGCCAAACACCTCAATGCCTTTTATAAAAATCTTTACATTGTCTGCACTTTATTCTGCAATCAAATTGGGATTTTGATACAATTAATAATACATCTTACTAGTACGTATTTATACTATTTGTACCCATTATAATCTGTATTAATCTAAATGATATACCTATATGCAAGGTAGTTAAATACTTTTTCTACAATAAAGGCCATACACACACACACACACACACACACACACACACACACACACACACACACACATATATATATATATATATATATATATATATATATATATATATATACCGTATTTACTCAACTATAAGTCGAGGATTTTTCCTAAAAAATTCGGGTTCAAATGTGAACATTCAGGTTTCTGGGCACTTTTCCCAGAAATCTTTAAAATGATAATGCAACCATACCAATGACAAATTAAACTTAAACGTAAAGTAACAATAGCTTAAATAGATTAATACCAACATAAATAAACAGAGTTACTTGATTTTTAGGTTTCCTTTCCCCCTCAAGGATGTCTGAATACTTTTATTGTTTCTATAGGAAGGATTAAAGAGCATCTGAACAGGTGTTCTATCATTATTTCCCTGTGCCGCTTTAGTGTCTCCGTGAGCCCTAAAAAAACAGAATTGACTTTATATGAAACCCAAAATTGGGTTTCTACTCATTTCTATCTATTCACTTTTCTCTCATTTCTTTCCCCCGACTTATAAGGGGGTCTAAACAGAATACCACAATCTCACAGCTGAAGTGGGAGGTTCGACTTATAAGCGGATCAACTTATATCGAATATATATATTTTAGTTCCAGTCATTTCACACGTTTTTTACTGTCTTGTCATCGTGCGCAGAAGGTTTTGTCTGCGCTGAGGGCTGTGAGGAGCAGACGGAGGTGAGGACAGTAGAAGAAGAGTCTATCTTCAGTCTGGCGTTTCCTGGAATGATTCAAGATTTTCACAGACAGCGAGCTGAAGCTCAGGAGAGCAAAGTCCACAGTAAGAGCTACGATTTTGCCCAAAATGCTTTGAAAATGTAATTGTTGACTCCCTTGATGATCAGCAAATTGTTTTCACTGCAAGCAAAAAAGGTGAGAGGAAAGCTATAAAGCTGCTCAATGGGTGTGTTTGTTTAAAAGACATGGATCATAAAAATGCTGGTGTGAGTCATAATGCTCGGAGCGTGACAGCTCGCACCCGCTGATCGACACAAACAATTTCCTTGTGTGTGTGTAAGAGATGAGCTTATTTAAAAATAATTTTATTGTTTTGTAAATCCAAAAAACCTTTTTCTTCTTCAATTTATTGTATTTTGTCTGTGTTTTCTAACAGAAAAGAAGCCCAAACCAAAGAAAGAAAAAGCATCAGACTCCAATGATGCAGTGTCTGAGCTTTTCGCTCAGATGTCTCTTCAGACAACTGCAGTTCTAAAGCTGAGCCCACCAGGATGTTCGGACACTCCACTGAGCCCCTGTCCAGCCCATGACCCCGCCTCTGTCTCGTCTCTGATTGGTCAGCTGCATCTCAGCAGCATTGACTGGGAGTCTTCTTCCTTTGCTGCCTCTCCATCCCAGCAGTTTCCAAGCACACAGAAGGACCCAGAACCATCAGGAGGTTGTTCTGACTCCGTGGTCAATCCGCTTGTTGCTCCTTTCAGCGATGGAAATACGGGCCACAATCTTAAAGTACAGATTCTTGTGAATAAAAGTGAAGGATCTAAAGCTCCAAATAAAGTCTTGGAGAAGCTCAGTGGTCAACCCACTTCTGGTTCATACACTGATTATGTTATAGTCTCCACAAACGTTTCGTTGCAACCCAAAAAGATAGAAACGTCTTTAAACCCCAAGCCACGTGTGAAATCAAGTGTGTGTGTGAGTCGGAACAGTGATGACAGTGATGTGGAGAACAAACCCACATTTCGGAACCCACCCAGCTGTCAGAATCTCAGACACAAAGCCAGACCTCCTAAACCCATTACCATTTTGCCAGATCCACCCACAGGCCAGAAACCCCTCAGCGGTGATCTGCGGAGCTCCAGGCCATCTCAGACTCCCGAGGAACAGCAGTGTGCTGTGTTGAGCTGCAGCCCGGTGCATGATGGGAAGCGTGCGGACAGTGATTCTGACAGTGACTCTGTGGACAGTCCTCCACCTCTTGCTCACAGACTCAAACTCAGATTTGCACAGTGTATGTGAGTCAAGCAGATGAAGTTATGGAAAATACACACATTTTGTCTTAAATGTGTAAAACATTTGTTTTAACACAATAAATTTGAAATTATGAGCTTTTTTGTTGTTGTTTTTCTTACATTTATACATGTTTGGACATTTGTTTCATATTTTGATATCCACAACTGTAAATTCTGCAAAATTCAAAAGTGTTATTCCGTTAACTTTTCACAGTGCTCACTTTTCATTAACTGCAATGTAAAAAACTATTTAGCAAAGTTTACAATCCCAAACCTTGCTTTGCGTTCTGCAATATGCACCCCTGTTCTTCTTCAAATGTTCTTAAAACCTTTAAGAAATCGCATCAGGAAACTCAGAAAAGACCAAACGTACTGTTGTATGCTAAGACAGCTGTGGTGTGAAATAACACGTCTTCTGCTGCTGAAGAACATCAGGAAGAAAGTAACAGTGGGGTCTTAATAAGGACATAAACGCCTGTCACTTCCTCTCCGGCCTTGATCATGAGTGAGTGCAGACATGAAAGAGCAAACAGCTGCAGTTCCTTCACCTGCTGAAACACCTTCTCGGCCGCTTCCTCGCTCGCCCACCAAAGCTCCTCTCACGCAGACTGGGATTTCTCTTCAAATTGCCTCTTTATTGTGAATGTCTGATATTGTTTGATTTAATAGAGATAAAGTTGAGGAAAAAATGTTTTGCCTCCCACTAAATAGTCACTGTTTAAAAGTACAGCCGACTCCTGTTAATTTGGACACACCAGGATACATTATTTACCCCCAATAAAGCACCAAAATTTGTGTTATGAGATATAATTTGTACTTCAGTATCGCAATAAAGCGGCTGCACTCTGAGTTCACTGTATTTCATCTATTTCCCAGATTTTTGGGACATCTAACTATTAGGGGGCTCATAAGTTTGTCACCAACTATAAAGGAGCAGTGTAAATATAATATTATGCAACGAGAAGATGCTCGATTATTAGTGTGATTAATAAACACTTATACCAAGTCGCGTTGAACTCCATCAGTCAAGGTTGCTGATGGTCATGATCTCCGGCTGGGGCTTTGCCCTCGTCTGGTCGCGTCGCTCTGCTAATTGTTGTCGTGTAGACCTAAGCAGTCATTTCCCACAAAAGGCAATCTAATTATTTTCTTTTCTCTTTCACGTTAAGCACCTATGCGACCTTATTCACACCCGGGTGGCAAGCGCGCGGCCGTCCTCCGTTCGCTTTGAACTTAGCGCACTCGTAAACGTCTCCGGGGTATAAAGTCAAAGTTCTGCCCCCCACGGGGGTATTTCGATCCCGAGAGAGGCTATGACGGACATTGATGCGTACGCGAGGAGGATTTTGTCCGACTGGAGCTGGGCCGGCGACGAAGGGACGTTTGGAAACAGACTGGAGAGCAGCGCGTCCTCGCCGGAGTCTTTCGAGTCCTCGTGCTCGTCTCCAGACGCGCGCTCCGGCACCATGGGCTCATGCCAGACGTATGTGATGTCGGGACGTAAACTGAAGCCCAAAGTGAAGATGAGCACGAAGAGGAGGATGAAGGCCAGCGAGCGGGAGAAGCTCCGCATGAGGAGCCTGGCGGAGGCGCTGCATCAGCTCCGGGACTATCTGCCGCCCGTCTACAGCAGGAGAGGACAGCCGCTCACCAAGATCCAGACCCTCAAATACACCATCCAGTACATCAAGGAGCTCTCCAACGTCCTCGAGCAGTGTCACGTGACGGACTCTGATTCGAGCTGAGGTCGAGACTTGCTCGAGACTTCATCTTGTGTACAGACTCGCATATTCGCTTTATCATCCGCTCTCGGTTTGTTTTAATCTGGTGTAAATATTTGCTGCAGCAACCAGAGCGGGATGTCAACTCTCTATTATTCTGAGCGTGTTTGGGCTATGAAAAGCGTGTTGCTCAACTGGGATGGTTCAGTGTAAACTATCCAACGAGTGTGTTTGATGAATGAGTCAAATGTGGAAAATTGATTATAGATGCCAATCCGAATTATCCAAGATTAGTTTTCTACCCATTTCTGATTTAAAAAAACGAAGAACAACAGCTGAATAACAATAACAAGTAATGCTTCATACAATAAATAATCCATTCAAATTGTGCATTGTGATTATTGCATTTGTATCAATTTACTCATAAATTCACTTGGTGTATCAATTCAGTCTTCTTCTTCTTCTTCTTCTTCTTCTTCTTCTTCTTCTTCTTCTTCTTCTTCTTCTTCTCTTCTTCTTCCTTCTTTTCTTTTCTCTTCTCTTCTTCTTTTCTTCTTCTTCTTATTATTATATTATTATTATTATTATTATTATGTTTGTTATTAGTAAACGTATATACGTTTCCAGAAATTTTCCTCCAAGGATGTAAATATGACTTTATTATTATTTAAAAGAATTTACCAATTGAATGCATTTTTTTTACTAATACAATAAAACATATGCAGTAATGTTTTTTTCCCATTAAATGGAAAAATGTAATTTGATGGTCAAAGAAATTTGCAAGTAACTTTTTTTTCCAATACATTTCTACAATGTTTGAAGACCAAAAATGCTGCAAGTAAACCTTGCATTTAATCTTATCTTGGTCAACTTGCCAAACTCAATTACCCATTGAAAAAAAAACTTCTTTGGAATTGCATTAATGAAAAATGCAGTCTTTGTTTTTATCTGGAACATCTTTTCATCTTTCCTTTTACCGGTTTTTTTTTTTTTTTTTTTCTCCTTTTACCGGTTTCTTTCTACAAGTACGTACAGCAAGCAGAATGACGTCTCGGTATTGACCAATCACATTCCGAAGTGTTCATGTGGGCGGGCACAATGAGCCCTGGTGTCACAATGACGCTCTGACAAAAAGAGTCAGCGCTCGGTGTGACGGTGCGGCGCGAGCCGCCATTTCAAAGCAGAATTAGCCCGAATGTTTTGTTGACTGGTGCTTATTTTCCGTCAAACAGCGTGATACGCCTGTTTTTCGCAATAGTCTTGGTTTAGAAGAGCTCGTTTTCCAAGGTAAGAGGCAGAAAAGGCAGCTACGCTCGCGTGCTTGTGCGCGTTTTCGTTGACAGATTTTTAAATCCCGTTAAATCGTCATTTTACACCTTCGTCCACCGCCGTTTCTTTCCCATTGCATCATTTATTATGCATCAGGTAATACTAAGCAGTGGTTTGTTCACCGTGCTCTTGAATTACAGTGTAGTTGTGTAGAATGCAAGAGAAACGGTTGAAGTCTTCATTAATTCTATAATTATTTTCAATTGATAAATGGACATTGGGATTTTTTGAGACAGTAGTAACTGTGATTTGCCCTACAAATGCACTGATTTTTTTGTAGTTTAAAAGAAAAGAAAAGGATAAATACTTTCATGCATAAAGAATAAAATTAAAAAATAAACAAGTATAAGAATAAAATAGAATCTGGATTTATCTGGATTAAAAAAAAACGTACACATTGTTTTATATTTCTGTCGTACTTGTTATCAAGAATATGTATATTAAATATAATAAAAGATACAATAAACAATATAAAAAACATTGTTTTTTTTTTCAGCATTTATCTCAACTTTGTAAATGTATAGTGCTAGTATTTTAAAATGAAAGAGAATATTCATTAAATTGGTGGATATGAAACAAAATAATAAAAAAATTATTAGGAAACCACTTTTCATCAGACTACAAAATACAGTTGATTAATTAAACATGAGACCCTTGACCTCGGACCCAGAATGTATACATATTTGCTCAGTACAAATCTTGTTTGTGTTTGTGTGCCCTGGAAAACCCGTCGCCCATTTCAGATGTTGATATTCCAGCAGGCTGTCAGTTGTTAATATTGCAGAAAAGTCCATCCAAACATTTTAGACATCACCTAGTTGTTATACTTTCCTATCTGACAGATGGATGGTGAGGCAGAGAAAGTGGAGGAGATGGTGGCAGAGGTGATCGAGACCACAGAGGAAACCTCATCCTTGCAGGAGAACCCTTCTGAGACGGCTACCTGCAAGGCCTTCAGGTAGGTCAAATAAACAACGGCAGCTTTGGTTGGATCCTCATTGTGTGACACCACAGGGGTCATGGACCAACAGGCCGTGGCCGGGGTCCACGGATGATGCGTGGTGGTCCTGCTGGGCGAATGATGGGGATGAAAGGTTTTCGACCGCCGGGTCATATGAGAGGCAGAGGACACAATGGTTTTATCAATGGATTCGGACCCATGAGGTTCTGCAGTGCTTTAAGGTTGGTCTCGATCAGTGTGAGGTATGTCTAATGACGTGATGCTCTCCCAGAAGAGGAATGGGTCGAACCTGGCCATATCCGGACCTGCGAGGTAGGAGAGGGATGCGAGGAGGCCCAATGAGAATGAGCTTGGGCCCTCCACCCCCGCACATGCATCTGAGAGGTCCCCCACCCCCCATGCACAGGTACTGGTGAACAAATGGCTGTTATTGGTATGGTTTCCAAAGCAGCTGAGTGTAATAGGTACATGTATGACATCTAGGCATAGGCTGCCACCTCCTCCTCCTCCACCTGGTCACATGGGCTTCAGAGGGAGACCGCCACATCTGAGATGTCGAGGAATGATGCCCCCCGGCCCTCCTCGCTTCTTCCACCCCCGAGGGTAAGAACACACTTACCACTCGCCACTCCCTGTTGTTCCAGAAAAAGCACGTGTGAGGAGTCTGTCCCACTGTCAGCGTAGCGTCCAGCTCATTAGCTGTTTAAACCAGTAGCCATCACATAGCTCACTGCATGTTTTGTGTTTGACTAATGAGGACGTTTCCATTTCGGCCCCTCTTGAGCAAAGCAGCCCAATCCAAATGTGTGATTTTATCCTTTCATGCAGCTACCACAACGGATCGGCCTCTCCCTTGCCCTATCCGCCTCCAGGCAGGGGCCAGCGCTGGCCGGGGCCCCCTGTTGGCCGGAGATTTTATAATCCGTTGCGTTAATCCATTCTGTGCAGACAAACTCGCAAACTCACCTTTTCCATAGGGTAGGACACACTACCTTTCCCAAGCCCCAGGAATATTTAAACGCATCTCACCCTGAAGAAGAGACAGGAAGTGTATGTGATTTGTTTTTTTTAGTGTATTTTACTCCTAAATGTCGTCCAGTCTGTGGTGCTACTCCTGTCAGCCTTAGCAGCCTCTCTCCTCTGTTTAAGGACAAAAGCTGCCTTTATAGCCAATTTCTTCTTCAGCTCCCAGCAGATCCACTACCGAGCGAACTCTGATTTAATATGGTGAACAGTATTTCTGCTTTGTGTCAGTCCATCCGCAGCTTGTGTTCAAATCGCCACTTGGATTTGTTTTACTGATTGGCATTTCTCAACTCAGTTTTCCTTTGTTTTGATTTTTTAACTATATACATTTTAAAAGTAATTTTAGTAAAAATGTTTTGGCACAATCACATATTGTAACCGATAAAGTCTTGTGGATTTGTAAATGAAAACGGCTTATGGCTTAGTTTTGAACAGACAATAAAGTTAAGATAAAATGACCTCTCTTTTTATTGCTTATTTAAAATAAAACAATGGAATGTCCATTTCTGGCATGTATTTGTAATGTACTCAGTATTTCACAAGCAAAATGGTCAGAAATGTAAAGATCTTTTTTCTGAATGGAAATACATTGTGGCAGTTTTTAACTGTTACTGTAAGTTACATTTATCGTTATATCAAAACTGCTGCAGGTTGATTATTGTTTCAGCATTTATGCATTAAATAACCTTATGGACCAAATAAAACAACAAGTGATAATTTTAATGGTAAATGTTTATTCGTATATACTTATGAATTGAAGCTCATTCTAAATGTTCCGAAATATGTGTATGAAATAAATGTTTGTGATTTGCTTGAAGTTATCTCTTTGAGACACTTTCAGACCTGCAAATCCCAAGAGCGACACAAAAAATTAAAAAAAATACAATATTGTTTTATGTAAGTACTGTACGAATGTATGAAATTCTATACATATTATCTTGTTTGTTAAATGTGTCCAAATATTTGGCTGATGGACAAATGATGTAAAAGCAGCACAGATTAACATCATAATTTTTAAACTGGTTTATCAGAATTATTAATTGTTCTGAAATGAAATATTTGAAGAACATATGTATTTTGAGCTTCCAGCTTTTTCCAGTAAATTGAATTTTTTTTTTTCTTGTTCTTTTAGTTTTTTTTCTTTATGGCTTTCCTCTTTTCACAACTGGATTTTAAAACGGGATCATTATATTAAATCAATCAGAAGCTTCCATGCGTCACATCGGTCACTCCAATGATTCCCGCCGCCGTACAACAACACAATGAGTGGCTTGAAGCTGTTATGAGTGCGTCAGCGAGAGTAGAGGGGATTGCGGTGTGTAGGACTCTCGGCTGCTGTGCTGTTCTGCTGCTTTCACTCTCGACTGACTCTTCTTGTCTCCTGAAGGGGTTTCACACCCTTTTGGAAAGCAGTGGGACACATTGGAGGGGCATAAGCTTCACCCCCTCACTGATGACATCACGCCCCAACCTTTCATCAGTGATGGTTTCTTCAAGGTAAGTGTGTGTTCCAGCGGTGAACATATGTACAGCTGAGCCCCTCAAAATGTTCTCCAAACTCTTCTGGAAAAGTTGATATCAGATTTGGAGCGTTTCTGCAACTACTTGGAAACTCTTCAATTACAAAATCACACTTCAGACCAAATTGGAGTTTTACTTGTAATATTTCTGCTGTATAAATACAAAAAAAAGACAATCTGGCAACCCGCCATTTCAAACTTGCCGGTGATGCTGAAAAATTACATAAATTGTGAAATGATATGTGATCAAATACACAAGTGTCTGACAAGCTTATGATGGATCTGAAACCCAGGTGTTCACCTCAGATCAGACCGGTGGAGTCAAGTCATTTTTAATTTATTTGAACATTTCAAGACACAACTAGTAGGAAAACCAAACATCTTGGTGAACCTTAAATGTTTTTTTACCAGAAATGTCCATTCTTTGTTTTGTGTATTGTTTATAACTTGTAAATTGTGTGAGTGAGTTGGTAAAAGAACTTATCATCTTTGCTGTTGTGTGATTGTGCAGACGCAGGAGGTGAATCTTCCAGAACATCACGTGAGTAACACACCGTTGACGGAGCACGAGCACAACACTTACAAATTTCTTGTAAGATTTTGTTCAATTAAAGAGCAGGTTTTCTTCAAGCTGACTGTGTTTTTCATTTTCGTATGGCTGTTGTGATGGTTAACACAAACACACACACTAAATGAAAGAACAATTAGACAAATTTTATATCTTAAATTAACTTTAATCCACCAATATGTATCTCAACTCAAAATACAAACACAAATGCCCCACAGTGCCAATCACTGGCATTTTTTATGACGACGATGGTGCTGCATCGGGGTCGGTCTGCTGCGTCTTCCCCCACAATGGCTCGTGGATGTGCTCTGGGATCTTCTCCAGCGCCACCTGAACAGCAAACACGTGTTAGTGTTTCAGCAGCAGCATCAACCGCATCAACTCAGTATAGCACACACTGTGACCTTGGTAATCTCCATTGCGACCCCCTCGGGCAGATTCCGCTGAATGTACTCCAGATAAACCCGAGCCGTCGAGCCAGTTATTCGAGAAATCTATGGGTTGCAGGATCATAAAGATGTTGGCATGACATTTTCACCCATAGAATCCGATCAAAACATCTGACCTGGATATTGCGGTAGTGTGTCCTCATCTCATACTGCACGCGGTGTTTCTTAAAGATGTGCACGGACTTCAGCAGTGTGAGTTTGTCAATCTGCTTCGGAACTTCTAAGCTGTTAGAAATAAAAATAGTAAATAGTTCAGCTGATTGACAGTGACGCTCTCCCAACAAATTCACTCACACTTTCTCCAGATTCAGGCCCAGCTCTTGAGCCGCAAGCGTTGCAAAAAACTCGTAGCTGTCAAGAACCGCTCTGTCATGACCTTTGACCTGCACCAACAGCCGCTGATAGAGTGTGTCCGGCTCCTGTGTTTCTGTGACCTGGAAGTGAAAAGGCACCGATGAGATGTTGAGGAAAAGATGAAATGTTGACATCTACTCACTGAAGAAGAAACTGGAATTGTGTGACTGAAAGCTGCAGGACACACACCGATTGGCCACCTGCACACACAGATAAGCATATGTCATAAAAAGTGACATCCTGATTTCATAATGTGTCAGACAAGCAAAGTAAAAGTACTTTAAAAATGAGAGTCACGTGACACTCATAACAGGAGATGAAGTACAATATATCGGCATAAAAATCCAAAATATTGCACCAGTTTGAATGTGGGGCTAGTTACTGTTTGTGATTAATGCAGAGAATGGATTTAATTCATTATAGTACTTGTAATATTTGTATTAATGCATAGTTTGCTCCAGGATCTCATTCAAATCTGTACTAGTGATGTGCATTAATAAATAATATGAGCTAATAATCCGAATGTCGTCGTTTTACGTTCACACAATATCAAATACGTAATAAAAACTGACCTTGGACAGAATGTCTGATGGTGAACTACAGCAGCCTGCGACAGACATACAGCATGGTGAAATATTACGCTTCTGTTCATTTTATTACACATTTACTCTTTTAAACAATTACTGAAATTAACCTGAAATAACAAAAAAACTACTGTACCGGTAATAATTGCCCATGAAAGAGCTTTGACAAGATGCGACCACGGATGGAAACGGAGGCCGCCATGTTTTCTAACTTAGAGGCACACTGACGGGGTGACGTCATAGCACAAGTGGTCCAAACAGCGCCCGTATAGGTGACTTAATGAACAATACTTTAACAGCCTGTTTTTTTCCACTGTACATTATTTACCGTCGTTTTGAATTCCTAAAAGCACTTTTAGAGTTTTATGTATATTTGTCAAATAAGGGCAATACAAATATACTAAAACATACTTTTGAATTTTAGTAAAGTTTGAATATCACGTATTTCACATTAAAATAAATTTTAAGTATGTTTTTTTCTGTCTGTCTATTAAAACAATGTATACCGTATTTAAAACACCTGCATAAATAAAATGAAACGCCAGGAGAAACGATCTTCTTTAATCATGTGACTGTCACGTGACCGAACATAAGGGCCCAGACGGCATCTCCGATTCAGAGACAGTCGTACAGAAAACATTATTTTGGATTAACAACAGCAGGTAAACTACGCGATTAATTGCACGGCGTATAAACATAATCCTCAGACCGATTCTATTCATTTCGTGCATCATTTCAAAGCATTTTAGTGTTTTGTCAAGGGAATAATACGGGAGCACTTGGAGTGAGTATAGCTTCGAAGCTAACAAAAGCACAGCACATTAATCAAAAGGTGCTAAATAAACAACTCGGAATTTCTGCAGTAAAGGCACGTGGGGATTATTTACGTTTTTTGTCCGGATTGCGTTTTACTTTCAGGGTTACTGGAGTTGGCTTATGACTCATAACACAAATCGCGATTGTTGTTGTTTTTAAAGAAAAATGTAACATTCGGCAAATGGTTGTTCGATTTCTAAATGTGATCGAAAGTATTGTCGTAGTGGTTTTACAACGCTTAGTATCAGTGATCGAGATTGATGCCTTTCTGTTGTTTGCGATATTTTTGAATATAGTCGATTTAAAGCTAATTACACTGACCGAAATATAAATGTTGAACGGTCGAAAAGCAAGATCGATGGTTGTGTGCCTTCATGTGCCTCATAATTTATAATCTTCAAGTAACGTCACTTGTCTCTTGTCACTTAATTGTATCATTTGATCTTTTGTGAATGTATCAATTGATTGACGTCTTAACTTGAGATATTCAAATTAAAATATTGTGTTTTCTGCTGTTCTTTGCTTCATGAAGGAATCCCCGACCCTCATTGGCTGGGATCTCCTGCTCGGTGATGACGTCACTGGCTGAGGCTGCACTCCTGGGCGGTGGAAGCTGACAGGAGAGCAAGCCAAGCTTGTCACTTTCCCGCGCTGCTACTGTGATGAGCACGCGGTCGGGAGCGTTTCAGTCGTCGATGACGTCACAGACAGCTGACGCAATGACATAATGCGTTCCGAGGACTTGGTTTCTTTAGTACTTACCAGGTGAACTCGCTCCTGAATTAGTTCAGGCAAGTGATCGTGATTCGGCAGCTGCTCTCACCTGGACCTCGAGGACCCCACGGTGAGCAGGGTGACTCTCTCTTCGTCTGTTCGCCAAGCTCTCAGTGGGCATGTTTGCGGCAGTGGAGCACGGACCCGTCCTCTGCAGCGACTCCAACATATTGTGCCTGTCCTGGAAGGGCCGAGTGCCCCGTAGCGAGAAGGAGAAGCCGGTGTGTCGGAGGCGCTACTGTGAAGAGGGCTGGTTGGCCACAGGGAACGGCAGGGGCGTCGTGGGGGTGACGTTCACGTCCAGTCATTGCAGACGGGAGAGAAGTACCCCACAGCGAATTAACTTCAACCTGCGTGGGCACAACAGTGAGGTGAGTGAGTGAGTGGGTGCACGGTGGTTAGACCCTGATCGGTGTAGTTTATGGGTAATTTAATTTATACCATTGTGCCATTCTAAAGAACAGAGAGAGAACACAATAAAATAAAAAAGAGTAATACATGTATTTTTATTGTATAAATGTATACACAAATTGCGCTTGTTGTTGTTTTTAAAGAAAATTTAACTATTCGGCAAACGGTTGTTCGATTTCTACATGTGATCGAAAGTATTATCGTAGTGGTTTTACAACGCTTAGTATTAACGATGGAGATGGATGTCTTTCTGTTGTTTGCGAATGTTCGTCATTTTTGAATATAGTCGATTTAAGGCTAATTTTACTCTTACACTGAACAAAATGTAAATGTTGAACTGTCAAAAAGCAAGATCGATGGTTGTGTGATTCCACCACATTTATAAAATGTATTATTATGAACACATATTATTATAAATAATAAATTATAAATATTATTATATACAGTATGTATTTGATATACTGTATATACATGTTAATATGTACTGTGTGTATAAATCTATGCAGTATGTGAATTAATATTACAGTGTGTGTGTATGTATATATATATATATATATATATATATATAATATATATATACATATATATTACACTTAACGTAGAAAAATAGTGTTTGTGAATAAACGTGTGTGTGTGTGTGTGTGTGTAACTTTTATATTTGATATAAAAGCTTTTTAAATAATTTGTGAAACTAATGTCCAATTCTTGTCTTCACACACACTCACTCACTCACTCACTCACTTACTCCGTGCTGTTGAGTTGGGTGTAGTGTGCTCTTCTTGTTTGTCTCAGAATGTTTTGTACTGTTGATTTATGTTTGTCTTTAACAGTTACACAGAGCGATGTAAGCAGGTCTTTCTGAGTTTAAATGATGCTGCTGTAATGTAAAATCATTATATCAATGTCATTAAATCATTTCCTCAAATCAAACACTGCACACAATGCACTGAGGCTGTCTGACCTCCGCTGGAGCCACATTTCTCAAACACTGCTCTCCTGTGAGACGTCTGATGGACTTTCTGCTTCAGGTTCTTCTCTCGGACTGATCTTCTGAGCGGTTACGTCACGCACGTGGCACTCTTTCTGGAGACGAGATGATCCATGTTGTTAATCAGACTGGGTTTGTTTGTGTGTGTCCAGTTCATGTTGTGCCCATCTGTGCCGACTGTTGTAAGTTAATTTGCCGTTACGTAAGCGGATGATGGTGGATGAGAGGGTTTGGAGCTCACTCTTCACCCGTGTGCTGTGAAAGCACCATCAGGAGCACACACTGCCTTAATATTTCATGACTGTGGGGCTGTGTTTAATAGTTTTGTTCGGCTTGTGCTGTTGCTGTCATGAGTTCAGTATGTTCGTGTTTGACACGTGTGTGTGTGTGTGTGTGTGTGTGTGTGTGTTTGTGTTTTAAAGACTGGCGGGTGGATTAATGGAGGCTTTGGTTTACCCCGGCACCTGCTTTAATCCTAGCATCCACCTGATCTCATTGTGATGCTTGATCCAGCGAATCACTGCGTCATTGATGGTTTGCTGTGTCTCTGAGCTCCGCGCCTCTTATAGTCACATGTTCTCACATGCGCTCACCGTGAACTCCGACCCCTTCACCTTCTTCTGTTCTTACTGGATGTCAGATTTCGGTGTGTGTGGTCGAGGGAGGGATGTGATAAATTCACTTGATTCAGTGTCTTGAAAGTGAAAAAAGTAGATTTGTGTTTTTTAGAAATTCCTGGAATCTGTCTGAAATGTTTAATTTGGAATAGTTTTCATCTAACGGCTCTTGCTGTTTAATCTGTGGATTCAAAAGTGATGGGGCACTGTGGGTACGGAAATAAAAAGGAATGAAGATTAATTGACACTATAAGTTGGGAATTGGGACACATGCATATTAACGTCTCTGTAGAAGAGCTAGATGAATTTGCCTTTGTCATATTTTTTGGATTATAATGCGCGCTGGATTATAATGTGCACCATTGTCAAACCGATTTCTTAACCGTTTTTCACAGACTACCGTATTTGTGAAAAGCACCCACTTTTCCTTATTTCAATTCAGAAGCAATCACAAATAAATGTAAATGCATCTTTATGTAGAAGTGCGCTTCTGCAGCGTGTCCTCATTATTTAAATAATGCTTCTGGAGGCAGACATTCATATACTGTATACTGTATGATTTTATTGGCTCAACAACATAAAGAAATATTAGACAAGACTCTTAACAGTGGCTAAACAACAATCAATCTGTTTAATTATTGCGACAAACTTGTGCTGGATTTTTGGTAGCTTCCATTCTAGTTTTTGAGAAATGTTTTTCTGCTGTATTTGTCCTGGTTCTGTAGGTGGTGTTGGTGCGGTGGAATGAACCCTTTCAGAAACTGGCCACTTGTGACACCGACGGAGGGATTTTTGTTTGGATCCAGTATGAAGGCCGCTGGTCTGTGGAGTTGGTGAACGATCGAGGCGCTCAGGTGAGCTTTGTAGTTTGTGTGACTCGGCCCACCGATGGGAGTTTAACCACGTTGCCTGTGCAGGTGAGCGACTTCACCTGGTCTCACGACGGCACGCAAGCCCTGATCTCTTACCGGGATGGGTTCGTACTGGTGGGGTCCGTCAGTGGACAGAGACACTGGTCGTCGGAGATCAACCTGGAGAGTCAGATCACCTGCGGGATCTGGACCCCCGATGACCAGCAGGTGATTGGCCGAGAGCTTTGGAAGGTGTTTTCTGGGGATTGACAGTGTGTGTAAAAGCCACTCTTGTCTCTCAGGTGTTGTTTGGCACAGCGGATGGCCAGGTGATAGTCATGGACTGTCATGGCCGGATGTTGGCACATATCCTGCTCCACGAGGCGGAAGGTATCGTCAGCATGTCCTGGAATTATCCCAACTTCCTGGTGGGCGACAGCAGCGAGAGCGACACGGACTCAGACGACTACACGTCGCTGCAAGGTGAGCGTTTCGTCTTCACTCTGAACAGTAGGGGTCGGTGCTTTACCAGTATGAAGTAGAATAAGATGAGAGAATGCACTGAAAGTCCAAGGAGTCCAAGAACATCTTAAGCGAGGCTACATTGTTAAATGGAACTGGTTTGGCTTTGAACTTTCCGACATTAACCAGCAAACAGTACTATGCAAGTTGTGTTGCCTTATTGTTGTAGCTACGTTTCTTTAAAATACAGAATTGTCCCTATTTGTGAATGAAAGTGTGCTTGTTTTTAAAAAATACGGGACAAAAACCGACTGGTTTTGATTCAAAACACGATGGTTTTTGTCCCATTTTTTTATCATTTTTAAAATCAGCATCTCATGCAAATCGTCCCACACTCATGTTATGAAGATGCCTCCTTTACTGCTTTTAATTGGGTAATACTCAACATCATCGTTAGTTTGATTGGTCAATTTTACTGTCCACTGAGAAGGGCGGGTCTTTAAGGAGAATCTGCAAAGTGTTGGCAGAGGCTCGTATTAAAATGCAGATGCTTCTCTGTAAGTTGCTGTCTCTTACTTTAGATAAAGTCAGAATAGAAATTCTGCCTTTAATGTAATAAAAGGTCTACTACTTAAATGTAATGTCTATTTTTCCCCCTCATACCGTGATGCCTAACACTGATACCGTCTGGAATAGAAAATATTGTGATATGAATCTTATCTCCCAACCCTTCTGAACAGGAACCAGATTTTCTGGTTCAATTTTATTTGCTAGACTAAAAATGTCAATTTGTTGATTCGGCAATTTAACAACTAGTTTTTGGGTTGTTTTCAAAATTAAAAGTTAAATAAAAAGTTAAAAAGTGAGCATTTTGTAATGTTTTCTTGTTTTTTCTTCAGTTCACAGCCTGAAGCCGGTGTTGACCGTCTGCTTCACATCAGGGGACATTAGTTTAATGAGCAACTATGATGACCTCTCACCCACCGTAATACACACTGGACTCAAAGGTTCTTTTTTTTTTTTTTTTTTTTTTTTTTTATATAATTTCTCACATTTCAGACTGATTCTGACCGATTAATCTTCATTAGAGCTGCCATGGCTGCACATCTAATAGTGTCTCTGTGTGTGTGTGTGTGTGTGTGTGTGTGTGTGTCTCAGATGTGGTTGTACAGTGGTGCTCTCAGGGCGACTTGTTGGCTGTTGCTGGAATGGAGAGACTCGGCGTGACCTGTGACCCCGGCCAGTCGACACGCAATGCCATTGTGAAGTTTTACAATGTTCGCGGGGAACACATCTACTCGCTAGAAACCCCTGCGCAGGTTAGAGTTTGATCCTAAGAACACAGTCATCCGTAAATCCGTCCTAACATGCGTGTGTGTCGTGTTTAGAGGGCCATCAGTACGCTCTGCTGGGGCCATCGAGACTCGCGCCTGTTTCTCGCCAGTGGTCCGATGCTGTATGTGGTTCGAGTTGAGCACAAGGTGTCCAGTCTGCAGTTGCTATGTCAGCAGACCATCGCAAGCGTGGTGCACGAGGAGAAAGAGGTGGCCAAACTCAGCATGCCCACTCGTCTCTGCACATACGTGTCCTCTGCCTTTGCCTCCACCATCAAGGTAGAAAGCCCAAGACCTGAATTGGGCAGCAATCTGATTGTGTTTATTCATAATTTTTTTTTTCAATCCCTCCTCCAGCCCCCCATCCCCGATCCCAACAACATGCGAGACTTTGTTAGCTACCCGACATCAGGTAACGAACGTCTGCATTGCACAATGAAACGCACAGAAGACAACCCTGAGGTCGGGGGGCCGTGTTACACACTGTATTTGGAGTATTTGGGCGGGCTTGTGCCTATTCTGAAAGGCCGGCGGATAAGCAAACTCCGCCCTGAATTTGTCATCATGGATCCGAAGACTGATGGGAAAACAGGTGGGTTGAGGAGGCTGGTCACATTGATGTTTTGATCAGCGGCTTCTCGGTTTAGTCTAATGATTTATGTTCTACAGATGAAGTCTACGGCAACAGCTTCATTCCGTCGATGCTTGACAGTTGCAACTGCTCAGATTCCAGTGACATTGAACTAAATGATGATTGGGTTGGAAAGAAATCACCAAAGATCTCCAGAGGGAGCAAGTCTCCCAAACTGCCCAGGTACCATCAGGGCGTTTTGATTTAGGTGTGATTTGTTAGTGTGAGCCCACATGTGATTTTATTGGATTTTAGATTCTTCATGTTTTTTTTCCACCATGAGAATGTCCCATATCAAAAACAAAAACATAAACAATTTGGTTATATTTAAAGACTTTAATGTATAAAAGTAATGCCCAATAGCAAACTATTATTATTTTGTTTTTCAAATCGATTGTGTTTCATTTATTATAGATCTTTTCACACATCCTGAAATTCAGTGATACGTGTTCATGCTTCCATATATTATTAGTTTTAATGAGAAAAGCTTGCCAGGGTGATGCTTTATTTAAAAAAGCGCAATATAATATTATTTTAGGTGGTGGTAAACTATAGTTGCTATTTGGTATAGCGCCGCAGATGTGGTAACATTGTACCAGTCTCACGTCATTTTTGGATTCATATAATGATAAATCAATAATAATTGTATTGCATTCTAATACCTGAGACTTATGTGCTTGTTTAAAAATACAGAATAATCTACAATCAGTAGACTTCTTTAAAATAGTCTTATTATTATTTTATTTTGTTTTAACACTGTATTTATCTCCATGAATATAATTATTAACACTTTCATTTAAATTTTTTTTAAATAAATGTTCTGTTTTCTGATGCATTTCTAGACTGCATGTTGCAAAACTTACCTTTAAATTTTTTCTTTTGTCATTTGCTGCCTTTTCTGTAGAGACTTAGTCTGTCCCTTTACCAACAGGATAAATATAGATCCCCGTAAGTCTC
Organism: Paedocypris micromegethes; assembly: GCA_028031935.1. Taxonomy (NCBI): domain Eukaryota; kingdom Metazoa; phylum Chordata; class Actinopteri; order Cypriniformes; genus Paedocypris; species Paedocypris micromegethes. The sequence continues at coordinate 6,198,427 of CM051496.1, forward strand.
CCAAACTCTCCCGCACAACACAGGACATGTCCCGATCACCCCGGTTGCCCATTCGCAAACCCTCCATTGGTTCTCCAAGTCTGACAAGGCGTGAATTCCAGCTTGATGACATCACACAGGTAAAGAATAAAGTAAAGAATCTTTATAGTGAAAAAAAACTGAAACTTTATTCAGTTATGCGCTGCAGTTGGTTTAGAACAAACTTGGTGATTCTTAATAGTTTGCATTTATTTGTATTTCAGCACAATTATCTTGCTCAAGTTACATCCAACATTTGGGGCACAAAGTTCAAAATTGTTGGCCTAGCTGCTTTTTTACCTACAAATCTGGGAGCAGGTAAGATCTTTGTTTAAAGTCTGTTTAAAAAGTAATTTGTACAAATATAAGACTAGGTAATTACTTCTGTTTTTAACTAGTCATCTACAAGACGAGTCTTCTTCACCTCCAACCAAGACAGATGACCATATATCTTCCAGAGGTTCGTAAAATCTCAGTGGACTACATTAATCTGCCTATGTTCAGTCCTAATGTCTTCAGTGAGGATGAGGATGACTTGCCAGCCACCGGAGCATCAGGAATCACGGACGATAACCCTCCTTGCACTGTTAATATACCAATTGCACCAATACATAGCCCTGCCCAAGCCATGTCTCCAACCCAAAGCATTGGTCTGGTCCAGTCTCTTCTAGCCAATCAAAACGTTCAGCTGGATGTTTTGTCCAATCCATCCACTACTGCAGTTCCCGCTGGTGTGGCTGAGCAGGGACAGCAGGACTCTGTACTCGCAGCTCAATATACTGTCCCACGGTTCTCTAATCCTGGCCAAGTGATCTTCGGAGGAATGGATGTTGGACGGCTTTTAGTTGCACAGCACTCTGCATCGCAACCACAGCAGCCGCAGCAATCACAACAGCAGCAATATCAGCAGCAGAATCAACATCTGCAGCAGCAGCTCCAACAATACCAGCTCCAGCAGCAACAGTTGTTGCAGCAGCAGCATATGCAGCATCAGCAGCAGCAGCACATGCAGCAGCAGATCCAACAAATGCAGCAGCAGCAACAAATGCAGCAGCAGTTACAGCATCAAATTCAGCAACAACATTTGCAAATGCAATTGCAGCTGCAGCATCAACAAATGCAGCAGCAGCTACAACAACAACACCATATGCAATCTCCTGTCCTACCTTTGACGTCAAGTCAGTCGTCCTGCGCTGTCATTCAGCTTCCGCAGAACACGATGTCAGTGCCACCGCCGTTATCAGAGCAAGGTGCGGAGCGACTGGAGCAAGACCTCCTGCTGAAGATCAAAACCATACGATCCGGACCCCAGCTTGCCGAGGGCGATGCTGTCGCTTTCACTGCTCCTCTTGAGATTAGCAAAATGAACCCCCCACCACCTTACCCTGGAACCGTTGCTGCCACAACAGCGGCTTCCCCAATGCCCACCCCTGCAGTCACAGCAGGTGGCTCCAGCACGCCGCCATCAGGAGATGTCAAGAAAGGTGATCAGACACTGTATCCACAGGGCATGCACCCGACTCAGTACATGACCCCACTGGGTTATGAGCGCATAACCACTTTTGACAGTAGTGGAAACGTGGAGGAGGTTTGCCGGCCACGAACCAGACTTGTTTGCAACCAGAATGTTTACACATTGCAGGGCCCCGGAAGCTCTGCAACCCTCAGGGTGTCATCCTCTTCTGCTGTAGAGGGGAAGAAGGTGCAGCTGCCCTATACTTCGGCTACACTGAACCGGCTCACTGTGCCAAGGTACTCTATACCCAGTGGGGATCCGCCCCCTTACCCCGACGCAGCTAATCAAACTGGAGGGGTGCGGAGCACTGGGCAAAGACTTGATAGTGGCGTGATTCATGCCACCTTGAGGCGAAACAGTCGAGAGGCGGCTTTGAAAGTTTCCCAAATGCTCGATCCCCAGAGAACACTTCCCTCCAAAGCCAAAGCTAGTACTTTATCTGCTTCCTATCAAGCACGAGGGCCGACAGCTCTGTACACATGCAGTCAGTGCAGCAGCAGCAGCAGCAGTGGAGCCTCTGGCAGCAGCAACAACAACGGAATAGCTGGCGGAACAATTATTCGACAAGACTTCCCGTTAACAGGGGGTGGTGCACCTCACAGCACCGTAATTGTGCACTCCAATAGCTCCTCAGCGTTGCCTTCTCAGTCCTCTTATAATCTTCTCAGTGTGGACGGTGGTGGTCCTAATGGGAGTGGGAACAGGGAACGAGCTGATTACATCAATTCTGCTTTTACGGAGGACGAGACATTGAATCATTCATTAAAGCAAATGACTCTCAATTCGGACGTAGTGAATTTGACAATTAAACGTCCACCGCCATATCAGTGGGACCCAACTGCCACTGAGGAGATATGGGTTCCTCAAGATCGTACAACGGCTCTGCCCGCGGTAATCCCACCTTCGGTTTCTCACAAGCCGCCGCCTCTCATCTTGACTCCAGCGCAGCACTTGGACATTTCCCGCCTGCCGTTTGTCCTGTCACCCAAGTCGCCAACAAGTCCAAGTGCCGCAAGTTTCCAGACCACTGGGACCTATCAGATTGCTCTGTCCTACACAGCGAATCCAGCCTATGGCGGGTCACACCTTCAGACCATGCAAGCTTCCCCACGCCCCACCTCTCCCAAAGAGATCGTCGCTCCACTTTCCTTCTCTCAGCAGGACCATGGAATAGTTCTGCCTCCGGTTTATCCACCCACGCTGCCTAATCTGTCTTGCTGCCCCCTACCTCCAATGTACCCCGGTGGTTCTTCTTGTTCCAGTCTGCCTGTCAGTTCCATTCCACTTCATCCATGGGGTTCTTACAATCCCTGTCCACCAATGCCAAGCCCGCCAGGTCCTCCACCATCCCTACCTCCAAAAGCCTCTCATATGTTGGATAAGCCTGTCCTCTCTCCTCCACCTCAAACACCTCCGCTGCCTTCACCTCCTCCAGATCTCCAGAGTCCTCCAGAGATGGTCTCTGAAGCTGTGGAGGGCTTTCAGGAAGTGCTCTCGCTGACCGAAAGCCCAGTTCCTCAAAGAACAGAACGGTTTAGCAAAAAGACCCGTAAGCGTTTGGACAACAGCCGGGCGGATGAAGCCAATGTGACCGCGATCACTGAAGGAGGCAGCAAGTCCAAAAAAGAAGGCCGTGCCTTGAGTGACTTCAACTCTCTTATCTCCAGTCCCAGGTTAGGAGGAAGAGACAAGAAGAAGCCAAAAGGTCAGAAAGAACAGCTGAAAGCCAAAAAGCTAAGCAAGGCAACCACCAACGAGTTCCAGGACAGCTCGGAGAGCGAGCCGGAGCTGTTCATTAGCGGTGATGAGTTGATGAATCAAAGCCAGAGCAGTAAAAAGAGCTGGAAAGCCAAAAGGAACTTGCGCGCTGGAGGCTGTGAGCTGGATGAAGTCAAATGCAAAAAGGGCAATGAGAAGGAAGACCGCGGCCTTGGCAGCCAAGGCTTTGTCTACGTAATGGCCAACAAACAGCCACTTTGGAATGAAGCCACTCAGGTTTACCAATTGGACTTTGGTGGTCGAGTCACACAAGAATCGGCTAAGAACTTCCAAATTGAACTTGAGGGCAGGCAGGTAAGCCAGGTTTGTTCCACGTTTGAGTGTTTCTTAAGATCTAATGTTTGCCTTTCTCTTCAGGTGATGCAGTTTGGGAGGATTGATGGCAATGCGTACATCCTGGACTTTCAGTATCCGTTCTCGGCTGTCCAAGCGTTCGCCGTAGCACTTGCTAATGTTACTCAGCGGCTAAAGTGATCCGCTGTGAACATTTAGCCATTACCTTTCTTATCTTTTATATGTTAGCCCAGTGAAATGCAGTAATAATACTTGAAAGCCACATCTGGGAAGTAATCGCCACATTTTCCAAGCGTTAGAGGTACTACTGGGCTCTGAAGTGAAGCATATTGCCATTTAGTTTGTCATAATGTTTAGGACGTAATAAAAAAATCTGTTTCCAAGGACAGTAATCTTGGAACTCAGTTTCTGGCATCTGATTGGATGCTTTTTGGTTGACGTTGCGAACTGTTTTATTAAGAGATTGTACGACTGAAACACTCTGTTGGTATGAGTCCGTGTTGGGATGGGTTTGCTTTTGACAGACACAGAAGCGAGCAGCTCGGTGGTTAAACCATTGATGCTATGCTCATTAGCACTAGATAATTTGTAGTAAATTAGCGTTTGTGTGTCTTTTTTGTGTGTTTGTTACACTAATCTGTGCATCTCTTTCGTTTTATGAAATGGGAAGATGTACAAAATCAGTGTTGTTTTTTCCCCTGCTGAGATGAAGTTACTGCCCCCGGTGGCACTTCTGTGAAGTGCAGTTGTGTAGAGGTTCCTGCCACATTTATTCCTCTAAATGTGCAAACTAGCAACAACAAATATTTTTCTATGGTATTGCAACAATGTCACTTCATACTTTTTGTTGTTTTAAAGTCTGTCATCCGTAATCAATATTTAAAATTTAGTTAATATGGCAATTCTCATTTCCGTCTGATTTTTGGTTCACGTTGCAGGATTGTCTTTATTCTGTATAAGTTTGAAATGATTGGCTCACATAATTGAATATGTGAGGATTTAAAAGATCTGCGGACAGTCACTACATTTATTTGTGTATGTGTTTTGATAAAACGACCTATAATTGTGTAAAATACAATGTGCATGTGTCCGGCCACAATGATCCAAACACACTTTTTTTTTTTTTTTTCGTTTTGTGGTCCTTAAGAATTCAGCAAAATAATTGGCCTTGGAAATGGAAAAGATGTAGTTTGTTTGTTCATCCTTGGTGTCCTTAACCAGATTTGTATTTATTTATTTATGTCTTATTTGTCTATGTGCAATATACTGCTTTCTTTACCGATGTATTTCTTTTATTGAGAAGATCAAAAAAACATTTTTAATCCATCTGTGTGAACCTCATCGCTAAGATGGTCATAATCAATGTGTGTACATACAGAGGACGATGTGTGGGTTCGGGTGAAGGTGAGTGTTGGTGATCGTGGTTGTGGTGTGGTTTTGTGAAGTGACCTTGAGTGGGTTTGTCACGTGTGTCTTTGTACATTGTTGGGTTAAATTCTGCCTGTGGTTTCTATCATTTTTGGTTTCCTATGGACAATTTTGAATTATCTTCTCCATTTACAACACTCTGGGTAATTCCTGTCCTCCTTTCAAATGCATCGTTGTCTGTGTTAGACTGTTCAGCATTTTTTGGAAGAGCAGTTTCATAGGTGTAGGTTAAAATAAAAAAAGACGTTTGAGAAGTCTAAGTGAGTAATGACTTGGGTGAGTGTTTGTAATGAGTGGTACAAAGGCATGCTGGGTAAACAGTGTCATGAAACTATGGAGTATTACTAAGAATGTTTTAGTAGAGTCGAGCATGGATTGGCTTAAGATTCGTTTATTTAGTTTATCACAGTTTGTTATAATTGTAACACTTTTAGCATCTACTTTGTTTCATCCCAAATCTGTGTCTCTTCTGTCTGAATTGTAAGAAATCCCATGATGCTGTTGAAATAACAGCTTTCTGAGATGTTCATTTCTCTTGTTTTTCTGACATTTTACCCCTGGCTCTATACTGAATATTTAGGGCTCCTTGAACCAAGAACCTGGTAATTTTCTTCTGCCCTGTAATTTTTGCTTATTGCAAAATGGTTTGGCGTTAGGTCGGAATAACTTGAAGCCTATGCACTAGGGTCTGCGTTGTACTGTAATAAACAGTTTTGATGTTCTTCTATACCTGACTTGTTTTTACCCATCTATGTAACACAATAAAATTGTACAGGCTGAATTGTCTTGACTTTTATTGCAGTATAGCAGGATGGATGTAACTTATTAAACCGTAATTAACAATAGTAAGACAGTAGGTGTTTTTTATAAATATTTGTTACACACTGTAGCTCGTTTTACTTTTTTATTGATGGGATTATTAGCGAGTAGATTATGCTCTTTGCATAAAAACCTATCTGATGATCCATAGCCCTGTCCGAGGTGCTGAAGTCCTGCGACCACGTGAGCCTTCAGCGCAATCAAATAGCTTCGCTCGCGTTTTCGCTCCATAGAACTGCGGAGTAGCGTTGATTGACTGCTGGAGGACATGGAACGGCCGGACAGCGAGTTCTGTGCCTCCGAAAGCCCGTTTTTCCGCGAAATGAAGCATTTCTGTCGGAGGATCAAGGAGGCCTGTGATGAACTACAGGAGGATCTGACTCCCTACAAGAACCAGCGATTCTACAGGTACCACCGTCAGGCAGCCATTTTCGTATGTTTCTTTTCGTGATAGGCACCATTATCGTTTTAAAACGTGCTAGTTATAGGTGATGTCGTAATGACAGTTTAGCACACATTTCATACAGAAAGACAGACAGACTCGATCTGTACAGGTAATATGATTTTCCCAAAATGTGGTTTGATCTTGAGAATTTCCGTTCAGTGAAGTTGTTTTTTTTAACGAGTATTTTCTGTGTGATTACTAAATGTTTACGAATTCCGGGTATTAGCACCATGCGCCTGCGCGCTTTCGAAAACCACGTGATCTCTATAGCTGACGTCAGAGGGCTGATGTGTGCGGATATGCGTTTCGCGCAAACAATCTGATATTTAACGCTTTGTCGATGGAATAAATGCGTCGCGATGGACAAGTAAGAGCGAAAATCACACACGCAACTTCAGAGAAGTAATGCTAGACGAGATGGATATTGGGGGGCTTAGCTATGCGCTTTGGTAGCTGTCCAGATGTTTGAAGAGATAAAACCTAAATCAGACGTTTGTGCGTGCGCGTCAGCATCATCTAGATTCGTGAATTCGTGTTAATGTGTTCACATCATGTGTCTGGTTTGCCGCGGTATCAGGTGGGTGGATGTCGTGGGCGGCTTTTTTCCTCCTCCCTTTACTCAATGCAAACGAGGTTTGGTTGTCTTTTTAGCAAACACTTGAAACGATTCAAAATGTTCTTTTAGATTAAATGTGTCAGGAGGAGATTTATTCCAATCATCCAGCGCAGTGAGCTGTCGTGTGTCACGTGACCAAACCTGTCGATGCCTTTACTTCAGGTTGGCACCCATGCGACTCTACAGTCTGTCGAAGAGACACTTTGTGCTAGTGTTTGTTCTCTTTTTCGTCTGCCTGGCCGTCTCCACCCTCATTGGCGTGTCAGGTGAGAGCTTCCTCATTTCCGTCTCCTTTGGGTCGGACCTGACGCCTGGTTGTGTCTGATCTGCAGGGCCGAGGATCATCAGCGAGAGTCAGTACAGCGGACTGAGCCTCAGCTTGAACGGGTCCAAGGTGAGATGCACAGATCTCGCACCAGATTTTGTGAAGGAACATCTGAATGCGAGTTGTTTTTTTATTATCTGCAGACCGGACCATTTAACCTCAGATCTCCACTGCTGTCTAACTACAACCAGCAGCTCTGGCTAACATGCCTCATCCAGATCCAGGACAGTGGTGAGAAATACAAGCATGGTGTCAGATGTGGCACTGGTGTGACGCGAGACGTGCCATAATAAAATATGTGTGCGCTCAGTGGGTGACTTCAGCTGGAAGGAGTTTGGGATGAACGTGGAGCTACAGGGTGTGATGCCGGACGCTAGTGTGATGCACATCAACGACAACATACACAACAGAAACAGAAGCCTGAAGTGTGCTGCTGTGAGTGATCTTCTCTTATCTCTTCCTGTTTTCGTTTGGGATGTCCGGATCACATTTTTCTTCTTAAAGTCATTTAATATTCTGACCCATTTCGACTCAATATACTGTACATAAATCCACATAGCTATACAGCTACAGTATACTACATGTTTTGTACAGCGGCACATTCTGTGTATGGGCTGGATATTTTGTCTAATGCTTTTTATTCACCAATTTAAAATCTTTTTAAATCGTCGTAAATGTCGTTTAATTATCATAAGGCGGGCGGCACGGTGGCGCAGTGGTTAGCGCTGCTGCCTCACAGCAAGATGGTTCCGTTTGAGGTGTGAGTTCAAGGCCGGTCGGGGCCGTTCTGTGTGGAGTTTGCATGTTCTCCCCGTGCTTGCTTCCTCCGGGTTCTCAGGTTTCCTCCCACAGTCCAAAAACATGCGCTTCAGGCTAATTGGAATTGGAAAATTGACCACATAGGTATGAGTAAGTGTGTGAATGTGTTTGTCTGTGTGTCCCGCTCTGCGAATGGTTGGCCACCAATTCAGAGTGTGTACCCCGCCTCCGGCCCTAAGACGCTGAGATAGGCGCCAGCTCCCCGCGACCCTGTAAAGGATGAAGCGGTAGAAGATGACTGACTGACTAATTATCATAAGTTTTCATTTTTGAGTTGCTGAGATAGGCTCCACCTACATGTGACCCAGAAGTGGAGTAAGAGGTAGATCATTTTTAAAGCTGGTGATTTACAGTGTTCAGTGTGGATTCCTTGAGCTGATGTGACGACAGACTTGACTTAACAGTCACAAGATATTATTGCAATAAATGTAGATAAATGGTCAAAATTAAAGCAAAAACATGGAACAGTCATCTGATCTCGTAGCGTTTCTACATTTCAAACAAGATTAATAGCAGCAACACAAACACAAAGTGAAAGTTACTTTTTCAGGACGAGCTGTGTGTTAAACCTATGTCACGACTGACATATGATCCAAATTTAGTTCAGCTAATCAGAACCGATCCCCATGTATTTAAAAAAACATCCATTATTGGCCACCAATTCCAAAATCGTATTGGAACAACTTGGTGATTTCTTATTTTCTCATCTAATCTTTCTTTTTTTCTATGTGCAGCATCAGCAAGTATGTGACGAGATCATCGTGCTTCATCTGGGCTTTTTGAACTACACTCAGTATCGGATAAACGTCAGTTTCAGGAACCTGCCGGATCATCTGAAGACCAATATCAGAAACGTCACGTTTGTGGTGACAGCTTCTTCTGTCTGTGATTCACTGTCTTTATTCGGACAAGTCTGACCATGTGTTTGTGTGTGTGTGTTGCAGTTTAAGATGTACAACGCCACCTTCTCTCAGGTTGAGATCTGGTTCCGCTTTGTGTTTGTGGTTATGACTTTCATAGTGACTGTAAGTCTTAGCATCTCCAGGGCTCTTATTTTGTAGTGCAGGCATAGCGCTGACACTCCACTTTTTTTTCCATTCCAGTGTATGTTTGCTCACTCTCTCAGGAAGTTCTCCATGAGGGACTGGGGCATGGAGCAGAAGTGGATGTCTGTGCTTTTGCCTCTTCTGCTGCTCTACAACGGTCAGTCCACTCAATATTCTCTAACTAGTGAACAGGATGTAGTGCAAACTGCAAAGTATGCACTATGCAGGGTGCTTGTACTTGGGTACTTTGTACTTGTACTGAGTATAAAAAAAATAAGCAACTTTTACTCTCTACTTCGCTACATTTGTGATTGAATATCTGTACTCTTTACTCCACTACATTTGAATGGACACTTATCGTTACTAGATACATTGTGATTGTGCGTGACAAGTCGGCATCTTTTTGTATTGCGGTTAATTTCTTGAGCGGACAAGGTGATATCGCCATCACCTCAGGATGCTGAAGGTACTGCATTCTATTTATGAGCTGAATCACGCGAACGTTGCAGAAGCGGTTGCATTTTTTTTTTTTTGGACCTTTGAGTACAGTCACCAGTCCAGTGCCATAAAATGCCTCTCCCTGTTCCTTTTCAGATCCCTTTTTCCCACTGTCATTCCTGGTGAACAGCTGGTTTCCGGGAACGCTGGACGCCTTCTTCCAGGCTCTGTTCCTGTGTTCACTTCTGCTCTTCTGGCTGTGTGTCTATCATGGCATTAGAGTGCAGGTCTGCTGACATCACCACTTTGCCAAGTGACATCACGGCTCGTGTGACTGCTGATCTGCTCTCTCTGCAGGGCGAGAGGAGGTTTTTAACATTCTACCTACCAAAGCTGGTACTGGTGGGTCTACTCTGGCTGTCAGCTGTCACGTTGGGGATCTGGCAGACGTAAGAAGCCCACTTTCCTTCTTGCCTGCCACTTTTACCATTCAGTTCAAGAAGAACTCTTAACACGTTTGTGTCAATTACACCCAGCCTAGAGACCCCTTAATGTGGCTGTGTTATTATGGTTATTAACGGCCAGGCAAATTTGAAGCTAACAACACACAAACTACGGATCCCATAATGCAGTGCTTCAGCTGCCTCTCCTTGTATAAACTATAACTATACACTTTGTAACATTTACTTAAAAGCACTTATTTCTATTTTTCAGGATTTTGTGCCGCATTTTAATATTTCTAATATGTAGAATTTAGATTTATTTTTTTGTTTGCTTTCTGCTAGGACAATATATTAAATTAACAATTTAAATACAATAGAAAAGTAATAATAGTTAAAGAATTATAGTGTATTTAACTGTTATGAAGAGTCAGTCAGTACTGTTATAAATAAGTTATATTGATATTACACAGCCTTAAGTTGTTCTGCTATTGAATTTAACACCTTGGTTGTGTGTGTGTGTGTGTGTGTGTGTGTGTGTGTGTGTGTCAGGGTAAACGAGCTGCAGGATCCGACGTATCAGTACAAAGTTGACATCCAAAATTTTCAGGTAAGTCACCTATTATTGCATACATTTCATTTTTATATCGTTTTCAAATTTTAGCGTGTTTTTTTCAGGAAAAAGTTGTATGTAAATGATGTCATGTTGAAGATTTCGTTCTTTCCTTAGGGAATGAAGATTTTCTTTGGTCTGGTGGTTGCGCTGTACGTGTTGTACCTACTATTTCTGGTGGTGCGAGCGACGTCTGAACTAAAGAACATGCCGTACTCAGGTGAGCGTATGTGCGGAGACGCTGCAGAGAGAAGTGCTTAAGTGAGTTTACCATGTTTTTCTGTGTCTTAGATCTGCGGCTGAAGTTCCTGACCGCACTGACCCTGGCGGTTCTGGTGATCAGGTGACGGAAATCTCTTCTAGATGTTTGTGTGTGTGTGTGTGTGTGTGTTTGTTTGGGTGGTACCAACCAAACGATTCTAACTGATCCAACCTCTCTTCTTCAGTGTGGTCATTCTGTACCTGCGCTTCGGCTCCAGAGCGCTGCAGGACAACTTTGTCTCTGAGCTCTCTACACACTACCAGAACTATATCCTTACTGAAGCAGTTTAATTTACTTGTCTCTAATATCACACACATACACACACACACAAGAGTTGTGAAGAGTACCTGAAAAGCATACTTGAGTAAAACTGCGGATGCATTACAAGTTACAAGTCAAGAATTCCGAGAAGACTTGAGTAAAAGTCGTTACGTATCCCTGTTTAAAAGAACTTGAGTATTTTACTTGTACTGAATTTAGGCCTAAAAAACACTAAGAAATGGCAGAACAAAATAGATGAAAAAAGAACAAAAAGTCAGTCTTGGGTCAAATTCAAACGTGCCAAAAAGTGCAAACAATAATTCACGTGATTTAGCAAATAAATAATACTAAATGACACAAACACACACACGCTTGGTATTTTGATGCAAAAAAATATAGATAGAATTTTTGTTTGATGTGCAACTAAAAACTTTCTAATTACGTATATTCATACTGTAGTAGTTTTGGATAGTTTCATCTTTAAAGTATCTTGCCCAACAAACTGGTAGGGTTGTTCAACTCCTACTTGTTTTAACTCCTTAAGTTAACTCAATTGTTTGAACTTGAGAACATTTTATTCATAATTGGAGAGTGCAGAGCTGTTTCTGATCACTGATTCTGAAGAGCATGATTTGTCAGACATAAGAAAAAGTTCAAGTTTGTGCAGTCGTATGTAGTTCCTCCATGTGAATAATGCTCACAGTGTGCTAAGGCGAGCACTTCCATTCACCGTGTGTTAAGCCTGGTTGCACTAAGCTATCAAGGTATCAAATTATTGACACCAATAATTGTTGAATCATGTTGTTTAACGAGTTTGCCAGTAACCAGTTTCTTCTAGGTCTCCAGATTTCTTTGTGAGCAAGCACAGACAACTGGGTGACTATGAGGCGGAATAGTCGCAATTCGAAGCGGCATCACTCCTCCGTTCCGCTGTTAACTGCGAAAAGGCTTTCCCCGCTCAGAACGGCACCGTCTGAGACGCCTGCTGAAAGTGTCTTGGTGATAGGAGACTCCATAGTGCGGAACGTGAGATTAGAGACACCAGCCAATACTGTAGTAATGTGTCGTCCAGGAGCCAGAGTGTCTGATATCACATCGCGTCTGAAAGTGCTGGCTAATGCTAAACGTAAATATTCTAGGGTAGTTATTCACGCCGGCACTAATGATGTCCGACTTCGCCAGTCCGAGGTCACAAAAACTAATATTAAAGAGGTGCTTGAAGCTGCCAAAAAGATATCAGACAAAGTAATTTACTCTGGCCGCCTCACAGTCACCCAGTTGCATTTGCTTGCTCGCTGGTCTTTGTCTTTGTCTTGTCATAACCGCAGCCACTTAGTTAACACCAACAAAATCCAGACGACAAATTGAATAAAAAGCAACATTTCCCTTACATATTTACACGTGCGCTTTAAGACAGTTAAAACTGTGAAAAGCGCCTTACAAATACTCATTATTATTATTATTATTATTATTATTATTATTATTATTATTATTATTATCTTGCCATTTCAATCCAGTGCTGCACATTTGCATTTTTTCAAACATTTTTTGGAGTTTTCCTTAATGAACTGCTCCACCGGCTGAGTTTCTCTCTTTCTATGGCCTTCTGAACTTTTACCTCTACACACTGGCGTTCGTCTACTCTCCCTCCACCAACGCCCTTTATGGTGAGTGTGTGTGTGTGTGTGTGTATAGAGTTTTTGTGTCTCTTATCTGTGCTTGTTTCAGACTCGCAGCTGAAGGATAATCCCGCCTTCTCTATGCTCAACGAATCGGATGATGAGGTCATTTATGGGTAAGAAGTGGCATATCTTCTACTCTACTATATACAAATGTGATATTTGTTCAAAAAAAGCCCTTAATTCTTAATCATGTGTCAAATCATTGATTGTTTGCATCTATTAAGGAGCGATTATGAAGAAATGCCCCTTCAAAATGGCCGTGCCATCAAAGCCAGCGCGAAATACCAGGATGGGAGTGAAAGCGACTGAGCTGACTCTGATTGGATGACGCTGGAGCAGGTCTGACTCTGGATTGGCCTTCCAAATGGTGTAAATAAGACTTCTGATGAAGCGGTTTGTAAAGAAACATGAATCTATATTTTTAGCGCTGCATGTGATGTAGGCGGATCCGTGTGTGTCTGTACTGCACTGATTGGCTGGACAGTGAAGAGCGGAGTGCAACGATGAATCTAAGCCAGCTCCGTTCTCCATGTCTTCAGACTGAAACACCGGAACCTGTCATGGCTTCTCGGCGTGTTCTGAGTCGCAGCGGGGAAGCTGACGTGATTCAGAAACTTTCTTTTCTTCAAAGATTCAGGTTTTGTTTTGTTTGTGGTTCATTGAACCGGACAAAGCATTACAACTTCTGCAAACATTCACTCCACATTTCTTATTTCACGTGCCAGTATATTGTTTTATTTATTGTGTAAATGAATTGTCCGTAAGGAAGCCACTTTGGTAATTGTGTACTTTTTGTGTTTAAATTAAGTTTAATTTTCTCGTCTTCTAGCACTGACAAAAATGCCTTTTTTTTATTACATTACCTTCACTTTATTGTCTTACATGCAGCTGTGATTAAGTTCAGTCACATACCGTAGATGTTTTGTTTTTGGACCAATGAGCAGCTGAAATATGAAAAGTCTTACATTTAGTTTTTTTTTTCCTGAACTGTTTCTGTTTTTATGTCTCTGGGTTCAGACGTGTCGAGAGTCGCCAGTGCCTTTTAATGAGTCTCGCTGACCTCCTGGCCACAGACTCAGGGCAGAGGAGCTCTCACTTCACCTGCTCTGTTTGTGTCTGAATGTGGATTAAACCCATTATGGTGTTTTAAGACGGTGTCTTGTCTTCAACTCATTGATTACAGATGCGGTTGTGGAGCAATTGTGTGGCGTTCTCGTGTGTGTCTCTAAATGGCAAGGCCGAACACGCTGACGATGCAGCACAAGGATGAGCTCTCGAACTTTATCGTGCAGCATCCTGCAGGAAAGCACAGACGTATGTGTGTTAACACTGACTTACGATTTTAATAACACTTAGCATGTTTGGTGGGACGCTCTCACCGTCTGTAGTGTTGTCCCAGAAGCATGAAGAGGCCGACTGAAGTCCTGCTCCATTGTTCTGTATTATAATGCAGGTCACTGTAACCAAGGACAGTTGTAAGTTATGTATGTTAATTCTGTTCAACCGACACAACTTTCCCTGAGAATCAACCCCGAGGTGTATGTATTTGCTGCTGACCGATGTATTTGAAGGGTTTGGCGAGTCTGCTGAGCTGATTTAGACAGGTCTCGGTCAGGCTGGAGGTCCACTGCTTCACACGGCTGTGCTCGTACACATTATTCCCAATAACGTTTTTAATCGACTACAGCACAAAACAAATAGATTTTATAAGCTTCAAAACTGGAAACTAAAGTTGAAAATGAGTTGGAACATTTGCACAAAATAGAAACATTGGAAAGAAAATATTAACCTCGTTAACGACGTGGGTGATTTCATCTACCACAAAAGCGGTCTGAAAGAAAACGAGAATAAATTGTACGTTTTCCTCTGGCGTTAGCAAAGTACAACGATAAAAGGCACACAACACACAATATTTACAATTAACTCACACTGATCACGCGACTTAAAAAGTGAATTTTGTGACCAAATGAACGATTTGTTTATAAATAAAACCGCCATAGCTAACCAAATAGCAACAGTTTTATTTGCCTATTTTCAGACTATTGCTCCAAGCGATGTTACATATAACTTCTGGATATTTAACTAATAATCAGTTTAAAAACATCCAATCGTCTTTACCTCTTCTGCGTTCTGCAGATCATCCATAGTTCTTGCGTGTCGCCGTTCGAACTGTTGTCATGGAGACACGTAAACGCCTTGTCGTCTTTTTAAAATAATGAAAATATTGAAATCGCTTAACATTTATTTAGATTAAAATATTTACTCATCATGCGGTTCTACATTAATTAAACTGATGTATAATTAAAAAAAAAACAGACTGTAAAGCCTACGTTTGATTGACTGCTGTGCAAGGCCAATAAAATGACCCCTGTCTGACCCGCCCATTCGGAAAGGGATTGACGTCAAGAATCTCCGCCCTTTAACTTCCTCTTTCACAGTGGCCGTCACCGAGAGACACCATGAAGGCGTCTGGCACAGTACGTAAAATAGTGTAAAACTCGTTTTATTATATATTAAACCTCACACTGGTTTACACATTGTTCATATAACGTTCCGAACTCTATTTAACGAACCGATTATCAGCCGTGCGCTTACGGTTAAACGCCAAATTAAGCTTGATGTAGCGGTTGTGTCGGAATGGGCAACATGGCGGCTTAAGAAAAGCTACATGTGCTCATCACACACACACAC
>CM051496.1:6213936-6216436 GCA_028031935.1 Paedocypris micromegethes
CACACACACACACTATGCACACTACTGCTGCGTCCGGCAGCAAGGCTATTTCGAACGTTTTCGCGCGTTTTGAGTTTTAATTTTATACGCACTAGGCTTCGAGAAGTTTTAATTTTCGGCCGCTCGACATCGATCTCTCCCGCATTTAGGCCAAACGCGTCTTAACTTTTGATTGTATTTACGTGAAGCTGTTCATGCTACTTCCTGTCCTATTTGTTTTTCAGTAGGTGTCTTTACAAATCGTAAATGTGACGACTGTATCCAAGCATCCAATATTTTTTTTATCTAGTAATTCATCCAATTGTGTTTTTCATATAAAAAAAAACATGACGTTGACATGTATGTTTTCTGCAGCTTCGGGAGTATAAAGTGGTTGGCCGTTTGCTGCCCTCAACTAAGAACCCCAATCCCCCACTGTACCGCATGAGGATCTTCGCCCCCAATCATGTGGTGGCCAAGTCCCGCTTCTGGTACTTCGTCTCTCAGCTGAGGAAGATGAAGAAGGCTTCTGGCGAGACTGTCTACTGCGGCCTGGTACAGACGTGCACTGATGCTGCGTGAGGCGAGGTCTGAATGTGTGGCTCATCCGCAGGTATATGAGAAAACTCCACTGAAGGTGAAGAACTTTGGCATCTGGCTGCGGTACGACTCTCGCAGCGGGACACACAACATGTATCGTGAATACCGTGACCTCACCACGTCTGGAGCCGTCACTCAGTGCTGTGAGTATCACACACACACACACACACACACAAGTCCAGGGCCGCATGCAAACCCAACGGTCAATTCTTTGCACTGTCTTGACCTTGCTGTGCGTGCGAACAAAAACTGAGCCTTGTCGCCTTTCATCGGCTGTGAAACGTGCTGCTGAAAGTGAATTCAAGGTCCCACATGTTTTAATCAAACTTGTATTTGTCCCTGTGGGCAATTAACAGGACTGCACAAAGCAGCATTGTTAAAATAGTAAAAATCTTTTCAAGGTGTTGTATAACGGGTGTTATATAAAATAAAAGTGTGGTAGAAAAATAATTAAGTGACAATTTGAGAGGAGTTGCTTCTGTTTGGTTGTTTGTAAAAAAAAATTTTAATGCATTTTTAATCGTTCAGATCGGGACATGGGAGCTCGCCACCGTGCCCGTGCCCACTCCATCCAGATCATGAAGGTGCAGGTCATTCCCGCCAACAAGTGCCGCAGACCCGCCATCAAGCAGTTCCACGTGAGTCTCTGGTCTGCTCTAGTACAGACTGCGCTTAATTGTGTTCCCTGTCTGTGGCTTTATGAACAAAGTCTTTGGTTTTTTTCCTCAGGACTCAAAGATCAAGTTCCCTCTTCCTCACAGGGTTCTGCGCCGCCAGCACAAACCTCGTTTCACCACCAAGAGACCAAACACTTTCTTTTAAACTGTCTGTGTTTGTGCTGTTCACTTCATTGGAGAATAAAAAGTCTTCAGAAAATGTCCAACTGGTGGCGTTTCTTATACTCGTTTTATCATTTGGCAAGTGATTTTCAAAAAGAGGGGCAATTAAAGTAGTTTGTCTAAAAATTACAGAAGTTGGCACTATGATTCATAATGCAGGGCACTTGCGTGACAGTTTATTCTGTGTTAAGGTCCTGGAGAAAGAGCTTAGTCTTCAGTGCTTGTATTTGCTGTGAAAGTTAGTTTTTGACTGACAAGTGGTTGCACCTGATAGCAGCTGATTGAGGTTATCAAAAGTTTTGAATCTTGATTGCAGAGAAACTACTGAGTGTTGCAGTTCCAGTTATTTTTAAACAAAATTAACTTTCGAATTGCTAGAGAACATAGTGATTTGTCGTGCTGTCAATACGTTGTCAGCTATGAATTGAGTTATTTAGAATTAGGAGTAAATGAATTGAGATTTACATAACAGATCCACTTAATTTGGAATCTTTATTTTTATTATACAGTTGTTTAAACAATGTTTTCTTCTGCACGTAAAAAAAATTGAGCAGTGTCAATGCAGGAATTTATTTTAGACACCAGATGGCGACACGCCTCCAAATATGTCGACCGAAATCTTTTTGATTCGGTCACAAGTGGTTCGTTCTTAGCTCACTTGTCGCTGATTTCTTTTCGGAATTATTCTTTATTTTAATAACTGCGTAATAATTGTAAGTCGTATACAAGTACTGTAATTAAAAATGCACATAATGCAGGTATAACCAGTTAACCAAGAAATGTCCACTTGATTCAGATGTGATTTTTATAATTTCTCTCTTTATTGAAATGTCAATGCACTTTTACACAACAACGTTTGTGTTAAGTTTTGTTAGTAGTACAGTTGAAAACAGAATTGCATTTAAGACGTTTAATTGATATGTATCGTTTTTCAGTTCAGATTTTGTGGGTTTGGATTTAGTGAAACTTTTTTTTTAAATGGTCCACTGCTGCTGGAGTAGCTAACTAGCTTAGCGTTGGGTTGACAAAATAAATTTCTTAGACGTGCACTTCTGGAAAGCTGCGTGGTTTTTCCTCCCGTG
>CM051496.1:6221436-6239369 GCA_028031935.1 Paedocypris micromegethes
CAAAAACAAAGCGCGCCCAACTTTGTTTTTTTGGCAGACTGCAGTATGCTTTAAGTCAGCTTTATGTGTTCCCTGGGAGTCGAACCCGCAACCTCACGGAAGGCTTTTCAGCTTCCTTATAGTTAGCTTTTGTTCATAAATAACATTGATAGAGTGTGATTCTGGCAGCTTTACTGTTTCTTAAGCCATGAGGTAGCTGTTCTGACAAGGTCTCCTGTTTACACACGACCTGCAAATGGAAAAATGGCAGTGTGAAAGTGTTCATTGAGTGGTTAGTCATTTCAGGGCTCCGAATGGATTAAGAAATTATGTATGTGCAGAAGTCTTGGCATTTAACACCCCGACTCGCTCACTCTCAGTTGCTCTGTAACCTCACACCCTCATAGCGCTGCAGATACGCCACATTTGTTTGCCCTCCTTCCGAGCCAGATAATGTGTTTAATTCCAATCAAGCAGTGTTGTAAAGTGCTTGAGTAAATGGACTTTGTTACTTTACTAAAGTATTTTAGCTATATACTGAGTGTTAAAAAACTTTTCCTTTTTCCTTGACTACATTAGTGATTGAGTATCTGTACCCTTTACTCCTCTACACTTGAATGGACACTTACCGATATTTGTTACATTAGGATTGTCTGCGACAAGTCGGCATCGTTTTCTACCGCAGTTCATTTCTTGGGCGGACGAGGTGATATCGCCATCTGCAGGATGCTGAAGGTACTGAACGCTATTTATCAGCTAAATCACATGAACGTGACTTTTTGTTGTTTTTTAATCTATTTTGTTCTGCCATTTTAAAACATTAGAGGTGTTTAGAGGAACATTAGAAGATGTTTAATTTCCAAATTCGAAAAAAAAACCCTTGTTAAGATTTTCTCGTTTTATAAAATTGGATACTTTACGACTTTTACTCAGTTCTTCTCAAAGTTGGTGACTTGTGAGTTGAAACGGAGTCATTTTTACGTAAGGTGTTTGTACTTCTACTCAAGCATGGTTTTCAGGTTCTCTTTAGTTACTGCAAACAAGGTTCTCTGGAACTAAGCATCTGGGATGGAGAGCGTCACAAAGCAAACAGAAATCAGCGTGGCGTGTGCTACATAACCAACCTACCTAACAAACGAGGCCAAAAACATGGGCAGGAAAGTCTTTTTCTTGCCCCAGTGCGTTATTACATTAAAGCATTCAAAGTTGTTCCTGCTCTTAAAAGGCGGCAGAAAAACGTATGAAACGTAATCCTATACGGCCGTTTAATGGCGGTGCGGCGGAAAGGATGTGCTGAGCGGCAGCAGAATGTGCAGCGAGTCTTTTATGCAGGGAAATAACACTTGCTTCGTGTTTGTCTTGCCGTGGCATTAATCCTGTCGCCTTTTTATCCGTAATCCTTACAACAACACAGCTTTGAGGAGCTAATAAACGGCTGGGTTGGATTTTCTCAGTCCACGCCAAACACCACAGTCTCACCTTTTCAGGACGAGGGTCAGAGAGGAGAGAAGTGACACATCAGCAGGGTGGGGATGCTTTATAGATAAGCCTGGGGTAATGTAATGCGGATCATATCAAAGGTCCGTTTTAGCCTTCACGCACGCAGACAGCGGCTGAAGCGGGTTGAGGGATTGCCGGGCCTCGGCGAGCATAAACACAGATGCCATCACCTTCAAGCACGGTAATGTTTGCACAGTTTTTGCATAGCACTTCAAAGCGGCCGGGATCAAAACATGGCCGCGAGAATGTTCTAGCTCAGGAAAGGACCTTGTTGAAAGCATCATGCCCTTTGTGAATTCATTTTAGCTGCTGGCCAATGAATGCAGAGATGTCTCCCACTGAAAACAGATGATTTGAGTAGAATAAATGCAGAATAAGGAGTGGATGTGAATGTAGGAGGAAATAGAGCCACAAGCAGCAATGTTTAGGCCTGCACTTTGCGGTTTAAAACGGATACAATATTTTGAGGTTCGGTCCCGAAAAGGTGGAACACCTATTCTATTCTGCGTATTTTAAATACAAAAAAAAAACCGTATTATTAGAAATCATATATTTTTAAGTTCAAGTCTATTTATAATGTGCTTTTCTCAGTCCTAGACAGACGAAAAGCCGCTATGCGAAATTAGGAAAAGCAGAGTCATTAAAATAGAAAAGTGTCCATTGTTCATCATTGTTCAGACTATTGGCTACGACCAGAAGAGCAAACTAGATTACGACAGTGGCTAGGAAAACAAATCTCTCCATCCATGATAGACGCCAGCACGTAGCGGTAGAAATTGTATTGTTATTTCTCATGACAAATCCGGTTTTTATTTCCTATACCAAATTTTTTTATTGTACAATTATTGTACCGGGTTTTTGTCTGAATGCCCCATTTATAAGTAAACAATACGGGTGACATGCACAGATTTAGACTGCAGAGTATCTAATTTAATCTTTTTTATCAGCCAATTTATGAATGAGTGCAGGAGTGTTTTAGAGTGTCTTTTTTTAGAATGTCATTTATTTGGCTCAATTGTTGCAGTGTTAGAACACCAAAGATCTAGAATTAAATTCTGAGGAAAGATTGACGAGTAAAGAAGAGAAGAGTAAGATTCTTTGGGGGGAAAGCAATTGCACTGTACTGAAAATAGTCTGAAGTTTCTGCAGTTGTCTTGTTCAATTGGAGTAATCATCAATCGACCCAATTCCAAAGCAAACATTTTTAACCTTTGACCTCAACGGCTTGATTCTGTGAGATCAGAGTTCTTCTGATTACTTTGGAATCTTTTAAGACAAGTAATTTGTTCCGCTTGTGCCTTTATGAAACGGATTGGTTTTTAATTCTGTGACACAGTGGCGCCTCAAGCTCAACTCCAGCAACAAGCCTCCAGTGTTTGTTCCTGAGATGTATTTTGGTCTGTGTTGTGACTGGCTGAAGTGACCAGAGCTGCTCTGGAACTGCACCAGCAGCCGCTTGGAGGATGAGCACCATGCCTGGAGCTCGGTTTGCAGACGGAAATAAGATCATTACCTGTGAGTTGACCTGGCTGATGAGGTGCGAAATGCTCCGTCTCTTTCACCGGGAAACTTCAAAGCCGAAGTTCTGGCAGCCATAAACGGGACAAGGTCATTTTGGCCATGTTGGCAATTTCACGTGGGTGGAAGCACATTGTGAGAAGAGATCAGCATCAACACTGACATGCATAAGAAGAGGCAGATGATTACACGAGCAGTCCACTGTCTCACCACAGGTATTCACCATGGGATTTTTCCTCTGTTGTAAGTGCCGTCGAGCACCAAAGAGGCAAAGAGGTGAGGATGAAACCACTCCACACCAATCTGCCTCCCATAAACCAGAAGTGGAGACGATAAACACTAAAGCAGCACGATACTGTCCATCTCCTCATCTGTGGCCTCGCCAACATCTAAAGAGTGCAAAAAGATGTCTTCTTAGCGCCTGTGAGCTTTTCTTTTTATAAAAGCCCTGCCATCATGTGCTTGGCTTTGCCCAAACCTCGTCTGTTTATTTTCTGAGACATTCCAGGATGTAAAATCCCAAACAGAGACCTGGAGATTCAAACCTCATTGCTTTGAAAGGCCCACCTGGATGCAGACACCTACTTGAACATTGGAGGGAAAATTCTACGGGATCGGACACGCACATGCCATTTCAGGACCTCACCAAACAAAGGGTGTCTGGGAAGTTCACATTCCAGATTCTCATTACTAATGTGAAATGTCTGCCATGTCGCTTTAGTCGTCTAGGATGGGTTGCACCAGTTCTTCTTCGCTTTGTCTTATCAAATGAGAGAGAGAGAGAGTGAGAGATCTGTCAATATTGAACAGATTTGAGTCAATTTTACTGTCAATTGGAGTCCATTTTAATATTACTTTACCTGAAATGTAAAGATATGTTAATTTAAAATAGTCTATTTTCACACACACATATATATATATATATATAATATGTATATATATATATATATATATTTTTTTTTTTT
This sequence comes from Paedocypris micromegethes, assembly GCA_028031935.1. Lineage (NCBI taxonomy): Eukaryota > Metazoa > Chordata > Actinopteri > Cypriniformes > Paedocypris > Paedocypris micromegethes. The sequence continues at coordinate 6,225,399 of CM051496.1, forward strand.
TTTTTTTCAAAATACAGTATGTACCATAAAATTTTTTTACATTTGCTGACTTGTTTTTCTGTCATTGCAGACCTGCGTCTGTAAAACCAAAATGCAATGACTTTTAATGCCACGCCACTATTTTATGATTTCTAGCATCTGCGTTTTATCTTCATTGGCCGAATGACAACCCGTCTTTCAGTGTGTCTGACAGAGGTTTTTGTCTTGAGTGGTTTATATAATGCACGGGTTGAAAAATAGAAGCTAGTGAGTTGTTAAAGGTCGACAAAGATTTGTAGCATTAAGACTATTCGGGAATTCCAGAAGAAAATGCCACCCTTGTTGCCGGGAATGTAAATCCGTCCAGTTGTGCCGCATGAGCAAAATTACAATTTGTGCATTCAGTGAGTTCGTAAAAGGAAAATACGAGATTGATAGCGACTGCGTGAGTTGTTATATAGGTAAGAAGTACCATGGCAAAACGTGTTGAGGCTGGGCGCATTTCGCTCAGGTTAAAGGTTTGTGTAGTTCTCATGGTTTCATGGACAGGGAACAGCGGGGGTCTTCCTGAAACCCCCACTCTTCTGCATCCTGTCCAATTCATTGACCTTTTCAAATGACCCGCACGCACACAAACCTTCCCAGGGCTAAATTTAAACATTACCTCACTGACAGGGAGGTCAGCTGCCATGTTTTCCCCCAAACTTGCCCATGTGTGTTCCAGAAAAAGCTTCCAGTCGATAACTTGAACAGAAGAGCCATTCAGGTGGAGGTTTCTATTTAAAGAAAAGCAAGCCTGGGACTCCCCTCAATCGTTTGTTTGGCTCCAGCCTCCCAGGAGGCCAAATATAAGAGCGCGGGTTCTTGAAGGGCCCCTAAATTGGATGGAAAGTATCTAGTAAAGAGCTGGAACGCTCTCCGTCTTTAAAGTCGATCTCTGGTGAACCGGTGAGCGAGCGGCCGCTCTAAGACTAAGCTGTTGTTTTCAAACACGATTGGATTTTACATCTTTCTGTCGACTCCTTGTTGCTTTCAATGTGCTCTCGGCCGCTTCAGATGTCCACGAGACTCCGGCCATTTATCATCCACCTGCACGACAGACTCTGCTCAAGTCATCAGCAACGCTCCGTCTACATTTATGTAGGTTATGTAAGAAAAAAAACACACCCCTCAAGAACAAAATGTTGTCCAGTGTAAGGCCATGCCCTTTTCCATTTCTTCCGAACTATAATAATATACATAATATACTATACTAATATAGTATACTATATAATATACTGTATAGTAATATATACTATAATAATAATAATAATATGAGTATTTGTAGGGCGCTTTTTACAGTCTCAAAGCGCACATGTAAATATGTAAGGGAAGTGTTGCTTTTTATTCATTTGATCGTCTGCATTGTTGGTGTTAAGGTAAATGGCTGCGGTTATGACAAGACAAAGACAAAGACCAGGGAGCAAGCACATATGCGACAGTGGCCAGGTAAAAAAACCTCTTTAACGAGGAAAACCCCTGGGGAGAACCCGGCTCACTGGTGCCAGTCTCTTCAGGCATTCTAACACTACAAGATCAATGCGTTGGTTGTTCCATGCCATTTTTAACGATGATTCCGGAAAGATGTTTCCCTCTCCAGTGGGGAAAGAGGCGACTCCACACAACAGCGTCATCAGGTCCACAGAGGTCCAGGAAGCATCACAGAAAAGATGATCCCGAAGCTCCTAGGAGATATTTATATACGTATGTATATAAATTGTATGTATACTGTGACTGTGCAGTATATGTCTGTATACAATCCAATCTATGCACACACACACACACGCACGCACGCACGCACGCACGCACACACACACACACACACACACACACACAATGAACCTCAGATTTAATGCAGATAAAAAATAGACATTTTTATTAAATGTCATATTGTTAATGTACTGTAAAACATCACTTGTTTATTTTGTACATTTTCTTAGTTTAACTTGTTCAGGCCTTCAATTCACAGTTGGTTTCATTGACTCTCTTGAGAAGAATAGAAAGCTTATGGAGAATCATCTCACTGGCCTGTCAGTTTGTGAAGTGTACACGGCACGTCTTGGGTGGCAGCACAGATCTGCTCGGGATGAAATGAAACTTTCATGACTGGATTTAAGTTCACCGCTGGTGTTTTGTGTAAATGCAAGGCACGTGTAACGTACAGCAATGGCGCTACGATACGAGCTTTTGTTGAAATGGTGCTGGGTGTTTTGAGTTGGTGGGTGGCTTGACTGAGCAAGTGAATGAGGACGGTTTCATTTTGTTGTGTTGTTAATAGATCTGGATAATTTCCTGCCAGCCTAAGCGTCATTTTCACGGCGTTCGGTGACAGGAAAGAGATGAAACCACACGCTTGAAATGTTTTTGGCTCTGGGTTTATTTGTCTGTTTGAAGGAGCTGTGTTACGATACTTTACATGTCTGCCTTTAATAAAACTTCTTTTGGGGCCAATAATGAAGTTACCGATGCTACGTGCGCAACTGTTTCAAATCAGACTGGGTTTCTGCACCAACAGTCAAGCTCTGATATACAAGCTAGCCAGTTTTTGGTTCATGTAAAAAAATCAGTTAGTCCATCCGTCCATCAATGTTAGTCCTTCCGTCCAACCAACCAGCTCCATCCATGCATCTATGCATCTATCTATCCATCCATTAATTCAATAAACCATTCATTCATTCTTCCATCGATTTATGCATCCATCCATTCATCTATAAATATATACTGTGTGTGTGTGTGTGTGTATGTGTGTATATATACAGTACAGTAGACTCTGCTTAATCAGGACATGACCATTTTGGCCTAATAAAGCGGTGCTGGACATGTCCCCATCCCAAGTGCCCATGCGCTCCATCTTAGCTACAGGTAAACCAAGCGTTCACGCGTCAATGTATGGACGTGAATGATTTGACCATATTTAGACAATATTCCTCATTTTTCGGTTTTCGTCTGTAGTGATCTCTGCTTGCACTAATTTAATACGTGCCTGATGAACTTCAGTAAACATTTGCCTTTCTACATACTGTCCTGCTCATTTATTCATAACAACATAGAAGATTGTTGCTCATGCTGATAATTGCCTAATGTTTAGTGACAGCGTTTGCGTAAAAGAGAAATTGCTGGGCGTGTGATGTTCTCTCTAAACATTGCAGACACTCTTCGTTAAACGCTGTCCATTTTTTTTTCTCATTCTCCCTCAAATTTGCCCCAATTAAGCGGCTTTTTTGGCCCTAAAAGCAAATATGCGTTATAATGTGTGGTTTTTGTTTTGGGAATATTATACTGTATATTCTTTTTGACTGACAAAATGCAGTTTTATCTAAACCGTTATATTTTGTAATGTAGCATATACTCTATTACATACACACGCACATTTAAAGATCAATTTTTATAAAATATAAAATACGTGTATTCATAAACATGTCCATTCTAATTCTGTAAGTCTAAAATGTCCGGTTAAATTGGTGTTATTACTTTACACATGCTTTTGTTATGTAAAATTATTAATACGTGGAAATATGTCCAGTGTTATAAATACCAAGTTTAATGTTTATTTATTGACCCCATTGCTTACATTTTAAATGCCTCGCTGTTCCCCAGACTTTATGATTGTTCAAATAATAGGCCCAAGAAGTGTCATGTCAGAATTCAGAATCCGGCCCAGATGTTTGCTGGAGGTTTCAGTGAAGTGTAACACTCTAGTAAAGCTCCCAGCGTACGCCGTGTTTGGCCTTCAGTACAGATGCCGACGGTTCGGCTCATGCTGGTCAAGCTGGAGGTGACGAACAGCCGTCCGTGCTGAAATGCCAGAAAAATCAAACAAACAAACTCCAAGCCATACAGGATGCCAGCACTAGGTGGGAAAATGTTAATTGATGCTGTGAGGTGGAAAACAGAAAATGCTCTGGTAGCGTTTGATGAATGGTGTTCCTCACATCAGAGAGCTTGTGGTCGTCCTGTAATGTGCTGTAAAGACCAGAAAAGTTCGTTTTAGGGCCGGTTCCTGTCGTTTCATTCTCTTTATTTTGATGGATTGAGCTCTTTGCTTTAAGCAGCTTTAGTTCCCTTAGAAACTTGGTGATTTCTCTTCTGCGCTGTTCTCGCTTTAACTTGTCGCTTTGACTAGAGCGACGTCCTCATCACTGTTTCCAGCAGTCTTTTGCTCTGAATCTGTATTTACAGACACGAGTTTTCAGTAGCTTTTACTCATCATCTCATCGGGTAGAAAAGTTCAGAACTATTATATAAAATAAAAAATGTTAAAGCAGTGAGTGAGCAGAACAGAGAAGAACGGAGTGAAATTCTGGACAAAATTAGAAAAAGTTGTTGAATTGTACAAACAAAAAAGCTTTTTTTCAGGCATTAAAAGTTCTTCATCATTTTCAACAATTACTTTCATTATATTCTTCTCGAGTGACATTACTCCCTGTTTATTCACAGCTGACCCTCCCACTTACTCTGATTGGCAGGTTGACCATTTGTAAAAATCTAATAGGAATGACTTTAATATCTTTCAAATTGACCTTGCAACACAACCTCGCAAATTGAGTTTATGATTGTGGTCACGTTTTGTTCCTTTCAGAAGCCGCCCAGTTGGTTTTTTATCAACCCAGAAGACCACACTTCACTGCTTGTCTCCTTGCACTGGTTACCAGTTGCTGCTAGGAAGAAGTTCAAATCTTTAACTTTGACCTTTAAAACTAGTGATGGTCCTGCACCATTGCCCTTCAACTCTCTGTTGCAGGAATGTTCTCTTTCATCTTCTCTGATTGTAAAATGTCAGTTACAATAAGGGAACAAATGGCAATTAGTATTTCCTTTGCGTAAGAGATAGTAAGAGTAAGAGTTTTGAAGATTAACATCTCTTAAAAGAATGTTTTTCTGTTAAGCTGCCCTCTGGTGGAACAACTGATCCATCCCAACTAGAATCTCCACCACCTTTACGACTACAACAGCATGTTACAAGCTTTTGTCTGCAGTTACTCTCAAGAATTATAAAAAACACTATCGGGATAATGGATTATGACTGACTGTCATGGTTTTCTAGTTGTATTTCTCAATATGGACCAGTAAAGCACTTATCTAATGCCCCTTGTTATGCAAGTTACTTTGGATAAAAGCATCAAAATGAATGTAAAGTTCTACACGTCAAAGCGAACACAACACAATCGCTAAAACAAATTGGCAACTTTGTAATAATATTGTTCTGCACTTCTCTTTTCTACTTTCTTTTCTACAAATGAAAGCTGAACGTTTTAAGTTGATGAGATGATGAGTTGAGTTTGTGAATTGAATTTTTGTTTGCGTTCAAGTTGTTTTTGTGCGTCCAAGTTGAACTCAAAACAAATGCAAACTTTCAGTATTGAATTCCAGCACACTTAGCACATCCATCATGTTGTACATTCATTGTGAAGGTAACGTATAAACTCAGATTCGACGCTCATTGTTAAAATGTCAAACATCTGCGATTTCGGTACAACTTGTGGAAGCTCTGAGGATGTTTGGTCTGGAGTGAAAATGCAGAATGGTTATTTATGAGCTAATTGTTAAAGCCGTTTCCATCAAATGCCGAATGTCCGATCTCTTCCACGGGCTCCCGAAAACCACAAGCCCAAACACACTTAGCTGCAGGCTGGGCCACAAAGGCCTGCTGTTCACCTCTCCTCTGACCAACACCAACCCGGCATGTTTAGAAAACAGCCGTGCGGTCCAAAACACACAACCAGTTTCACCACTGAAATAAATCTCAATTTCCTTCAGCCTTTCTCTTCGTTTTGCAGTTATGTAATGAATTAGCCACTGGCTTGACTGCTGAAACCACCCAGCGTCTCACTCAGCGCCCGGCCAGTGACTCTCTACAAACAAATATGTCAGCGGGATGATGAAGATAATGCCAGCTTCTCCGTGAGACTGCCCTTCAGGAACAATCTTGATACCCGAGTGGCCGACTAAAGGTGCCGCCGTGGTCATTTATCTCTCTAACAGAGGCTGATTGTGAAGCTCCCGGCACAGGACACACAGGGGCAGACCTGCAGGCTTACGCTAAATGTCAAAATTAAATTAAATCTATGTGTCTAAAAAAAACCGGAAAATTTAATTTGAAAAAGATAAGACAGTAAGTTTTTTCCTAAAAAATTTTCAGGCTTTTTTTCTTTTCTTTTTACCAGCCAAATAAGGCACGAGGCCAATGTTAAATAAGAAAAAAATATTTGCTAAATGGCGAAATTATACACTGTTACAATGTTACAGCGTGATATTTATTGCAATACGTTTTTTTTTAAAGTTCAATGGAAATTAAAACATTGGTAGACCCCAGACAACTTAATTATCTTAATTAATTAATTAATTAACTTAATTAATAACTTTTATATTTTATTAAAGGGGCCCTGTAATTTTTTTTTTTAATTACATCGGTTTTATTGATGGCCAACCAATCACATAGCGGAACACATGTTCACACTCTCACTCACACCTATGCGCTCCAACTCTCCCAGAACACTGGTTTTTGAACTGTGGGAGGAATCCAGAGACCTGGAGGAAACCCACGCAAGCACGGGGAGAACATGCAAACCCTACACAGAAGCCGGGCTGCGAATGGAAATGAAAATGATTGTCAGGCGAGAGTGTCTACTTTGTCATCCGCCTAATTATGTAAACACACACGCACACACACACATATTTAAAAGTACAGTGCTAAAAATGGGTATTGCCACACTATTTCAAATACCTGACATTTGAATACACGTTTTTATTCCTAAATCCTAGAGTAACGTGTGTGTGTGTGTGTGTGTGTGTGTGAGTGACAGTGTGTGTAGATGTGTTAATGTCTGGCAGTAGTGTGGGTTTCTGGTGTTCTGGACAGGCGGCTGGTTCTTCAGACACTGTTTGTTCAGTCTCAGAACCAGCAGAAAAGGAATAATCAGGGTGTAAATATTTGTACAGGTTACAGCAGCATAATCAGTCAGAGCTCGTACCTGCCCAGCTTTATGTTTCCCACTGATGACACGCACACGCACACACGCTTTCTCAGAACCTTCTGTGGTTCTGATGCACCGCACACAAAAGCAGTCCTATGCTGCCGGTGAGCATCTGAGGTGCAGCAGAAGACATGCTTGGGAACTGAAGTCTCACCCACCGCGGACGGAGGAAAATGGGTCAATACATTCCTTTCCCATGTAGCAGCTTTGAGAGCACTTTGGTTTCAGCGAGAGGAAAAACTGAAGGAAGGAGAAGAGGAGAGGTGTTCAGGGGGAGACCCTTATGAAGACCAGAGTTTGTCTGTGTTTAATTACAGTGTGTGTGTGTGGGTGTGTGTGTGTGTGTGTGTGTGTGTGTGTGTGTGTGAGAGAGAGAGCTGGCCAACCTGCAGTGTCAGATCTTCTCCTCTAGAGGGCAGCTCTCACATCAAGGGCCTCACGCACAAGAACCGCTTTGCTTCAAAAATGGAAAAATTAATCAAGTCCAGCTAAGTGTGGCTGATTTAAAGTCACGCTCGATCAGAAGTAATAATCCGGCTTCCAGATATAAACGCAGAGGGTCTGCAGGGGCCACGAGTGTGTGCTTTTCCAGATGTTTTTCCGGCCGCTTGAGCATCCAACGGTTTGTCATCATGAGAAATAGACAAAAGAGGGAATGAACTGTGAACACGGAAACAGATTTTCCAGAAATAACACGAAAAGAGAAACATGCAGCGAGTGACAGGAATCTTTGACATTGTGTGTGTGTGTGTGTGTGTGTGTTAGTGGGGGTGGGGGTATTTATTAGGAAAAAAAAGATTATATTTATATATGTATGCTTTTTATAATATTTATAGATATATTAAACCTTCTGCACTTTTTATTCAAAGTATTTTTTTAGTTAGAAAAAAAATGAACTAATTCTTGATTTTATACGGTAGCGGAAACACACGACTTCAAAGACTGTTGCTAATTAACTCGGAGTCTCAATCAAACAGAAGAACTGCTGAGAAACAATCACTGCTCGAATACTGCAGCTGATTGGCTGCTCTCTCCGTCCCCATCTGATTCTGGACCACACAAGCCACAGAGCTGTCACTGCTATTTCCTCTTGTAAACATTATGTGTGTGTGTGTGTGTGTGTGTATGTGTGACAGATTGTGTTTGTAGGAGAGAGAAAGAGAAAGGGAGTACGTATATGTGTGTATTTTAGTTGTGTGTGTATTTGTGAGAGAAAGAGACATGATAAAGAGAATGTGTGTGCGTGTATGTGTGCGTGTTAAAGCGAGTGAGAGAAAACCAGTGTGTGTGTGTTAGTTTGTGTATGTGTATCAATGTATAGGTGAGTGTGTTTGGTGGTGTGTGCTTGTGTCAGATAGTGAGTGAAAGCCAGTGTATGTGTATCTGTGATTAGGTGTGTGCTTGTGCGTGTGTGTGTGTGTGTGTGTGTGTGTGTGTGTGTGTAATCTGGACCTTGTTGTCATTGTTTAATGTATTTCGGACTTTATTTTAACTCTGTAATTGCAGTGAGACGAGGGAATGCTGAGTTGTAGTGCTGCAGTTGTCCCATTGTTTATGACGCACCGCAAGCGTAAAATCTAAATGAAATGATGGGTGATTACATTTGAGATGTTTCAGACTAAACAAGATATTAGACACAATGTCTGAGCTTCTGTTTTCTGAGCAACAGCAGAATTAATAATGTGCCAACTTTCCAGAACCTTCAATTGTGGTAATCAGGTTTTCTTTTATAATTTAACTAAAGATTAAATTTAGTTTAAGTAAAGATGTAAGATGTGATTTGTATTTAATTTTACCGTTTACTAACAAGTAAATTGTACATTTTACAGTTAAATATTAATATTGCTTGTTACTAATACTACTACCACCCTAATACTATTGCTATTTAACTAATTTTACACATTTTTGTTACAGATACTGTTTTATGTGCAAATGGATTGGTAAAGGATTCACATGTTTTATACTTACTACTTACTACCTAGTCTTTCTGCTCTTCATCACAAGATTAAAATATTACTAGAGATCACGCACATTTATGTCATCACTATAGATCAGTAATGTACAACCTGCTGGCCACATTAGGCCCATAGATGTGTTACATGTTATGTTCTTTTATTTCTATATTAACCCTCATTTAGTTGTTTTAGTCCAGTAGGAAGAAGATGTACTCTAATATTCAAAAACAACGGCCTTGAGACGTCTTTGAAGGATAAATGTATGTACTATAAATGTAATAGTCCACCAGTAAACTTTCTAAATGTATGAAAAGAAGAACTAACACTGATCACAGCGTTTTAAATAAATAATACAATAGACCATTAATACAATTTTGCTTCCAAATCTTTTTGCACATATCTTTTTTTCCACATAAAGCCCACACGTTTTTTATTTTATTTTAAGGCACACTGTCACAATCCTCGGTGCAGAACAGGAGAGCCAGAGATCGTAGTGCACAAAACACACATTTAATGACAAAAACTCACATGAACTCAGGAAACACTCAGAAACAGGCTGGTGCAACATCAATGACAGACAAAGACTCAAACACAGGTGGCAACTTAAATACATGACTAACGATAGGAACAGGTGGAAACAATGAAGCACGTGACTGCAAACACAGGAAGGGAACAACAGACAACAGAATCATGGCTTTTGTAGTCCGTACACCAGTCCCCAAAACTAACAATGACCACAGCGTTTATAAAAGCGATGGATGGTGATTTGCCAACAACTGATAATACATTTCTTTTCTCACGTTTTCTCAACTGGACTGATTTTGATATTTAAATACAACTGTAGATGTTTATAGCAAAGTCATGTTTGGTCCTCAAACCTTGAAAGGTACATTTGATCGTAGGTACTGTATTTCTGATAAATGATGAACGCCACACTCCTCATCACGTCCAAATTTGAATCGATCTCCTGGAAGAACCGCTTTACGGCAGAGAAAGGTGTCCAGAGAAGCCATGACGCTTGAATCATTAGACGCTTCCTCAAAACCCTGCGAGCCAGTACTGGGAGTCAGTGGACCGAGAGCCCCCCAGCACGACAGCAGATAAATTTCCTCCTCTTCACCAAACGCACACTTTTCCCAAGCAATAATCAGTCCATTCATTTCCATAATTTCAAATCAAGCAAAGGCCTGGCTCCGGAGGGAAACTGGGCCTCTCAAGCTGAAATGACTCTTATTTTCTTCAATGGGAGCCAGTTTAATTAGCGGTGAATTATCCTAATGCATTTTGGCTTTGATTACGCATTTCTGCACTTTACAGCAGCTCCTGCCCAGGGAAAGTTTTATAGCTCAGGAAGCGTAATGCACTTCTCCGGCCGGACTGAAGCAGCGAGCGCGTGTGTAAATATGAAGTCGGTGCAGTGCGAGCGGGTGGATTTAGCGGTAGCTGATTTCATGCTGAAAGTTGGTTTGGTATCAGCATGACGCGAGTGTGAGTGATGGGCCGAGCGCTGCACTCCAGCTTCAGACCGCAGACCAAAATGACAGAGGTCGTAATGTGTCTCAAGACTTACAGCTTGTCCGAGCTTCATAAACACAGTGTAGGAGTCGCTCGCCATCACGCTTCCCTGAGAACCTTGTTTAGAAAGCGAGGTCCTTCTTTTCAACGCAGTTCGTCAGAATCAGACTGAGGAATTTGGGACTTTTCCTGCTTTTCTGCACAAGCGTCACACTCGCGGCGCATCTTCTTAGTTGCTGTTATGTTGTCATGGATGGTGTTTTCCTTCACTTTTTTGACGCTGCTTTCTACCCTGCGTGTGGCACAGCGTGCTGCGTTGCCTCACAGCAAGATGGAGCAGGGTTTGATGCCCGGCCAAATTCCTCCATGTGTTTGCTTGTGTTTCCGCTCACAGTTCAGAATGTACAGCAGTTGGAGACACTAAATGAGCTGTAGATGTACAAGGCAGGATGAGAAGTGCCAGGAAGGAATTTGAATAGTAGTCATCACTGATAAAAGGATTTTTTAAGCAAACAAACTTTTAAAAAGAAGGAAAGTGAAGTGATTGTCAATATGGCCTCTAGTGACCAAATCAAATTGTTCTCTGCATTTAACCATCCAAGTGAATTTACATACACGTGGTGAAATATACACACACAAACCTGGAGCAGTGGGCAACCTTCAGCCGTGGCGCCCGGGGGTCATGTAGAGGTCAGTGTCTTTGCTCAAGGACACTCAGTTATAGAACCAGCCGGAGGGGGATTCAAACTTGAGACTCATTGACTCACCTACTACTGAACCCCTACCGCAAATAGAAGACCCCCTTACCTTCTTGGTGTTCCGACTTTCCGGAAATCTAAAATTATCTGCTAAATACTTTCTTATATACTTGCAATACTTCTTTTACTTATTTTAGCAAACTTAACTTTTGAGTTTTTTACTTGAATAATAGTTAAAAATTACAGAGTTAAGTATTATTTACAAATTTAGTAGAGTTTATCTCCAGTAGGCGGTGCTATGATTCCACTTGCTGTGTCCATATACAGGCGTTTTCCGCTTTTTACTGCCAGAGGTAGATCGCAGACAGACAGAGTTCAGACAGACAGCAAACAGAGTTCCCCATGTTATTGTATTAAATGTAATTTTGGTTTTATTTTTAATTCATTTTTCACTGCATTATTTAATTGCATTAATATGTTTTAAATTCTGTTGCTTGTGTAGTAGCGTACATCTAATAAATTCATTTTGTACTATTTTCATACCCGCGTCTCCTGCCTCTGTGCACGAACCGGTGGCCCTGCTACACATGTCTTCCTCAGAACCATTCTTTAAAGAATGAAAAGAGGACACGACGCAGAAGTGCAGTCTGGCATAAAGATGATGTATTTCCGTTTATTTGTGATAGCTCTTGACTTGAAAAATGAGCGCGTTTATGTACATAATTTAATTATATGCATATAAGGACCACTTACCCATAAAACCTAAAGTTTTTGAGCTTCTAAAATTTAAATAAAATGAGTGTTTGTGACAGTACCAAGCAAACAAAAATCTCATTTTCTGATTCCTTCTCTTTATATTTTTATATTGAAAAAGCTGAAGTCCAATTTGTGGGCTGATTGTCTTGTTGCTTTTTATTTATCCTAAAAAGTGAAATATTGAAAGGTAAATAAATATAATAAAATAAACCATTCAATGACATCCCAATTGGAAAAAACATCCACAATCTATGAGCAAAAACAAGTGAATCCTGGTTTGCAAAGCCAACAGGAAGGTGTGTTTGGCGTTTTTGTGTAACTCTGATGATTTGCGCCGCTCATTTGTCACATGACCGACCGCTCTATTGTGACAGAAACGCAAGTCTGTGGTTCAGTTTAGTTCTGAACATCCACAAACTCACGTTGTAGATGAGCAATAAAAGAGATTTAGCCATGTCCATTCCCTGCTTTGTATGACGTGGGTCTGCGTTTGTATCTTCGCTGGACTGTAACCGGAGCTTTGATCCATAAACACGACTCAGTTATTGCTGCATGATGGGCCATTAGAGACTCGCTGGTATTCATTTGGAACTACACTGCCTAACATGCCATGCTTGGTTTATGGCTTCAAGAGCGCCGTGCTCCGAACGACAGGCCCTTCTAGGTCCCTTGGCCTGGCACCCACCAGTAATTGGCAATTACTGTGCTGAGAATTAAAGCAAACAAGAATAATTGGCAGACCTCGCATTAGCCAGAACAAGACTGCGTAGGGTGAAGGAGAGAACCAGAGAAACCCAGCCAAACGCAGTGAGACTTGTGGCCGTCTCGGTGATGGTGTGGTTCGGCTGTCTGTAGTCATTTCCACTTAAAATCTACTGCCCAACACACTGCACCAAAACAACTCCATCACAAAGTCAGAGGAAAAAAAGCCCGGCAGTAGGTTTCTCTGACTGGAGTGCTGACAGGAACCAGGAGATGATCCTCTCGGCTTCACTCGGCTGCCTCATCTAGCAGAAAAAAGGAGAATGGAGCCTCGGGATTGGTCCAATCTGAACCAATCACAGTCGCTGATGTTCAGCTATAAAATAGCTAACCTGCGTCCTAATCATTTTTCCAAGATAAAAATTTAACCACTTGGAAAAAAAGAAAACAAACAAATCGTTTAAGATTTATTTAAAATTGTGATTAAGCTGCTGTCAGAGAAAATATTATGCAGCCGTATAAAATCTCCAAGTTAGGGCAGATGTGTGAGTGTGTTTTGTTTATAAAATGTGTATTTTTTATAGCCTTACTAGCTGTTTCCCAGAGACTTTGCACTGGCCATGACGCAGTGTTTCTTGTAGATACAAATTCAAAGAAATCTTAGAGCTGATGGTTAGAACAATTAGACTAATTCCAGAGATCAGTACCAGTAAGTACAGTCTGTAGCCTAAACAGAGACAACTCATATGTGTGACAAGAAAGATGCAATTATTGTAGGAAGTTTGGCGGTTACCAACGGTTACCTAGTGGCATCACCCTCACCCACTCATAAATACTTCATAGAGCGTCAAAATCTCAATTGAGTCAATCAAGAATGACTTTGGATAAAGACCTGGATGTTTTAAATCATCTTCACCCCAAACCCCAAAGGTATGAATCGAAATCTCAAGTTTGAAAAACCCTAATAGGTAACCCACCCCGCCCAAATAAAAAAAAAAAACCCAATACCACCTTAAAATTTTACATTTTCACCAGAACATTTTTTGTTTCTTAGTGAACACCTAGCCATGGTACAATAAGGAGTAATAAGCAAAATTCCATCAGTTTCAATTATTGAAGTAAAATGACACCAAAGAGATAATTTTTCTTTCTTTTTTTTGTGGCTGACAATTAGGGGGTGCTAATACACATAAATGTGGTAAAAGTATTGGTTTAGGAATTGGAATCGGCCCAGTATTAAATGTCTTGGATCTGATCCAGAAGCCTACAATTGTTATCCCAATAAGCCCAATGTAGTTTATTTTGGGATTGTTATTTTGGGATCTGTGCCTTGTTGTTGTTGTTTTTTTTTTT
>CM051496.1:6239384-6272636 GCA_028031935.1 Paedocypris micromegethes
TTTTTTTTTTTTTAATCTACGACGTCCGAACATCGGTGTAGACGTCTCAAGAAGTTTTGCCGCTTGCCACGGTGCGTTCCCCTCATGGGCTTGATTCCTATGGAAGTCACTCTTTCAGTGATGTAATAAGTGAGTTGAAGAGGATGAGAGAGTGTCTGTCTGTGTGGTCCAGTGGAAGCAGCATCACACAGAGAGGCCGGAAGAAAGTGGGGTTCAGTGTGAGGATGAGGCCGGAGTCGGCAGTCTCAATGCTGTAAAGCCATGAGTGAGTATTTTTAGAGGCGCTTCAGGGTGGTTCAGCACAGCAGGACGACTGATTAATAACCCACAACAGACTGGGCTTGTCCTGCGGCCGGCGTGTTTACAGCGCTGGAGTGACACTCGTCCGCACCACAGCCGGACCGCAGTCTCTTCATCACACCAGTCATGAGCTGTACTGTACCACAGACATGTTGCTCACAACCCATCTCTCTCTCTCCCTCTCTTTCGCTCTTATGCACTTTTTCATTTTCACTCTCTTTCTTTCCCTCTCTCTCTCTGTTTCTCTCTCTCACTCAATTTTTTGTGTGTTTTGTTTTGAAAGTTCTCTTTTTCTGGCCATTTTGAGCGTTTGATTGACCCCACAAATGTGTTGCTCCAGATTCTCAACCTGCTCAAAGGATGGTCAGTTTTATAGCTTCTTTGACCAGCTAAACAGTTTCCAGCAGTGCTAACATGATCAAACAAGGCTTTTCCAATCATCCATTATCCTTCTGACACAATGTCAGTTTGTACCATTAAAACACTGGTGACAGTTGCTGGAAATGGGCATCTATACACTTATGTAGATACATTACTATGTATTGCTCCAAAAAACAGACATTTACAGCTAGAATAAGCAATTAGCAATCTATAGTTAACAGTGCTATTGCTATTTCAGTGACCCCAAACTTTTGAACGGTAGTGTATTTGCAGAACTGTCATTTCTGAATGAAGTTTGTACAGCATTCTGAACCGCTCTATGTTTTCAGGATCAGTGGGAATCAGATTAAAAAATTAAATTGAACCTTTATTAGACCTACAGGACCAGTTTACCAAGTTGTTTGGGGCTGGTTCTGGTCCGCTCTCTCTTCAGATTTAGTGCCCCCCCACTCCCACACCAGGAATGGGAAACCCATGAGCAGAAGATCAAGTGACCAGAAATCCAGTTGTGTTTTAAATAATACTCTAGAAAATACTCTGATCTTTAATGCTCACATCCATCAATTTATTGTGTTACTGTGTATTTTTTCACTTTGTGTGAGAAATTTACCTAATTGCATTCATCCAAACATCCATCCCATTCAGCAATCCATCCATCCATCCATCGTCCTACCTCCCGTCTGTCTGTCCCTAAATTTGGTTCATCCCTTATTTTTATTCATCCTTTCATCCCTTTTTTATTTATCCCTTCGTTTGTCTGCACGTGTTTTTTGACATACAGGCGCATTTCTTGCTGACTTGTGTTGCTTTTCTTCTAACTAATACTTGTGTTTGTAGACTTTCTTTGTGAAAAAACAAGCAGTTTGTATAATTTCATTATGCTTAAGAGACAGATGCTGTGGTGAGCTGTTGTTCCCTTTTCTCTTTTGGTTTCGCTGGTTCGTCCTAAACCAATTTGTGTGATAAATTAAAAGTGGGTGTGTCTCAGATTCAATTTTCTCTGCAGACTGGAGCGATTATCGGCAATGTTTGGTCTGCGCGCGGTTCCTCGGCTCAGAGACGAGGCGTGAACAATCCAGACCTGTAAGACGCACCATCTAAGTTCAAGCTGAAGAGTGTTTGGTTGAGCTCCAGATAGTAGTTGTTGTAATAGTTTTGGTTGTTGTAAACTCAGACTGGATAAAAATACGGTAAAAGTGGAGTAAAAATAAGATGCAGAAACTCGATCATCGAGACAGTTGAGACGTCTGCCAACTCAACCAGTGACCACTAAACACTCCCTGCTTTGACTGTTAAATGCCAAGGCTTAAGAGAAGAGAGAAAGAAACCGAAAGATCCAGATATGTGCGTCATGTGGGCTTCCGTGGGACCGTAGTTTCATCAGAGGTATGAATAAAGAAAGCAAACATCTCCTGAACGGTCTATATTTGAGCAGGATGCAAGTTTTTGTGCGTTTTTAGCTGGTCGGAATTATTTCAGGCCACTTGATGCTACATCTGCATCCACAGCACAGCTGGAAACTCTTGCTGTCAACGTCAATGGCAGAAGAAAACCTCATGCATCTCTTTGTATTTCCTCTACACAGGAAATGACATGCGCCTCCTGCAGTGCAAACATGTCCCGGACTCTCAGCGGAAGCGGGTTATGAAACCCTCACCAGGACTGGACGAGCTTGGGTGGCTCTCTGGTATCCTTTACTACAGTAGACACGCTCCTTCTAACATCACAGGAGCCAGTTTCCACGGGCCACTCTTTTTCTTCTCTGTAAACACAGAGTGAGTTTTCTGGGTGCCACATAAAAGCTCTTCATCGAGACTTCATCTATCAACCAAGCCTTTTTTTCATCCTGGACCAGTTCCATTTTTGCAGTAAATGAAGGTTCTCAATGCCTCCATTGGCGGGATGTGACGTTCCAGCCTTGATATCAATAAACGTCTCGCTCTTGGTTACTTTGGATGTCACCAGCACTGATCAAACACCCTGGAGAAGGGCACGGCTCAATAAAGCCGCTCCACCGCTGAGCAGTTTCTTTATTTGCTGTCCCAATTTGTTTTGGGGCTGCTTCAGCATGTCTTCTGGTCTGCCTCAGCAGGGCTGTTAACACACAGCACATTTTACATGCGGCCATTAAAAGCCACACTCTTTTAAATCCCAGACTTATTTTTAGCTCTTCTCTGTTCTGGGAAGAAAAAATGCGGGGAGAGCGGCTAGAGAGCAGACTGGAGTTCATCCCGCGCCAGATGAAATGAGTAAACCTGTAAACGCTTCGGCTCGCTCAGACGTCTGCTAGTGCTTTTGGTCGGAGCAGATGCTATGTGTCCCTCCACCATGTCTGGCAACCCTCTGACGCACTAGTGATCTGTCGGTCTAAACATGTCGATGTCTATTCCCCCAATTATCGATCCGTCCACTCATCCATCTATCCATCTTTAGGTCTGTATATCTGTCAGTCTGTATATGTCTCTGTCTGTTGATTTCACACAATAGCTTAATCAATATTGTCAATTAAAACCGAACACAGTTAAAACAGTTTTACCTCTCTTCTTTATACATTGTCTTTTTTTTTTTGTTCAATTTGTCTTTTTTTTTCTTATTTTAATTTACTTTTTTATTTGTGTCTTTATTGCTTACCATTTTTTATTCTTTTACTTTAATAAAACAAGTAAATTTAACTGGCTGTAACCAATTAAATTTCTCGTTTGGGAAACGCATCAAGGTTTTTTATCTGTCTGTCTGTCTGTTTACCTTTATAATTCTTAAACCCTGTCTTGAACAGTCAATATCTTTACATCAGTGAAATCTGGCGGGGGAATCGGGAAATCAGGCTGGCGGGGTTGAAATTAAAAAATGACAATAAATTCAAACATGATATATGGGGTATATACACACGCACTCAAGCACACGCACACACACACACACACACACACACACACACACACACACACACACACACACACGCGCGAGATTAAAGCAGAAAGTTAAGGCTTGCACCTATATTTATGATTTATCTTTGCAGGCTTGCAGTAAGCAGCCAGTTAAGGGAAGCTGTTTCCTTTCAACAAATATATACAGTAATTTACACATTCTGCTTTTTTTTCTTCTAGATTTTAGTGGCCTTCAGAACAGGCTCCAGAACATCTTTCTCTTCATGTTATTACAACCGTTTTCCATCTTCTGCTTTAGGCCAATCTAATCTGAGTTCAGAAATTCCCAGGACAACCAGCACAAGAACACCAAAGAACTTTTGCGCTAGCGGGACGTCCTGCCGCTCTCCGCTGTAGAAATGGAAAGGAAGGATTACGAGATTACTGCTAACAGCCTGCAGTAAATTCTCATTATGCTGTTTGGAGCGAAAAGGGCAGAAAATGTCAGACATCTTTGAGTGGTCAAGAGAGAATAACAAATATTTACACACACACACTCAGGCTCTTGGACTGTCAAGGCCTTTTACAGGCTATTTCTCTTCAGAAAGACCTGGAAATATACTGCGCTATAAGCCGTTGTGTTTGTGGTAGTGAGTGAGAGTGACGTACAGATAGAAACAAAAGGAGAGGGCCAATGAAGAAATAAAAGAAAGGGCTGAGAAAAAGAAAAGAAACTAAATGTATAATTTAGAGAGAAAAACGTTCTAGATTTGGCCAGGAACAAATAAAAATAAAGTATTTAAGAAATGTAAAACTTGTCCAGCAAGAAGAGAAGCTGTGGATGGCGGATTTATTTGTCTTTGGCTTATTCGTGTGTTTGATCGGCTGTAAATGACGAGTGTTTCTTTATTTTAATCACAGCACTAAAAAAGCTCATTTACCTCTGTGTGTATAGTTATTTAGTCTCGCACATGTGAAATTGCATACAGAATTTTATAAACATTTCTGCACGAAAGTTTAGGTTTTGAATTTGTTTTTGTAAAGGATTAGATGCTGAAATATGCTAGTGACAGTATTTTGAGCCTAAATTCTGTACGAATGTAATACTCAAGTTCTTTTAAAATTGTATATTTTACGACTTTTACTTAAGTCTTGGTGAATTAGTGAGAATTGGTGACGTGTGACTTGCAATTGAGTAATTTTCACAGTAAGGCATACATACTTTTACTCCTCTGGAAATAGCATAATAGAATAGAATGCCTTTATTGTCATTGCATAGCTGGGTAATAATGACATTTGTTTACTTTGGTGCAAACAAAAAGAATGAAGATTCAAAATAAAGAAAAAAAAATAAATTGAATATAATTAGATACAATACCGTATATCAAAATTTAACACAAAAGAAAAAAGAAGAATGAACAGTCAAAATGAAAATAAAAAGCAAGTTAAAAAAAATAGGATATAAATAGATACAATACTGTACATCAAATTATGACTCAAAGGCAGAAACACAGTATAAATAACGTGCACAGAAATGCATGAGACAGTTGATAGCCTTGCGATTCAGTGCGCAGATGTTGTCACGATGTTTGTTTTCGTCGTATTTTGACATGAAGCGGAGTGTTGGAGAGTCTGTAGAGTTCGAGCCAGTGCCGGTCACGATGCCGTCCAGAGTTCATCCATCAAAATCACGGCGTCTTCTGTCTCTGCCGAGTCACAAACTCAAATGAACTGGCTGCCCACGGCTCAAATTCCTTTTCTCTCCACAAAGACGTTTTAAAACAATTTACAGCCGCAGAGAGTCGCAACAAGGAAGCTCATAGGGTTTCTTTTACCGCTCGGAGAATGGTATTGTCATTAGAACGGCTGGAGTCTGCTGAATCATCTCACAGGTGGATCCTCGAGAGCTCCAGACTCTCTTCCTCTCGTTTAATGCTCGGGTCAAGCACACTCAGTGACGGGAGTGAATTCAGTACGACGTGTTTCCCACGCAGCTTCGCTAAAGCGCTAGACGCATGTCCAGTGGTTTGGTGGATGTGCCATTATCCCTGTAAGCTGATATTTGATGGAAAGTTCCCTGGATTGTGCTCTCTGAGAGAAACGGAAGTCTGAAGGAAATGTCAGAAAATTGTTTCGTAAATCACCGTTGCGTTAAATCGACCCGGCGAGGAAAATTCACAGCGACGGGGGGACGCACTATCTGCACAAACAAAGCATCGATTGTGTGCTGAATGTGAGCGGACCTCCGGGTTTCCCACCGGCTGTTTTCTTTAAAGCGTTCAGGTTGGAGGCCAAGACAGTGACATTTTGAGGGTCCCACCATGAATGCCGTCGCCATGTTGGCAGTTGGCTGGTTTTATATTTGATGTTTTTGGCTGGGTTTCATGTCAAACACCCAAGAGACAGAATGCAGGCACTGGTCAGCTAACGGGAACCGGTCAGAAAGCAGATCTGCACATCAGTCATGCTAACGGTGTTTTAAAGTGACCACACAGACCGGCTGAGCTCAGAACGGGATCTGTACTGATGGAGAGCAGAAGACCGGCGGTGGTGGAGTGTGTATTTCACTCACTTTGACTCATGGACTTATTTCCTTGGCCCGAGCCAGTGATTCAGCCGGCAGAAATGCAGCGTTTCAACAGCTCCACATACGCACCTTTTCATATTAACCTGCTGGTAAAGACATCGGGCTGTTTAAGTGCTCCTAATTTCTATGAACCACTTCCAGAGGGGAAAGTAATCACGCCATCACATGTTCACATTAAAGTGCACTTAAAGAAACGGAGCAAAACCAGAATCGCCCTGGGAAGGAGGTGTGTGATGGGGAGAAAGCTAATCGCTAACATTTCTGTTCGCCTCGGGGAGACGTCAAGAAGAGTGCCGGCCATTTTGCCTGTAATTACCAGTCGATTCATTTTTTAGTAATTCATCAATGGCTAGAAAGGTTGTTGAACTAACTAAGCTAAAATTAGGACGTTTGTCGGTTGTGCAGTGAAAAGTTAGCACATGTATTACACATGTATTAAGTATAGAGACTAGAGTTAAAGAGTAAATGTTTCAAATCAACCTTTTCACTCAAATGACATTGCAAACACATTAAGAGTCATCTATTTGCGCTACTAAGCATTGACACGTGTTTCAACTTGATTTACCAATATGCTTTATTCTGTTGCAAAAGCAACTGCATCTCAAAGTTCTTTGAGCAATTTCACTTGCTAATGCACATACAACCAATACAGTGTCAGAATGATGCATGTTTATTTGTCTCATTCAACCACAATCAAGTTTACTGTTACCAGATGGCGCAGTTTGTCTGGATGTTTATTTTTAGATTGCAGACAACACAGAAATAAAACGAACCAATAGGAATGGGAGTAACGTGGCTATTTTTAAAATGTAAGGAGTAGAAAGTAGACCTAAAAATTAGGCGGTAATATTACTAAAGTAAAGTATAAATAAGCCAAAATTCTACTTGAGCAAAGTTGCAAGGTTAAGCAATTAACTACATATGCAGACCTAGTTCAAAGCATTAATCTCTCATTGTAAAGTCTCCGCTTGTGTTCATCTCTCTTTATTACTGTCACTCCTTCACCTTTTTCAACCACTTGCTGAAATTTATCACGCAGAAGTCAGCGAAGCATGTTGTTTGTGTGTAGTTTATTTGAGTTATGTGTTGTAAAGCGTAAACATTCACATCCAGCTAATGGCTGTTTTGGACGGAGCACATCGGCTGAAGCTCTTAATTCAATCTGTGGAATGTAAAGAATGAGAAAGCAATGCTTTTATTGA
The DNA here is from genome assembly GCA_028031935.1 of Paedocypris micromegethes. Taxonomy (NCBI): domain Eukaryota; kingdom Metazoa; phylum Chordata; class Actinopteri; order Cypriniformes; genus Paedocypris; species Paedocypris micromegethes. The sequence goes on from CM051496.1 coordinate 6,246,719, forward strand.
GTTCGCTAATGAGTGTCACTGGTTCCAGCTTCTGCCAGATGAGATTTATCAACTTTATTTCCTTTTCAATGTGTACGATGGCGCATTTATAATCCAAGTCTATTTGCTAAAGAAGCTGACCAATGGTTTGTCTTTTCCCCTCATGTAGATGATGGTGTTCTGAAAGCTCCGACCCAGGTTATCTTCTGTCTTATGGTCGGGAAGTGAACCAGCTTGATAATGAACTACTTAGATGGAACCACAGACCACAAGGTACTGACCTGTCTACTCTACAGTCCCTATACCAGATGTGTAAAGTGTACCTGAAAGACATACCGCACTTAAAAGTACGAAACGTTACTGTATAAATTACTTCATTACAAGTCACCAATTCCAAGAACATTTAAGTTGTCAAGTACTGAATCTAGGCTCACGCTTAAACATCAAGAAATGTAAAATTAGAGAAACTTTTTAACTGCACACAAAAAAACCGAGGTACAGAAATGTACCTTTAAAGGTACCAAAGCTTTGTCGGCCCATCAGTACCTTTAGTAGGGTCCAATAATGTTCCTTTGACAATGGTACATCTTAGTACCTTTATTTTTGTACCTCAAAAGGACCCTATTTGTAACCCTAAAAACTATTGTGTACCTTTATATTCAGGTACAAAAATGTACCCACTGAAAAAGTACAGGTACGGCTGGAGTGACATGTAGTTTTATACCTTTATCAGAACAAAGTCATACTTTTGAATGAATGAGACAAACAGCTATTAATTCATTGATTTTTATTAAAGAACCTAACATTTAGTGTACATATTAAGATCATTCATTAAACACAAAATCAGGATATCAATTATTTGTAAATACTTTAACATGAAATCTGTTTCAATTCCTTCAGAGATTGAACCGAAAGTGTGTTTTTTTTTTTCAGGGCAATTTAAATATGAAAAAACATTTGAAATAAAACCTCGGTTGACTGCTAAGTGCTAAAAAGTGCAAGAACAAATTGTCATGATCTACGCTGGCGGTCACTCACGCCAGCGGAGAGACTTTTATTTTGAACATTTTCAGAGCTGTTAATTTGAATTTCACCCTGAACTCCAATCTTTGTTATGTTCAGTCACTTCCTGGTTTGGTTTCTGTTGTTAATCTTCTGTTTCAGCTGTTTTGGTTTGTTCTGGATTGATTGTTTGATTATTGCATGATTTCTGTTAAGTTCTGTCACCTGTTCCCTGGTTTGTTTTCTCTGATTGTCTCATTATTTAAGCCCTGTGTTTTCTGTGTTCGTTGCTAGTCCGTCACATTATGTCAAGTTCTGTTGTGCTCTGCGCCTGATATCTGAATTGGAATCCGTGGTTTGTCTGTGGCTTGTTCCTGAGTGATGGCTCAGTGAGTATTATGGTTTAGTTTGCCACCTGTGGCGGTTTAATTTGTCCTAGCCCTGTTTTTGGTCCCTCCCCACTAAACATTGGACATCGACATGACGTGCAGATTAAGTTGATATCGCGTCCGTCGGTTCTCGACCTGATCTCCACGTCGCATCAACAGGTAATGTTTGGTCGTCGAAAGATGACTTTATTTTAACGTCGGTACGACGATGAATGTATGACGTCACTGGTACGTGTCCTGCGCGACGTCTTGAAATATATTTATAAAATATACAGTAGTCATTTTTTTTAAACAAATATGGTTCTATGTCAATTTACATCACGAAAAAATTTCATTTTAGGTGATTTCGACATGGTTTTGTCACGCTCACGCCCTCGTGAAGCCAAGGCGAGCGTGAGCGACAATGGAACACAAACACAGGGCTAAGTGCACAATGGGTTTAATGACAGACGGATAACCAAACACTAAACAGAATACGAACACGATGGGTCTATGACGAAGGAGACGAGGAAACAATCCAGGGAACAGGAAACGAGGAAACAGTCCAGGGAACAGGAAACGAGGAAACAGAACGAGGAACAATGTTCCTCAATGGGAGGTTGATGTCGCGGGTGGACAGCCAGACTTGCTGTCCAGGCCGGAAGACTGGCGTCGGTCCTCTTCGGCGATCGGCCTGATGTTGATACCTCCGACTAGCCCTTTGGAGATGTTGGTGTGCTGAGTCCCATACCCTCTCGCTCGTCTTGAACCATTCCTCCACAGTCGGTACCGCTGTTTCTACCTCGGACCAGGGGAAGAGAGGAGGTTGACGACCTAGGACACACTGGAAGGGAGTTAGACCGGTACTCTGCCCACGGAAGGAAACGGGCCCAATCGTGCTGTCGCCGAGCACAGTAGGTCCGTAAATACCGGCTAACCTCCTGGACCTTCCTCTCTGCCTGGCCGTTGGACTGTGGATGAAAGTCCACAGTCCAGAGCCCAGAGAGACGTGTACCGTACTGAGGAGGTGCTGGCGTAGAGGAGCGGGTACGAACGTGCAACCTGGAGGACATCCGGGAGGTACCTCCTCCTGACCAGTAGCTGTCGCTATCTGCCTATCAACTTCCCATTGAATGGGGCTCACCAGAAGTGACGGCGGAAGGACGGGTTCAGGAAGTTGGTCTTCTTGCTCACTTAAATCTTCATGAATGCGAGATAATGCGTCGGCTTTCCCATTCTTGGACCCGGGACGAAATGTCACTGTGAAACGGAAACATGGTGAAGAACAAAGCCCACCTGGCTTGACGAGGATTGAGCCGTTTCGCTTCTCGCAGATACTGAAGGTTCTTATGATCAGTGATCACTTCAAACTGATGGCGAGCACCCTCCAACCAATGCCACCACTCCTCTAACGCCAGTTTGATCGCCAGAAGCTCCCGATTGCCGATGTCATAATTCCGCTCGGCGCTGGACATCTTCCGAGAGAAGTAGGCGCAGGGTCTCAAGGAGGACTTCCCCTGCAGCTGAGAGAGAATGGCTCCTACCCCCGTGTTCGAGGCGTCCACCTCCACAATGAACGGCTGCTCCGGGTCAGGATGAACCAGCAGGGGCGCTGTGGTAAACGCGGCTTTGAGTTGTTTGAAGGCGTGGCCGGCCATGTCCTCCCACACCAGCTTCCGTGGTTTGTCCTTTAGGAGAGATGTTAACGGAGAACTTAAGGAACTGAAACCTTTTATGAAGCGGCGGTAGAAGTTGGCGAAGCCGAGGAATTGTTGGAGAACAGTTCGAGAAGTGGGCCCGTCACGGACGGCATCCACTTTCATTTTGTCCATCTCTACTCCCTGCGGGGAAATCACATAACCAAGGAAATGTATCTTCTTTACATGGAACTCACACTTTTCTTTCTTCAAGAACAGTTCATTTTCTCTCAATCTTTGCATGACTCGGGAAACATGTTGCACATGGGTTGCGATGTCTGGAGAATAGATCAGAATATCGTCAATGTAGATGACAACGAACTGGTGGATGAAATCCCGGAACAGCTCGTTCATCATGGCCTGGAACACGGAGGGAGCGTTGGAGAGACCAAAGGGCATCACGAGGTACTCATAGTGACCCTGTGGATTAATGAAGGCCGTCTTCCATTCATCTCCGGCCCTGATTCGGATGAGGTTATATGCACTGCGGAGATCCAGCTTGGAGTAAACACGAGCATTACGAAGTTGTTCAAGTGCTGCTGGCACCAGAGGCAGTGGATACCGAAACTTGCGAGTACCTTCGTTAAGTTGTCGATAGTCGATGCAGGGCCGGAGACCTCCATCCTTCTTGCCCACAAAAAAGAAACTGGAAGCGGCAGGGGAAGTAGATGGTCGGATGAAACCCTGCTCGAGAGCCTCCTTGAGGTACACGTTGAGAGCTTGTCTCTCTGGGATGGACAGAGGGTAGACCTTCCCTTTAGTTTAGCACCCGGCAGTAACTCGACGGCACAATCCCAGGATTTGTGTGAGGGTAGCTGGGAGGCGAGCCGGGGACTGAAAACATCTAGGAATCGCTGATACTCGGAGGGAATGTCGGATGACGGGATGACGGGTTCGACTGCAGTGGCGGAGAGGGTCACGTTTGTGGTGTGATGGGAGCGAGACTGGTGAAACCTTGTGAGAGCGGCGGTGAGGCACTTCCCCCTACACGTCTCACCCCATTGTGCTACTTCGGCCCGGTCCCAGTCGAGAACAGGATGATGCAGTTGCAACCAAGGGAGTCCGAGCACCAAATCCGCAGTGGACCCTTCTAGAATCATAAATTGGACGATTTCTGTGTGGAGTTGGCCCACCTGTAGCTGCAGCGAGGGAGCCATGGGGCGTCCTTGTATGGTGTGGACACTGTACTTTTCTGGACTGGGACACGGGAACAAGTTCAGACGAGTTAGCAGGTTGCGACTGATGAAGTTGCCTGCTGATCCTGAATCCACTAAGGCTTGGGCTGAAATACACGACGTGTCAGAGCGGAGAATCACCGACATGGAAATCGGAGTTCTAACATGAATAGAATGGAGACGACATACCGGAGAGATGGCTATATGTGTAGGGCAGGTCTCCCGTTGATGTCCAGGAGCAGCACAATACAAACACAAGCGATTCCTCATGCGTCGTTCACGTTCAGCGGGGGTGAGACGGCAGAAATCTTCAGTGGGACGGTTCACTCTCTCAGATGAACGGCCATATACCGCGGCCGTGGCTGCGTCGTACACCGACAAATTCTGAACCACTTCTTGCGTTTTGGTAATAAATGCATCTAAAGACATTGCATCACTCCATAATACCAAAGCTTGTTGAATCTTCGGTTTCAAACCGCGGCGAGACGCGGCAATCAATGCTTTTTCACCCCAGCCGCTAGCATTAGCTAGGGTTCGTAACTCAATAATGTGCTCACTCAGAGAACGTTTTCCTTGACGAATCGTGAACAATTGTTCTTGCGTGGCGATCGAAGAACTCTCCGGTCCAAATGTCTGGCGAAGCGCAGTGCACAATGATTCCAGAGAGAGCATGGCGGCGTTTTGTTTTTCCCAGAGAGGAACCGCCCACTGAAGCGCTCTTCCGGTCAAGTGGGACACCACAAACGCAACCCGGGCGGCTTCGTTGGGAAAATCCACGGGATGTGAAGTGATATATAACCGCGCCAGCAGAATGAAACCGTTGCAGTCCCCGGCTTGAACGGTAACGGATGCGCTGGAGCTGGAACCGGAACTGGTGCGGAGGCATCGACGACGGCGGGTGGATTGAGAACGCCGGTGGTAAGCGCGTCACACACCGCTTTCACCAACTCGTCGAAAGACTCCGCGAAGTTCTGAATGGCTCCGGCGCTTTCAGCCTGCTCCATTCTGTCCAGGTCCAACAATCTGTCACGCTCACGCCCTCGTGAAGCCAAGGCGAGCGTGAGCGACAATGGAACACAAACACAGGGGTAAGTGCACAGTGGGTTCAATGATAGACAGATAACCAAACACTAAACAGAATACGAACACGATGGGTCTTTGACGAAGGAGACGAGGAAACAATCCAGGGAACAGGAAACGAGGAAACAGTCCAGGGAACAGGAAACGAGGAAACAGTCCAGGGAACAGGAAACGAGGAAACAGTCCAGGGAACAGGAAACGAGGAACAATCCAGGGAACGAGGTGAGGTCCTAGAGTCTCAGGTAAGTGAAGACGTTGTTGGACACGGGATAGATAACCCGGCACACCTATATACTGGTGTTGATTGAAATCGCCTCCAGCTGTGTGCGTGGGACCTGGGTCACGGGGCGGAGCCGGGAACGATGACGGACAAGGCGTGACAGGTTTAGGTTTTTTCGTCCAATTTTGCTTATTATCAAACAATGTGCCAATAGTCCACCCAAGCCGCTAGGTGGCGCTAAGTAAACCATTTCTCAGTTTGCCAGCACACTATGCCATGAAGAGAATCTCAACGCGCGGCTGGTTTCGGTGTTTGAAACACGCCACGAAACCTAAAGCTGAACTGCGTTCTACTCTATTTAGTCCATCATATCAACGTTTGATTTGGGGTAAGTTTGGTTTATTCTATGTGCTGAAAAGTGTTAATGTTTGAAATTACTGTTGTCATTTTAATATTTTTTAATTCAATAGGTTCGTTAAGAGTTAGCATTGCAGCATTGCAAACATTAACGATCACATAATCCTTCTTCCAATCGTTCCTCCAGGTCCTGGAGACTTTCTTAATGTTTTTATTTTCCTCTGGTGAAAGGCCAATCCACGGTGAGTTTGTCAAAAGACGCAGATTTACACTCCGTACACTGCAATGTATGGAATCACCTTAAATTGCGAAAAGTGTGTTATTAGCCTGTTCGTAACGCGAACTAAAGTTGTTTAAAATTGTCTTTTGGTAATAAACTACGTTTTGTGACACAGGGGCTGCAGATGGAAGATGTTGCTCTGGACTGGTGAGTTTGCTTAATTCTGACTTTGTTTCTTCACTAACTCTCACTATCCTCATCCACTACACGCTTTTTTCTCTTACACTGTTGTGTAAAATAAAAACACTGAAGCAGACGTTAACCCATTTTCTCAAATGTTCATTCAGCGTCCCAGAAAAATGATTTAAATTGCTGGAATGGCCTCAACAAACACTCAGAGGAATGGACACGATGGAGGATGGAGCTACTCCTCTGTATTACACCTGTCTCCTGGTAGGTTTTCATATTCTGCAAGTAATGAACGGATCAGCATAGTATTTGAGTTCCTGTGAGGAGTTTAGTAACTATTGTACATTTCTTTTCAACAGGTTGAAAGGATTGGAAGAAAGACCACAAGTCCGTTCACAATCCTTGATTGGTATGTTTCAGTGTACATTACTGTTGCTGTGTGTGTGTGCTGGTCTGCACTGTTTTTTGTTGTCTACTCTTCTGTTTTCCAGAGCTCTGCTGGTCCTGCTTTTACAGGATTACGGATTTAATATTAATATTAGTCTCAAACAAATCTGAGCTTTTCACAGAGTTAATTACAATGTGTATATCTATTGACTTTTTAATATATATTTTTTGTTTAGGCTCTTCAATGATGACATGATGACGCATTTCAATATCAATAGGAGTATAAAGGCAAGATGGGAAAATCCCAAATGTGTAAAAGAAAAACTCTTATAATCTATAAAAGACTTGGATGGGGACATTTTCACATAGAACATTAAAAATTCAACAATATTTAAGAATAGGGTACATTTAAATGAATAAAGTTCAATAACTTGTCTTCCGTGGCAATAGTAACTTAAAATAATGGACTTAAAAAGAGAAATATGGACTTGGTGTATGACTGTATTGTCTGAGATTTTTAATTCTTTTTTTTTGTACCTGTGCAGGTCCGGTCATGAGGTTCCAGGCTGTACTGAGGACTTCATCAGGCCAACGGCTGCAGAAACACTTACAACGTGCACCAGAGGATTCAGGACACCAACTCATTTTATTAATATCTATTACATATAAATTAGATTTTTCTTTTTTTTACTGTATATCACTGAAATTGTATATAATGTTTGATAATGCAGAGTTCTACATAGGTTTATGTTTAAACTGTTTCATTTGTTTTAATGTGATGAGTGTATTTAAGCAAGCTTTTTTTTTTTACACTGCTTTATAAAGTTGTATAAACTGTATGATGTATGTATGCTATTTGTAAATAATCAATTAATATTTTTTGATTTTGTTGCTCTTGTGTGTGCCTGTAGTTAAATACGTAACAGTAGTGATACTACTGTTGTTAAAATATAGTATAAAGTGAAGTTGAAAAAACATCCATAATGACCCAATTTTCACTATATTTAGACCTTGTATACGCGGCGCGTCGGCGTTAATACGTCACGTGGACGCGACGTCTGGAGTAACGTTCCTCAGCATCTGAGTGCCCTGATCACGACGTCGAATAATACATTAGTTTTCACGTCGCGTCAACGTGTTTTTGCGCAGTGGACTGAGTTTCTGCAAGGCTTGGACTCTCTTTAACGTCAAGGTCAATTTCAAACACTGTTGTTTGTATGAAGGCGAACATGTTGTGAAGCACCTTCTCGCATGAGACACCAAGCACAAAGTGGGCATTGAACAGTTGGAGGAAGGCAGCTTGACCACTCACTGACTTGCATGGGATAGCTTTTTTGTTGACGATGATGTCGTATCCATGAAGGCAGCTTTTCTTCATCCCAACAGCAAGCAGATAGGACTGGGTGCGCTCTTTAACAGAGTCCCGATGTTTTTCTACGCTAGTGCCTATGAATAAAACGAGACAAAGCTTAAATAATAATTTTCTGTGTTTACATAACAGTTTTTCAACAAATACAACGTGATTGGAAGTGGAAATTGACAATTTTATCTTTTTTCACAATGTGGCTCTCAGCTTAAGATGCCGACATTTTTCCGGGTCTCTTGCGACCTTAAGCTGATGGTGGAATTAGATGAAGCAGAAGAAGAATTGAGGCAAGACCACAACCCCACTCTAAGAGACACGGTTGGTTTGGAAAAAGGAAGAAAAAAAAAAACAACTACTAAACAATCTAATATTAATAATTTGTTAGAAACCTGTTTACCGTCGATTGTGAAGGATTCGACGTCCACAGCTGATTCGAAACAATGAATCAGGTCCTGAAGTTCTAGGTTGGGATGAAGTCCTTTGCTCTGCTGAATAACATTCTGCATAAATGTTGTTGTTATCTTAACTGCCCTTTTTCACCAAAAATCCAGCTCTTTACAAATCTGTAAAACACACCAAAGCACAAATAACAACCAAGTGCAATGTATTAAAAATAAAATCTAAATAACATTAGGAACATTGGAATAGGAAACAAACTACAAGTTACCCGTTCTGTCCTGTCCTAGCTGAAGTTAGAATATTGACCATCTTTCTCCTGTTGAGAAGATTTTGGTTCTGTTGTACTCTCTGATGATTCCAACAGGCAGTTTTTCTTTTTGGAGAATTGTTTTAACAATCTACAAAGTTCCAAATCACAGTAAACCACCCAAAAAACATTCTCAGAGTGTAATTGTCTAGTAAAATGTATTTGGTGCATTAAAAGATTTTTTAACCTTAAGTGTGAATTACACGACACAAAATCTAAACCAAAACCAGGCGTTGACTTTCTGCGATTCTTTTGAAACACGTGCAGGAGTATAATCGCTACTATTTTGGCACACACACACACACACACACACACACACACACACACACACACACACGACCACATCCGAGTTCACAAAGCACAAACAACCGCACCACATGCAAAAGCAAAACGACATGCTATTTGACAAACAACGTTACCGTTTGAAGAATCTGGCAACCATATTTGGAAAACATCCAAACTCGGTTGCTTTAAAACCTCCTCGAACACGTCCTCGTCTATTTCCGTGGCAGACGCCATACTCGTCACAACCAGCCTCAGGTGGACACGCTGACGACGAACTTAACAAAGGCTATAAACGAAACAACATCACATTTAGCGGCTGTTCAAACGTCACCGAAATCGTCAGTTTAATACTTGTTAAAAAAAAACATCTGTGACTACCTTCCTCCAGAAAATCGGTTTAAAAAAATCAGTGTAGGAAACATTAATGTACTTTTGCTTCCTTCCAAACTTAACTTTCACCAGCGACTTAAATCCTAACAGAGTATTTGATTAGTGGTTATTAAACATCCTTATTTTAAATCATATTTTTGAGCATAGAAAGACAAGACCTCACCTTCCAGCCACCCGTGTGAGATAAAATGGCGTCACTGATTTAATTAAAGCAAATTGGTACCTTAAAGCTGTGAAAGTTACAAATGTGTATCTCTTTCTGTCAGCAGGAATTTTGTACCTTTACAAGTAATCAAAGGACCAATATAGTCACTGCATGGTCCATTTATGTACTAATGGGGTACTTTTGTGGTGTGTGTGTGTGTCGTGCGTGCGTGTGTGAGAGGTTTTGTTTCCTAATATAGAAATGAAATTTAACACCTCAGTGTTTCAAAAGGGCAGAACAAAATAGATCTTAAAAAGTACATTCAGTGGCTTCATCACTGGCTACACTCATGTCGCTCATTAAACTGCTTGTATTTATCAAAACGCTAATATACGCGTATAAAAATCATTCAACACCTTTACCAGTAGCAGTTAAAATCCAGCGCACTTCTAAGCTGTCATGTCACACAACATCAGTGACGGTATATGCATTTCATAGCTGGGCCTTCAGTGCGGATTCAATCCACCCCTTCATCCACTACCCCAACTCATTTATGATTACTATATATATCATATTTTGCAGAAAACAAAATAAAAAGCTGCTACCTCGCGGATACAAGTTCCTATGGCCTCAAGAAATACCATTACTGTAAATACCTGCTACATCACTGTAGCACAGCCATATTACCTGATAAACTCGTGATAAACATATCACCTCAATCTGCAATATTGTTTAGTAAAATTGCAATTTCAATCATCATTCAACAACATCCCTGTGTTGTACAGACAATGGTGCGCTTCTGTTCCATCACAAAGTTCCTTTCTAAGTCAAACCTGCCCTATCTAATCAACAGGTCTGAATGGTCTGTGATATTGTCAGCATCTCAAGAGCCGTAGAGAGTGCAGCTCAAAATCTGAGTGATTGAAGAAACAGCAGCCTTGCAGTGTATTTAATGGTGAGAGAGCCCGCAAATCATAATCTGAAGGCGAGGGCGCGGTCATTCTGACTTTTACAAGCATACAAATGATGGTTGAAATGTGATTGTTAAATGCGTTCAAACAAAAATACTTGTCTGGATGCGGCACATATGAAAACCTCTCAAACAAAGCAGGAAGAACATTTGGAATTATTTAATAAGTTAATGGAGAAAATATAATAAACATGGACTGTGATTCAGATATTTTTAGGCTTATTTTTAGGCCACTGCACAGCAAAGTCTGAAACCCAATCTAAAGTACAGAAAAGCTTTACAGTAACTGCAGCCTAAACAAAATATGGTTCACTGTATTTTAAAAGCAGCATTTGCTTTGGACAATAGCCACAACTAGAAAACCAGCCCCATTCACTTTATTAGAGAAAATCCATATCATTTGTCAGAAGTGTGAAAATCTGGCATGTATGTGCACAAATGTTGTCTTAACTCTCCCTTGCCGCAAACAGTTATTGCTGAATAAAAACGCCTTTCAGGTTTACCAGTGTGTACAACAGCAATATAACAAGCTACATTAACAAATACAAAGAGGTCTATTAATCGCCCACGGCTCTGCTCTCGGGAGCTCTGTGGGACGCGGACACCGCCCCTGGTTAACCAAACTTTCCACCGGCCACACTGACTGAACCACAAGGCTGGAGAACTGATGCCACTCCAATCCAACTCAGCTTCACAGGCCCCGTGGAGACCTCGTCCATCTCAAGGTGGTCGCCGATGCACCATTGGGGCTAATTCCTTCTGTAAACTTCAGCCGAGAACACAGCAAATCGGATGAAGCGAATGCGGCTGCAGGTCACGTCTTAGCACTTATACCCAATAAAAGTGGAAATCTCATCCAGAAATTGAGTTAGAGTCCTCAATGATGTGACTTCTCCATCCTGAAGGGCAACGTCTCTGCACATGACACGTCCACACTCACAAAGGCCAAAGAGAAGACGACACTAAGCTCTCCTTGAGAGGTGCGTGAAAACACCAGCCGAGACGTTTATTAATTGAAAAGTAAGTGGGGATTTTTTTAAGGCGGACACGCGTTGCGAGGAGTTTGCCGACATTTATTTGACGTGTCACGTCATGCCACCCGGTGCCAAATCCTGCAGAATTCTCCATTCGAACACACTGCGTTTCCACACTGCACTTATTCATTTCGGAATTAATTGCTGCACCTCCGAGGGTTTTCTTTGGGCCACCTGGAAACACAGCTCTTTTTTTTTTCGCTCAATCTTTGTTGTAATTAAGCATCCAGTGTGGACTTTTACCGTTTAGTCTTGCAGGACGTGGGTATTTGGATATGTTGTAACGGCTGCGTGTGAGAGGGCAAGATGAGTTTGAGCTCGGACTCGTCGGCTGGATCTTTTGCCCTACTTTACTCCTTCAAAAGAGATGAAAATGTTGTCGCTGGTTCCTATTTTTGGCATTGAGAACTCAAGTGCACAAAAGGCTATTTACAGTAGCACAGGTTGAGTTTGTTGAGACTGGGATACAGTAATGCATTACTGCAGCTCTGTTTATTTACCCCTCAGCTCTGTAAAATGGACAGTATTCAGCACAGAGCGGTGAATCCCACCTGAATCCAAACCCCTCACAACATCGCTGCTTTCTATCTGATAGCCCCCCCAACACACACTATTTACACAGCACTGTATAAACAATGTAGGCATATATTTAGTTTATTCAGTATGTTTTATTTAAATACTACACTTACTGTAGTACTGAAATATATATATATATATATATATATATATAATATGTGTGTATGTATGTATATTCATATAATGTGTCTATATGTTTACTGTTATTGCTGTTAACTGTTATGCATTTATGTATAAAATGTATATATAGATAATATACTGCATAATATACATTATACTTTTTTACAAGCACACATATACATACTGCATATGTATACACACATAAATGCACACAGTGGGGTGTATTCTGCTAATAAATGACAACAAAATATTTTAAAATTTTCTTTAAAATAAAAAAAAAATGTACCAAAAATGTTATGCATTATTACCTGGTTTTATAGAGAAATTGTCGGTGCTAAAAACCAAGGGCACAGTGTAAAGATTGACTTGTGTCTGAGCATAACTGGTATCGAAGAATTTGTCGGCTCAGTGAGGAAATGTGTTTAGCGAGTTTCAGATGTGTTTGACGACTCGTCCCTGGCTGGAAGAAATTGGCTTGCGACGCAAAGTAAAAAAATAGCAAGGAAGGAGACGCTGCGCGTAGATTATTCAGTTCCTAATTCCCATAATTCCCCGAGGACAGACGGAGCAGACTGCCGTCTCGCAGCAGGAGGAATGGCTGGATGCTGCCAGTAGATGTGAAAGTCAAAGCGACTGAAGTGCAGGTCATATAACATGAGCTTTGTCCATTAAACCCTGCACTCATAAATACTTCCATGTCCACACGTTGTGAAAAATACTCAGTGGAGTCTAGACAAAAGGCAATCAGTCAGCCGGAGCCTGATCCGCACTAATGGAGTCTCCACAGTCCAGCAAACTGCGGCTCTGCCACCCTTCATGAGGACCAGCTGTGGGCCGAAGCGCGCCATTTCACTCACGGCAAGAAACTAGAGTCATCGTGGCGCTTTGCTGATCGGGAGATGTTCGCTCGGGATTAAACCTCTCACATCGGTTCCTGTGTGTTGTGTGTCTCGGCTTCCCTCGCAGGGTCGCTGTGGTGAGGTCAGGAGGGCGCGGCGGGAGGAATGACACATTTGGACGGCGTCCAGCATTGTTGCGCGTCTGCTCAGGTGTGCGGCGTGATGTCACGGCCGCTGCGGCGAGATACGGCGGGTTTCTGAAGCATTCATCAGCCTTGTACATTCAGAGAGAGACGAGGCCCACAGAGGCTCTTTCACTCGCGCCAGGCATCTCGGGTGTGATGAGGTAAAGTCAACACGATGAAGAGCGCAAACATCTTTCAGCTGTAATTGCCGGTCTACCACTCAGACCTCACACACACACACGCAGGCACAGAAATGTGCAGTGTGTGGTTTCAGAGCCTGTGCGGCGTGATCCATTAACAGATAAACACGCACCTGCTGCCAGGTGCTGAGTGGACAGTACAAGCTTCTCTGTACCCGCCTGTGTGTGTGTGTGTGTGTGTGTGTGTGTGTATGTGTGTGCGCGCGTGTGTGGGACGTTTAGGTCATTAAAGGGACGTTTCACCATAAACTGTAAATCCTGTTTTCACTCAAATGCTTCCATGGTCTCCGCAAACAGTGTGATGGATTGTTATGCAGCGCTTTGAAAGTGTATTCTTTTTTTTTTCGTTTTCTGCTAAAATGCAGGTCAAACAGAAGCTGAAGTTTCTGTTTCAGTCCCTCAAGACTTATGTTTTCCATTCCACTGTTTACCTGAAGATTAACCCTAATCCAGACCTGATTGACGATTTGTCTTTAAAAAAAAACAATAAAATTACAACTGTGGCAGTTGTGTTCCAGTGGTGGGAAATTGTGGCCTTGTGTGTCCAATTTTGATACAGTCACTTGTGGCCATATTGACTATCTTTCTTACTATCTTTCTTCAGGTCAAAAAAGATTAAATTCAATAGACAGTCAGTGCGAAAATGATTAATGTTTAAAAAATATTGTTTCGACTGTTTTATTTCTGCAATTTGTAATGCGGGATATTATTGTCAGACATGAGGATTGTGAAGATCAGTGAACGAACACAATCTCATTTTCATAAATTCAGATGATTTTATTTCATTATCCTGTGTTTTTACGGGTATCAAAATCATAATAATATTCTCACATTTCACTTCATTTGATATGATTCTTTTAACTGAACGGATGCTGATGTTGGTATGATGATGTAGATGATGATGATGATGAGAATGATGAGGACAACGGTACTACAACTTATTGTGGGGCATAACATTTCAACTCCCTAATTTTTCATGTTTCACCAAATTGCCGCAACTGATCACGCACAAAGACTAATCATCAGAACATTTATGCCACTTCAAACTATGGCATCCAAATGCAGAAGCAGCTGGGCCTGTTTTATCGGTTTGTGTGGTATTAGAGGAAATACTTCAACTGTATCCAAACACTCAGACCATTCCAACGCCGCAGTTACAGAGGCCTCTCGGGTGCTGATGGTTGAAGACGCAGAAAATAATCCAGCCTGTTTTCAGGTTTCCATGTGCTCAGGAGGAAGAGAAGCCCTGAACTTTAGTTCCATGCTGGAAAGAAGGCGAGAACAGCTTCAGGAGATTTCCGAAAAACACCCTTTATCAATAAACAGCCGTCGCAATCTAGAAATCCAAACCACCTCCAGATGTGCGGAGTGGTCTTCATCTGTGTCAGGCCACTGTTCACCTGGACTGATGTGCGAATGCTGTTCTGGCAGAATCCGCAGCCAAAGCCTTGCTCCGCTGCCCAGTGCTTCGCTTTCACCTGAGCTTTCATACGTCGGCCCATGAAAAGAAGCCAAGCTGTTCAAGGTTGACCGTGTTGAGTTAGGCCCAAGTGCGTCACAAATCAGTTAATGTCTCATATTTGGCTTTCTAGGAGTCCCGAGGACCTTGCTGAAGAGATTGAATGGCTGCTGACCAAGCTGTTCCAAAGATCTCCAATTGGGAGTCATGAGGAACGGATTGAAAAAGACGTTTAGAAAGGTTTATCAGCTTATTGAGAGGATGAAGATCATTCTGATGTGTTCATCCAAGAAGAAACACAGACTTTCAGAATCAGAAAGATCCAGGCCGCTGCCATGATCCTGCTGGGAAATGCTTGGCTCATGACCACAGATAATTGTCGGCACATAATGACGATCTGGTTGGTTTTGGATGGCCCTCACAAGGAAGAGACTTCCATCGATGCCTGTGGGACTTTCTCTTATTTATGCTGATATCTGGAGTCAAGCAGAAACCAAACAATGGCTGCTTTTCCAGTGGTGTTGACTCCAGGCATGAGGTAAACACACAAGACGTCTTTGCTTTCATTTCTACGCACAGAAACATCAATTTCACCAGGTGTGAGTAAAGGAGCATCATTGTCAGAGTGAGACAAACTGAATTATGGGATAAGGACGACGTCTGAGAACTTTAACCAAAGTAATCAAGTCACTCTCACGACTCGTCACATCATCTCTGTGGGAAAACAGTCATTTTCAGAGCGAGATGTGGGAACCAGTGTTTTAGATTTGTTTTAATGAGAAACGTAATTTCAGACTGACAGATTGTCTGCAGTAAACATCAGCCGCGACCTTCAGGTGTTTGTGTACGCGACTGGGAGAAACGTCACCTACACACTCCGAGACCTGCAAACCATCCACGAGATCTCTAGAAATGTTTATATCCGCTGGAAAACCTCCCAGAACTTCCTGCAAAATGTCCAAGAAATACTGAAGCGTCCACAATAACCTCAACAACAAAACCAATCAGAGAAAGCCTCCCCGAACCACCTCAATGACAATCCCACCCAAGCCAAAACACACAAATCACACAGAAATACACTCACACTCATCCACGATGCCCTGAAAACTCTTTCCACTGTGGAGAAATATCCATAGCTCCCTCAAAACACTGATAACATCCTGAAAGCCCTCCTGCCAAAAACTACACAACAGCTTAAAAACCATACGCCAAAAAAGCAAAATAAATACAATAAATTACAAAACAGTCTTGAAATTACGGCGGCGACTTTTGCACTGTCAAGTTTTCTGGGTATGATAAAGCGGGCTGATCGTGTTTTCTTTACCCGTGAGGCTAAATACTGAGTGAAACGTTGGTGAAATGTGGAAAAAGTGAAGAAATGCGAAAACCCAGTGATCGCGAGTGATGTGCTGAAACTCAAATGAAGGTGCCGGGCCATTTAGTGCTTAAATAACAAATAATGAACTACAAAACCGGCCTTTTATGAAACAATTTATGCTCTGCCTGGCTGTTCTTCAGATCTTGGCTGCTGCGCTACTCAATCTGCATTATTTCACTGTTTCTGAGACGTTATATAAAAGATTCATGACAGATTGAGAGAAAAGACGTGTTTTTGTGTTTCAGTGGAGAAGAATCGTGGCAAGGGATGTTTCTAACTGGAGGGAAAATTCTGAAAGGCCTCAAGAATCTGTGACCTGTGACTTCACTTTGGATCGCCATGGCCAACTGCCCGTTTGTGAGTGGAGTGATTTACACCAACCAACAGCTTATCAAATCCTGAAGAACATCAACAACGTTTCAAAGTTAGAGATTGAGCTGCATTCGTTTGAGTTAATCCGCATTTTCTAAATGCTAATGATGATAGCATCTGACTAACTACATTCTTGTCTTTGAATGGCCGGTTTTGTTGTTACACAACAGCCAAACATTTTAATATAACAATTTAGTCCTATAAAATGTCATTTTAATGGAATTCTTTTCCATGCATTACTTTTCAAGATCACTAACTTCAAGTAGTTGCCAAACCAGTACGTTTACTTGAGTTAAAACACAGAGTTGATACTATTACTTCCACAGAAGTATTTTTTCCAACTCTAGTACAGTATCTACACTTCTACTTGAGTAATTATTGTGGCTACTTTTGACAGCGCTGTTGCCAAGTCAGAAATTGCCAATGAAAGATTATTTTTAGAAAGTAAACACAGTGGGACTGAAACCATTTCCCTAAAGCGCTTACGTTATTGAATAAAGTTAGATTATTGCACTATAATGTGAACAATGGAGTAACGATTAGCGCAGATAATGTTACCGCACTTGACCACACTTATTCACGACTTATTATTCTCCACAACCAGATTCTCAATTAAAGTATTTGTTTCACTCTTCAAAGGCAAGAGCTGCTGGGTTTTGACGTTTTGACTGAGCACAGAGAAGAAGTGAAGAAGTCTTCTGCTCCAGCACTTTTTTTGTGGAAGTTGTGGTCCAACGGAGCTGCCACACAAGAATTGCAGGTTCAAATTCCGGTCCGGTTGGTTCATATAGCCGTGTGACCTTGAGCCGGACACTGACCGCCACATGCCGCCCGGTGGCCCACTGCTCCGGTTTTGTCTGCATCACTGTGTTTGTGTAAGAAAAAAGTCACCTCAAACACATTGAAGTTGAATTTCACCGAGTTGAACGTGAAGTTTACATTAATGCATTTAATGGACGGGTGTTATAATTGAGCCAGAGTGTCTGAGTGAATGTTATGTCGCATTTAAAACATTCTTTATTGCTCAAACTAACACCTACCATCTAATTCTCTGCAAAAATGCTAATTAAACGCTGCCCAGTGGCAGTAAAGCTGTGAAATGAGAGTTGAAGTGCGTTTGTTTGCTTTGCAGACACATCAGCGCAGTAAAAAGCCGCAGTGGTGAGGGAGATGTCGACTGAAGTTCTGTTTTACAGCCGCTTTTTCTCTCCTTTGCTGTGTGGTTTTCTCGGGGCCGTGTTTCCTCAGCAAAGCCACTCAAACGGAGGCAGAAATAATGAGTATGACTGCCTATAACACACACACACACACACACACATAGAAAGAAGCCAACACAATTAGCTGAATTAAGTTGAGCTGCTCTCTTCTCAAGCTGAGTCTGATTTCCTGCACTAAACCGAGCAGGGGAAGCACTTTATAGAGCATAACCGAGCCACTGGAATATCCCTGGCGTCTCCGCCGATCTGAAACAACTCGATTAAGTTTAAGCGCTCCACCCCGACGCAGGCGCCGCCATCTCCAGAAAGTGCAACCGTTTGCTTCACATCGATGTTTTCAGTGGCTTGTCATAAAAATGAGCCAGAGTGGCCTGAACATAGCATTATATATGTTGTTGTTCAAATAAACAGCAATTGGCCAATTAAAAATTATAAAAATTTACATTAGTAGAGGTTAATTGGCTCTTTGCTTAAAATAAGTGAATTTCTAAAAATGCTACATTGTAAAAAAAAGTCCCTGTAAAATACTGGCAGCTGTGGTTCCCATTTAAATACAAATTACAGTTCCGTACCAGTTTTCAAATAACAGCAAAAAGACTTTTTTTCTTACTGCATTATACTGTCTTGCCATTAATACTATTAATCTGTGTTTTGTCACAAATCCCATTGTACAAATACAGGAATTTTTACAGTATACCTTTCTGCAGTGAATGATTAGAATCAGAATCGTTTTTTTTGTCTCTGTTTGCACAAGACATGCAAAAGGTTTGATTTGGCCTTACGCTTTCTGTGTGCACTTAGTCAAGACTATAAATGTATATTTTAATATACATTTCTTTATTGAAAATACATTATATACAATTATTATACACTTATGCTGTATTCAAACAAAATACAAAAACCATGGCGGCGTGTGTAAAATGTAAATTCTACAATATTTATCACAATCCACAAAACTTAAAAAAAAATGTAATGTTCAGGTTGAGAACACAATATCAGTTATCACAATATCATGTTCTAGCGTCTTCTAACCAGTCTGCACCAAACAGACCACTTTTAGATTCAAATCTTTAGCGCATACACTTTATGTAAATCACAAAATAACCATTTTGTGGAAAAAATTGATTATAAGTTGCGTCTCTCGTATAAATGTGGAGGAACAATGTGTCTGCCGTCCTGGTCTCGGAGCACTGGACCATCTCCAGAAGCAGTGCCCACCAATACATTGCTCACAATACACCTGAGCACGAGTTGAGAGGAGGAGAGAGAAGTCCACTTAGGTGCATCTACTGCAACATATCGTGAGATTTCAGGAGGATGGAAAGATCTGGGACTGATATACGGTTTTCCGTCTGAAGACGAGGTTTAGATGTTCTGTGTGTTTTGGAGAAATGCATGAATATAAAGTAATGAATGTGAGCAGCGGCGGTGATGACTAATAATGCAGGCACAAGCGGGCGAGCGGGGGGCGACAGTCAGTCTGTTGACGCTGGGCGTCTCCGCGGAAAAATAGATGGTCTCACTGACGCTTCGCGGCCCGACAGCCCCAAACACCATCGCAATTGAACGCAGCTGTGAGTCTGAGCCAATATCTGTGGGGTCTCTTTAACCCAGACCCCTGCAGGAGAGAGAAAGTACGAGAGGGTCTACTGCTCGCTTAAAAGGCCCATAAAAAAACTTGAAAGAGTAATGGTTAGCAGAAGAGGAAGACTACAGTAGTGCATCATCACTGCGTGGGGGAATATTATCCAGCAGAGGAGAAGTGATGGCAGTTGAGAGACGTTTCTAACATTTAGATTGTTGCTTGTGATTGGTTTTAGTGTGCTGACCTTTTTCTGGTACAAGCCTGGTTGAGCGGTCAGTGGTCCTGCAGCAGTCAGCTTGGGGTCTTGGTAAACACATCTCCATCAGCTGAGCCAGGTCTTCAGCTTGACCCAACCTTTCCCAGTGAGGAGACTATGGGATGTCTAGGAGCAGGACTAGGCAGATGGACAGATGTGAGTTTCCACCATGTGACCTTCCTACTCGCTACTGAATGATTTGTGCGGTGGATTTTGAGGTGCATGTTGGTGGTTTCTCAAGTTTGTTTGGTTGGCACTTGCTCCACAAGCTTGGAGTGATTAACTGTCTCTGAGAGAGAACGGCCATGTGGAGCTGGGACTTTTCCCCGTGTGGTGTAATGAAATGAAATCTATTGGTTTCAGACCATCAGCACAGACGTGGAGCAAACATTCCTCGAACCCAAACCTACCGCCAACACCCGTCCACACTGACCACACAAAACAAACACACGCTGACGCCCGTAAACACACACACACACACACGCACACGCACACCAAAGCCGCAAACATGGAGAATATTAAACCATTAAACCACCAAAGTCTTTAATGGGCCTCTGTATTATTTCCAAACAAGTATTTGCTCACAGGGCCTTTATTGCAATGGACAGCTTTGTTTTTTCGTATTATATTTTAATGAATTATTTTACAGTTTAAATATTTATACTGTCCAAATATTTAATTTGATCAGTTACAGTTATTATTTCAATTAAGGCATTGGAGAAATTAGTGCATTAATGGGTTGGTGCATTAACATGAGCTGTGATAAGCAACATTGTTTAATCTAAGCAGCATTGCATGTTTTAATGTGCCTTTTTTATTTTTACATTATAAAATCATTTAATTTTAAATATTTGATTTATTTAGAAAATTGTAGGCAGAATTCTATAAAGCTCTGATCTGGTCAGACGTCTAGGATAAAAACACAGCAGATGAAACATTTCCACTAAAGCCCAGCGTGACCCGCCAGAAGCTTTTTTAATCGCCTCCTACTCGCTTTGACACACATGAGTAACCGCTTCTGTTTCAGGCCCGTCTCTCCCCCGCACGGGTCCGTCGGTGACATCACAGCGGCCGGCGGGAATCCCGCCCTCCTCACCCTGTGATTGTTGGCAGCTCACTGGGCATTTGTGGTGATGCCTGAGGTTTGGTGTAATGAAGGGCTGGACAGGGGGAGAGAAAAAGAGTGAAATACCAGTTTAACATCCTTAGGACCCCAAATCAAAGCGTTGAAAGCTTCAGCGTCGTTTTGACCCCGCTGATATCGCTCAGCAGGTGGGTCAGGTGGTCTTGTCCCGTTCTGATGGTGCATCATAGCTTGTATCTTTTCTCATTTTTGTTTCACAAATGTTGCCATTGTAAAAACGTTATAGCTACTGTAATATGTTTCTCTCTCTCTCTCTCTCTCTCTCTCTCTCTCTCTCTCTCTCTCTCTCTCTCTCTCTCTTTCTCTCTCTCTCTGTGTTTCATTTTCCTGTTTGTCTTTTTCATTTTTCTGTATGTATATGTATTTTTTTGTATCGTTTGGATAAATGTTTCTCTTTTTCTTTGTCTTTCTTTCTAAATGTATCTTTTTTTACTCCTTAATTTTCATCGTCCCTCTCTTTCAGTGTTTCTTTTTCTCCTCTTTTCCTTTGCCTGTGTTTATCATTGTTTAACATTGTTTATCATTTTTTATCTCTGTTTATCAAAGTTTATCATTGATTTTCTTTCTACCTGTGTGTTTATCTGTTTTCTCTTTAATTAATACGTGTAATAATTATAATCAATTCCATCGTCTTCCTTTTTGTGTGTGTGTGTGTGTGTGTGTGTGTGTGCATATTTTCTCTTTGTTTTTCATCTCTTTTTCTCCACGGTCAGACAGACATGAGCTCTTCTGAGTGTTTGCATCACTTCTCCAGGTGAAAAGATTAACTTTTCTGCTTTCATCTCAAGGGATATGCGTTGCTTTGGCGAGATTTACACTTTCTCTCCGACTCGAACCCTCGACCTTTGGTATTACTAACACTGAGCCAGGGTAAGGATTCAGTGTCCGACTGTAGTTCTGGGGAGTGAGTCATCTCTGCGACGAAGAGTGATTGTCTGTTTCAGACAGATTGACATTTACAGCTCATTCCTCCTCCAGAGCTGCACGTCGCCTCATGCGTCACTGCTCAGGCCCTGCAGCGGGCACACACAGGACCTGAGAGAGAACATCCACGTGTGACCTCTGGGCATCCCCAGGTCTGATAGTTTTATTTATCAGACAAACACTGACAAACATCATACGAATGTGTGTGTGTGTGTGTGTGTGTGTGTGTGTGGACTCTAATATAAAAGTAAGTATTATACACTGTATAGATATATATATATATATATATATATATATATATATATATATATATATATGTCTGTGTGTGTGTGTATATATATATATATATAAAATAAATAATGTAATTAAATGTCTTTACCATCATTATTATTACAACGTAACACATGTTACAAAAGTTGTGTATTTTTCTAATTTCAATACAGTATAATATAGCAAATGCCCAATAAACAGTATTATTTTGTCCTTTATATTTCAAATATTGTTTTATGCCACAATTTAATATATTATAATATATTTACAATGTTTTATTGTCTTCTTTAGTTTCACAGGTTTTCTGCTGCTTCTTGCGTAGAATAGAATACTTGCTTTTATACGAACATGACAATTATATAATTGTTTTTTATGGGATGCATAATTCAGACACTACAACAGATGATCGGTTTTCTTTAGGAGCGAGAACATTGTTTTCGAGCTTGGATTCTCACCAAGTGTTTTTCACATGAAGTGACAACTTCCTGTGTGAAGTGGACGAGTGGTGATGCGATAATGTCGTGGTGACTGAATTATCGCGGTAAAATCTCTCCACGCGCGCCGGACGCTCATTAGCATCACCCGCCTCATTAGCATTACATCTGCTTCCGTGAGCAAAGTGTAATCTACCTAATGAGCTTCAGCACTGATGCTAATGTGTGTTTAAATTCTCTAAAAACAGATCTTTCCCTTCCGCCTCGGGAAACAGAATGTGACAGAGCTGCAGTGCGACTCTAGTTCCGCTGTTGCTAGAATCTCCATTGTGACATCCGCCATTCTTCATGTCAGTGGAAGAAAGCAGACAGACCCCTCAGAGTTTGTGTCCATCATATTGTAATGACTATATTTATTTACAGCGTTTTGTTGTATTTTATTTTTCTGTAGTTTTGCTTAATTTATGGAGATCAGTGTGCATCTTTGTGTGTGCAACTCTTTTTCTTTGTTGCCTTTTTTCCTTATCTATCTTGCTCTCTCTCATTGTATGGCTTCGTTTCTCTCTCTTTTTCTCTGTCTTGTCTCTCTATCCGCTTCACTCTTTCTGTGTGTATCTTTGTCTGTCTGACTTTCTCTGTTTTGTCTCTGTCTTGGTTTTCCCACCAGTCTCTTCCCTCTGTATCTGTTGTTATCTCTCTGTCTCAGTTTGTCTGCTTTTTTTTTTTTCTTGATCGGTTTATCAGTCTCTGTCATTTCAAATAATTTTGAATGTCTCTGTTTCTTTTGCCTTCAATCCTTCTGTTTTGCTTTTTTGAGCTACTGGGAAAGCTCATACTGTATCTCTGATATGGAATAAGAAATTAAATGACAATCTCTTTCTTTTACTGTCTGTTTTCACTGTTTCACTGTCTATTTCTCTTTCTCTTATTCTGCCTCTAATTATCACTGTCTGTTTATTTCACAAATTGTTTGCTAAATGTTTTTTTAACAAACCAAAAATCAAATTGTTTATCTTAATATTTGCTTGTCTCAGTTTCAAAGTGAGTCATGTTCTCTTTCTTTATATTTCTCTCTCTTCTTTGTATCTCTCTCTTGTCTGTCTTAATGTTTCCAAACTGTCTGTTGTGCTCCGCTCTGCCTGTGGTTCTCCTAATCCCACCATCTCTCTTTCTCAGTCTGTCTGTCATCCTCTCTCGGGTCGTGGTGCACACGCTGTGGGTCGCCGGCTTAAAGCCCAAACCATCATCCGTGTCCGCGACTAAACATAGAACAGCCTCTGTTCAGACTCTCGCGCTCCGATCAACAGCGACTGTAGACACTCTCTCGTCCTCAAAAGGGCCTGTGTGAATTATCAGACCACATCAGAGCGCTCGCTCGCACACGTGTGTGTGTGTGGTTCTGAGCTGGTGTGAAGATATTTGAAGCGCTGGGTATCAGGTTCGGGCAGACGGGCTTCACCGTGACTCCCAGCGACGCGACAGAACAAATTTCTGGGAAACGGTGCGTGTGTGTTTTACATGCGTTGTGTCTGAATTTTTCCAAACTGCTCTGAATCATGGGAGAAACGAATAACATGTGATTTTCTCTTCTTAAAAAAGGGCCAGTTACTTTGGCATTGCTCAGATATAAAACCCCAAAGCCCACACAATTTGGTGTGTTTGCGTGTGTGTGTGTGTGTGTGTGTGTGTGTGTGTGTGTGTGGCATCGTCTCATTTCACATGCAGATTGTCCTCTGTGTGTTCAGTGATGTCAGCACCAGCACAGCCTCCTCTATAAATGGTCAGGAATCTTCAGGACCTTCAGACTTCAGCATCTCCAACCTTCTCCTCCATCCAGGAGCGTAGCAGTCAGACCAGTCGGATCGTTTTACGAGTGAAGAAATCCTCACCATATGGATTAGGACTTTTATCTTCCTACACCCACGACTGTAAGTTCTGACTCTTTTGTAATGTTTGACCAAAAAACATACACAATGTGATAAAACAATATGCTTATATGGTTAAAAGTTAGCATTATCTGAGTTGAACCGTTTTTTTAGTCAGATAAGTAGAAACAGAATATTTCAGTTTTTTAGTGGAACGATGAGATGAACATGGAGTTTTTGAAGTGGAAAAACTCAGACGTCAGCAGCTTTTGTGTATTTCCGATGAGTTCCAGGCTATAAACCAGTCAGTTCTTCACCCAGAAGATCCTTCAGACATTACCTGTCAGCGTAACTTGTTGTGGATCTGATAACTTCATTACCTACGTGCTGTAACGCAGATCTCACCATCTCACCACAGGATGAGTGGCTCCAGATTTGCCACAGATTTATCAAGTTGATTTTTGAGGAATGTCTGATCGGCTGATCTCCACGTTTCTGTGCTACAGACGCGTTGCAAAGTTCCTTGTCTTCGGGTCAGTTGAGGAACCTTAGAGGAGCTTTCAGTATCTCTCACAGATGTTGAGCGTCTTCAGCGGGCTTGTCATATGTTCATGTGATGGTGAGAACTAGAGGTTTGAGTATGAATTGTGGAAAAGTGTGATGACCAACATCCTTATTTCTAAGTAGAAGAGATGAGAAATATGATTACTAGTATTCTTTTTCTTACATTCTGATCTTTTAACGGGAACATGAGCAACAGTTCAAACTTGAATTTTTAATTTCTTGATACAGAAGAAAGAGTCATTCTCATCAAGGCGAGAAAAAGAGAGAGAAAGATAGATGGGGATAAACAACACAAGAGATAGGAAAACTAGAGGGAGAGAGAAAGAGTGAGAGGAGGGGGTGGGGGTGGGGGGGGGCTCTATGATTAAAGTGAGTGTTGTGTGTTCTCTGCCAGCGGCCGTAATTTTGGATGAATCTGAAACAGCTTTCCTGGCTCTTGCCCACCTCTCTCACCCGCTGCCAGGAAAGACTTTTTTCACCTGTTTATGCGCAGGTAAAGTTTACGCCACAGTCTCGAATGAGCTTGGATTTTCCAGCTTTACTTATATAAGCGAGAGAAAGGGAATCCCACCGCCCTCCATTGTTTTCTCATCGTATCTTGACTGACTGTGCTGTATTACTCTCAGTTTGGCTTCACCGTCTCACTTTATTCATACGCTATTTCTTTGCTGTTTTGAATCCATTTTCAGATGAGATTATAGAAGATACAATTTTGAAAAAATTAAAGACAAAGAAAAAACTGATTTTTTTCATGAAATGAAAATATAAAATTGTTTCAAATAAATTAGATTTTTTTACATTTTTAAATACTTTTATTAAAGAGCTTTCTCTCTATTTCTCTTATCATCTCCTTTTAATCCTTTCACTTTTTCATACTTTCATCATTTTTTATTACTATCCCTCTATTTGTCTTTCCTAAATGTGTGTGTGTGTGTGTGTGTGTGTGTGTGTGTGTGTGTG
>CM051496.1:6273308-6344992 GCA_028031935.1 Paedocypris micromegethes
CTCTCTCTCTCTCTCTCTCTCTCTCTCTCTCTCTCTCTCTCTCTCTCTCACTCTTTCTACACACACCTCCCTGTCTATCTCTCTTTTTTCCTCTTTCTCTAGCTCTCTTACCCACTCTCTCTCTTTCTTGACTCTCTCTATTTTTCCTCTCTTTCTAGACTCTCCTACCTCCCTCTCTCTCTCTCTCTCTCTCTCTCTCTCTCTCTCTCTCTCTCTCTCTCTCTCTCTCTCTTTCTGGACTCTCCTCCCTCTCTATCTCTCTCTCTCTTTCCCTACTCTCTCAGACAGCTCTGAAACTTTTCACTCATTTCAGTGTTGGTGGGATTATCAGACTGTAACAGGGAGAGTTAGTTAGTTAGTGAGTGACGGTCGGGCAGGACAGACCACCTGGAACACACACACACACACACACACACAACGGCTTACCATCCGAAGACGTCTTTCTGCAGGACTCCTTTACCTGGACTCATACCGTTCGTTTGTATTTGTTTGTTTGGTCACAGCCTGGACTCTTGGAATCTTGGAATTTTGGATCCATAAAATCTGAATTCAGCGAACGCCCAAACACACATCACTGTGAGTAGCAGCACATTTCTTATTGTGGGTGTACGTGTGTGTGTGTGCCTTTTTTCTTGTATTTGTTTATTGTAGAAAAATGTACTGCTTTTTTTTTTATAAAACATACTAAAAAAATGAAGAGGTTTGAGGTGTGCTTTCATCGGCATGCAGTTGTACGATGTGTACGTCAATAGATAAGAGCATTGTAAGAACTTGTGTATTTGTGTAGGTGGAGTGAGAATGAGGATGTCGTGCTCCAGACGGGTTCTGCAGCCGTGGATCTTGGCTCTGGTCCTGCTGTGTTCCCCCGTCCCGCACCACGGCCGACCCGTCAGCGCCCTCAGCGGACGAGTGTGAGTGTCTCCCTCTCTTTCACACACTTTCTATGAATGAGTGTGTCTGAGTGGTGATGAGTTAGTCACGACCCGGCAATCACCGTTCTTCAAAAATATGTACACATTTATTGCTTGTGTGAGTGTATGTGTGGTGCACTGGAAAAAGTTCAGGTTTGTAGATTATGCTGAAAGTGTTTTGATAGTCTCGCCCACCTGTGTGTTTGCTCGGGGAGAGAGAGTGGAGCGATGGGAGAGAGAGGTCGGGGGGGGGCAGGGATGCCACCCAGATGCTGCACAGTCCACCTGCTACACACACACACACACACACACACACAGAGATGCTTTTGTTTTGCTCAATTCTCCCGTCTTGCTACCCTGATAGATAGAAACTAGGAAGACAGAAAAGTGAAAGAGGAAATATATCAAAAAGAGAGAAAAGATAAAAGAGAGGACAATGTAGATAAAAAAGAAAGAGGATCCATTTAAAAAGAGAGAACAGATAAAAAAAATGGTTTACAGAAACAGAACTGTAGAGTATTAAGACATGGAGGTTGAAGGGGTGATTTGTAGATGGAAGAATGTGAAAAAGAAGAGATACAGAGAGAGAGAGAGGCAGAGAGAGAGAGTGGGATATTGCTGATTCTGAATTCGGCTGCAGCCCAAGTCAAATGGGCCTCTCTCGCTCGCTCACTCGCCCTCTCTCTCTGGAGTGTATTACACAGGGCCGAGCAAACACGCTTTTATGTCGTGTGAACCCTCTGCAGGGCCCAGAATCCAAAACAAGCTTCCCGCTGGATCCTGCCAGAACCTCCTCAACCTCACACCAGCATTTAATGATGAGAAAGAGCTGATCGTCCTGGATTAGTGTGTATGTGTGTGTGCGTGCGTGCATGCGTGTGTGTGTGTGTGTGTGTGTGTGTGTGAGTGATGCTCTACCACAACCTGGAGTTTCACTTGAACCCATGAGGGGTTCTGCCTGAAACGATGAAACACACTGAATGGAGTTTTTCTTGCACATTCTCTCTTTCTATCTTTCTCTCCCTCTCTCTTAATCTGTTACTCTCTCACTTTTCTCAGCCTGTTTTTATTTAATTAAAGCAGCACAAAGCAGCAATTATGTTCAGGTATGCTGAAACAGGAACGGCTGGAATTATGCCACGCTTTGTTCCCTCTCTCTCTCTCTCTCTCTCTCACACACACACACACACACGTACAATACACACACACACACACACACACACACACACACACACACACACACACACACACACACAGACACTTTATCTCTCTCTCTTTGCCCCAAACCAGTAGAATAGAGCGCTGAAGTGTGTTTAGGATGTCAGCAAAAAACATTATGTAGGGAGACGGAAACTCCTGGTTAATGGTCCTTTTTGGGAAACCCACCTGAGGAGTTGAGAGAGTGTTCTCTCATCATGTCTCTCGTCCATTTATCTGGGCAAGCGGCGGTTTGAGGCTATATTCCACATAAAGAAATGAAAGAATGGATCTTCTGAAGATCATTCAGAAGCTCCGCCACTTTTGCTTGCTCAACATAGTGGTCGCATCATTTTTAGTATAGTAATGAGTTGCTTGTACAGTGGCTGAAGCAGAACTGTATGTGTGAGGGTTCGAGTCTGGCTCACTGCTGCCCTCGTGTGGCCACAGACTCTGTCTTCCGCTTGACTTAGGCTGTTGGGATTGAGATTCATCTAATTGCTTCAAGAAGTCTGGACGAGTCGTGGATCCTGAAGCAGCTGTTCAACCAGACACAACGGCACCGTTCTTCACTAGATTCCACAAATCACTGCGTCTTCTTTCTCTTTATCTCTCACTCGAAGGGTGAGAGAGAGAATAAGTGAGTGTGATGGAGACGTTAAGATTATGAGAGACATTGGTCTGGGAATCAGGGAAAGTTTTTGGCCACTGAATGAGGAACATCTTTGTAAAGAACGCTCCCTCTCTTCTTGCTCTCATTCGTTTTCTTAGAGGAAAAAAATACTAAATTTGAGCTGATTTAAAAACACAAAGCTTTATTCAAATTGAAGTTGGAAACCTCTGACTGGTGTTTGTGATGTCATAAGTGATGTAGTGTGTGTGTGTTTTGTCTGCGCAGGAAGCGCTCGGTGACGCACGCGCAGCTGATGCACGACAAGAGTCGGACCCTGCAGGACTTCAAGCGCCGCATGTGGCTGCAGGGGCTGCTGCAGGAGGTCCATACGGCCGAGATCCGCGAGGCCCAGCCTAGCGGAGGCGGAGGGGGCGGCGGCTTCAGCGCCGTGCTGCCTGTGGATGTGGCCATCGGATCGGACCTTGCGCACCCCAAACCCCCAGGAAGCACAAAGAACCTGCCAATCAGCTTCCGGTTAGAGGAAGAGGAGGGAACCAACCTCCCACAAGAGACTAAC
The DNA here is from genome assembly GCA_028031935.1 of Paedocypris micromegethes. NCBI lineage: Eukaryota > Metazoa > Chordata > Actinopteri > Cypriniformes > Paedocypris > Paedocypris micromegethes. Next base: position 6,276,607 of record CM051496.1, read on the forward strand.
AAGTCTCAGACGTACAAGGATGGAGGGATGAAGACTCACGGCAAGAGGAAGAAGAAAGGGCGAGCAGGGAAGAGGAGAGAGGGAGAGAAGCGGATCAGAAGAGCTCGTTCACTCGTGGAGCTCAGCAGCACAAGAACACCGTCAGACTCTAACAACGGTACATCACTCATCCTTCCTCTCTCTAATTCCACACTCACACTTGCTTTTACTACTCCATCTTTAATCTTTTCCAATTCATGTTTTCTTTCTCTTTCCATCTTTTTCTTCTTCTTTTCACTTCAACTCAATAAACACTTCCGAGACACACACACACACTGGCCTTTTTCTTTTGTTTTTCTATTTACTTTTTCTCATTCTGTCTTTCACACCACCTGTCCATTACAGGTTACACCACACCATTCCATTTTTTCCTCTCTTCATCTAACAATGTTTCTCATGTTATCGTAAAACCTCTATTAGCACACTACCCCTATTTGAAAGCCACCTCTAATAGAAGGCCACCCGTTATGGAAGTGTTGAAAAAGGTTTTACGATATGTTTGCACTTCTCTCTGTCGTCATCTCTCCACTTCTTCTCTCACTCTGAGACGAGCAGGTCCTTGATTAAAGCAATGGCTGTTCTCTTTCAGGTCCTTGAGGACAGGTCAATCAGACTCCTGAAGACTCGAGCTGCCGCCGCCGTTCTAGTGAGAGGAAGATATTTATTGTGTAAATATTCTCGACTCGTGACAGTGACAAACAACCCTGACGCTGACGCACCAGATCCTTGTGAATACTACGTTTTTCATTCACTTTTGTCCTTTTTTTTCTACATTTGTCATTTTTTTAAGACTTTGCTTCAACTTTGGTGTCAGATTCCTGTAATTTATTTTGTTTGAAATGTGTATTTATTTTGTAAAGGTATCAAGGTGCTGCTGACCTTCTATATTTTTGTACTATAATGCACTTTAGATATATAAATATAGAAATCTATATAAATATATATGTATACAGGTCATTTTGGGAGTGGATGTATTTTGTGGTTCAGTCGAATGAAGATTTTTTTGTTTCGGTGTGTTTCCAAAACCTCCCGACAATCCCTGAATGCATTTCATGCGATGACGGTTTTTGAGAAGAAAGTTGTGTTGTTTTTGTGCTTTTGACTTGGGCTTTACCACGTTAAAATGAAATGAAAATGTCAATTTTATTTTGAATTAATGAAGTCAAGCCTTAGATGAACGTTTAACTGAGTGAATACTCAACAGGGCTTGGAGCGGTGTGTGTGTGTGTGTGTTTGTGTGTGTGTGTGCGCTTGTGCGCGTCCTGTCTGTAAGAGCGCCACCCGCTGACCACACGCTTCTGATCTCCACACTAGTCACTCTTGCTGTTTTGCACTGAGAGGAAAAAAAACCCTTGTACTGAATGAATTAAACATCTTACATCAGACTCTTCTGTGTGTGTATTTTGATTATTTATGGAATTCTCTAAATTAGGCATCAGTTAAGTTTATGTTTAAGATGTAAAGTAATTGCAGCGTGGCCTAAATTTCGACCCCGGTACACTAAGTGAAACAGTGACATCATGATACAAGTCTATACGTTGCGAATGTTATTGAAAGCTTTTATTTGTTTAAAAGAAGAGACTGTTTAATCTGGGCTTAAATAAATTGTAAAAAAAAAAAGATAGTATGGAGGGGCCAGAGTCAGAATCTGTTGACAACACCAGACAAGCAGAACTTGGTTAGGACGTTTTTATATAATGTTCAACATTTTGACTCCAGGGAAAAGGTGGTTGCGAAAGCGAAGAAGAGCAGCTGGAGAGCGGGGTGGAAGGTGGAGGTGTGACAGATGGTCTTTAATAAATCTATAAGCACACATGTCCTTCCACTACTTCTCTTCTTAGTCTGGTTACCAGTTCCTTCTCAAATCTGTAACTTTGACCTTGAAAACTAATAATGGTACAGAACCGTCCCAGTTAACTCAACTTTATTCTCCCTACAATCAGAGAACAATGTCCATTGTGTGTATCCTGCTTTCAGACTGTGTTCAGCTAATATAATTTTGTCAAAGGTTTAAATAAAATCAAGCTATTTAAGAATAATTAGAAATTACAAATTAAGCTTAATTTTATGATGTCCTGTGAACAAACTGAGAAAAGTCCTAAAGTCTGTGACATCAGCGATCAAGAATGTGTCTGTCTACTGCTTGTTGCCTGTTTCAAGCTTCGTTTCATTTTCAAGTCCCAAACTTTCAACCTGGTTTTTCTCCACCGTGTGTTTTAAACGACTAAAGTTTACTCTGTGAATTTAGAAACTGCTTTTAAAATGGTGAAAATCAGGTCTTGAAAATCAATGTCAGCCAAAATGGCAAAACTCTTAAAGGGTTCAGAACCGGTTTTAAATACTGATGAAATAGAACCCGCTTTCTTCTTTATGGATGCTGGTGTTTTTTTCAATTGAACCAATTAGTGGCCAAACTGAAGACTGCTTTTCACATTCAGCTGTTATTCTGCTGCGGTTTTTACTCTGGAAAGACAAATAGATCCACACAGAACTTCCCCGGTATCTGTCCGAGCAAAACGAACTAAACTGGGCAATTAACTCCTGGGTCAGGCCACTAGCGTGGGAAACATCAGAGCAATTTAGATGGAAAACATTGGAGCTGCTGGTTCCGAGGGTCAAATCCTGTCCAACAAGCTTTGTGGACTTTCTTTTTGTTTAAATAAATACAAACGGGTTGAACAAGTGGAAAATCGACCTTTGGGTTCTGAAGTTCGACTCAAATCTCTTACAAAACAAATCAAGTGGAAACTTCTCTGGAAACTCTAATCTCCAAATATGATCATGCAAATGAGGAGCCAGTCATTACAATCACCTGTACATTTCAATTATTCAGTATAACCGCCCAGTGTAACAAGAAGACCACATAATATAATGCTGGATGAGGTTTTTATAGAGAGTATACGCATTTTTAAATATATTTATATATAATTTTTTATTTAATTGTGATGATGCAGAGTCGAGCAGGCTACGAAGAGAGCGGCCCCATCGCGCATTCCAGCGGTGGAATTCGTGGATGTGTCAAGTGCGGCGGCCCCATCGTCTCCCCTGATACGCACGCGAGTTGTGCACTATGCCTAGGGCATGCCCACGCCCTGGAGGCAATTAGCGGCTCTACTTGCCGCCACTGCACTACGCTTTCCGGCGCCGCTGCAATGCCTTGGGCCGGGAGCGCTCAATTCCACTCGTGGGGTTCCAGCGAGGAGATGGAGCGCGAGCTCGGTGCCCCCGACCTGAACGACGCACGTGGCGATGACGACGACATTTTTACGGTGCCGTCGGACACGTGGGCGCGTGTCTTTGGACATCCTGGCTGCGGCCGTCAAGCGGCTCAACTTGGAGTGGAAGGAGCCGGTCAGTGTGGCGACCAGCAGGATGGGCCTGCGTGCCGCGCCTTTTTTCCGGACCTGCCCAACGAGCAACAACACAGTCACACAATTCCCTCTTTATCAGTTGTTCAAGGTCACTGTTTTCTTTGCAAAGCCTTGGCGTGACTTTTAAAGTCAAAAGGTGTACTTTTTCCGGTCTTTATGGAAAGTATACTAAGTATTTGTCTTGTTAGATCCCCTTAAATCAATGGCTGGATTTGATTAAAAAAATACAAAATGAATGCAAAGTTATCTAAAAATGTTTACGAAAAGATTTATCCCTTCCACCCCCCCCTCTTCGTCCTCGAAGCTCGCGGGCGGGGCTAATTGCGTGTGCGTGGAGGCATAGACGCCTGTCAGCACTTAATCAATAAACTTCTAGGAAACAGAAACACCCCAAAAATGTTCTTCCAATGTAACATCAGTCAAAATGGCATGACTCATCAGTAATTAATACTCTTAATTGTTTTGGATTTCTTATCTGGATCCTTTTTTCTGTTCCTGTGAAACCTAACCAGGGGTGGCCAAACTTTTTGACTCGCGGGCCACATTAGGTTCTAACGTTTGACAAAGCGGACCGGGCTCGGGGGAAAAAATACACATTTTAGGATATACACATTTTTGTATATAATTTAGTTTTCAACTTTAAATAGTGCTTATTTGCATTTAAAAATGCTTTAAAAAAAACAACAACAGATAAAATACTAAAATACAAATAAAGTGATTTAGCATTTTAACTCACCGGGGAAGGTCCCATTGTGATATTAGAATTTTCCTTTTATATCAAATATCAACATTTTCAATTAAAAATTATCAATTAGTATTTTTTTTTAAATCCTTTTTATAAAACGTTTTACGCGTGATATGTTTTGCACTAATCTGATTTTTGTTACTACATTATTACATAAACGTATATGCGCGAACATGTTTTGTGACTGACAGTGTAAAAATAAATGTTAAAAATATGTTACATTTAATTAACGTACATGTGTATATGCTTCTGCTTTAAAATGTGTTCATAAAGAAGACAAAAAAAAACCATATAATGAAACATCGGGGGAAAAAAACATGATTTTGATTACATTTTTTACAAGCTCGGGTGCGCGGTGAAACGAAGCGCGTGCTTGAGATCACATGGTGTGTTCACGCGCTGAACCGCTCCGAGAGCGTTTGAAAGAGTTAAACGGGGCAAAAGAACCGAATCTATGAAAAGAGCCCATAATGAAGACCTTCTGTGCGAATACACTGCTGCGTGCTGTGACGGACCAAACGGATTGGTCGAATTTGCGGTAAATTTGCGGTGAATGGATGAAATTTCAAGGTCGCAAATAAATCGCGGTTTTTCGCTGAATTTGCGTGAATTGGCGCGATTGCGAATCCTGGTGGGACTGAATACTGGCCGCGGGCCGGATTACATTCATTTTATGAATCGGGCCGGTCAAAAAGTGCCGCATTTGGCCCCCGGGCCGGACTTTGGACATGCCTGCTTTAGGGAGTCTCTGTGGCAATGTAGGAATCCCTCCCCATAATCATGGCCAATTGAAATCGAGTGCCAGATTTTGGGAGTCTTTTTGTCTTCGTCACCCACTTGTTGTGTAATTTTTGTCGTTCTGCTGCGGTGTGTGCGCGTGTTCGTTCCACCCTGAGGTTTTGTCCGCTTGGGTAGCTCACAGACAGGTTTGTGGGCTTCGCTGAACAGATCCTGTCATTGTCATTTACGCAAGCAGAAAAAAAGATAGAGAAAAGTTGACTTAAAATATGTGGTTTCGTGGTCGTCTTATGTTTCTCATTGGTGATCCAGAGAGAGAGAGAGAGAGAGAGAGCCGGCTTGTGCCTCGGTGTCTCTTGTGTCATTTATTGAACTATAATTTGTTTTTGTGTAATTGCTTTTTTGGATTTCTTTAGGTTTAAGTACACTTGGTGTGTGCGTGCGTGCGTGCGTGTGTGTATTTTAATATTTTCAACACGTGGAAGTTAGTGGGTCAGTGGCGCCACCTGCTGGAGTAATTAAAGTACAGTATTAATTTATTTACTTAAATATTTTGAAAATTGTTGGAAACACGTTTTTATTTACATTTGTATCTACATTTTATTGCATTTCTGTACATTAATACAATTACATACATTTATAATAATACTATACACAGTATTGGGTACAAACCCTAATGTCGCAACTAAATTAGTTACGAATCATATGAACGTATTGTGCTGAGTTGAATGTTTTATAAATACACGTCTCTGGCTTTCTTGTTTTGGCTATAAGGGCGCGTGCGTGAAAGTGCGGAAGTTCTTCCCGATTCATGTTCGTCACATCCGCTCGGCCTGACACGCCGATTCCGAGTCTGTTACATGCGCACTGAGACGCGTGAGCGGGGCGGATGGTGATGGAGCGCTAAAGTTGACGATAAGGTGCTGTAGCCTTCACTTCATCTATACATTTGCACTTCGTCTGGGCATTCACACTGTTAAACGATTTTTCAACGCCCGAGTTAAGTTTCCTTACGAGTCTTTTGTTTAACATTGCGCGGGCACGGTGTTGCTAAGCGAACTATACAATTTGTGTGTAAATTTACCAAACACCCAGTTAACTTCAACCATTCTAGTCGCGTGTGTGTTTGTAGTCGAACCGAGTTTGTAAAATTGACCGGCTTGATTCTCATCTGTCACGCCACGTTCGCTGGACGTCTTGCACGCGCGTGACACGTTTGTCGTTTAGTGGCGAGAGTGCGCCCACAAAAACTCCGTGTTGTGATTTGTAACACCGTGAATTTTTAAAGTAAATCTACTGAAGTCAGTTCCGTGCTAGTGGAAAGGCGAAGTTAAAGGTGAATGGCTTTAAAACTGTGTGTAAACTCGGTATTGGGCCCGTGTTGCATCAGAAAGCGTCTCTGTCAGGTGAGATCACCTCCAACACGGACCACCGATTTCTAAACACAAACTTCCATAACCGTCCAAATCTTCAGTCCAACAGCCAGATTCAGGTGTTTTTGTTGACGTGAACGCGAGAGTTCAGTGGGGCTGAAAAAGCGCTGAACCAGCAGCCGTTTGTGTGTTTGTTTACTTTTCTATTGTGTTTCTGGGTGAAGTTTTTCTGCTTTTGGTGGCTGTTGTTCCACGGTAAATAACACAAATTCAAAGTCAGCGGTGCCATGGTGAATAATTAGTGAGTGAGTAAAGTTCTTGATAAGTTGTTAATTGCTGTACAGTAGTAGCTTTGTTATTATTGTCATTTGTATGTAAATACAGTTGAAAATTTCTAACATGGGTTGCATTCACAAATGACACAGACTGATCCAATTTGTTTGCCATCTTTCAGATGTTTATGTGCTGTGTGGAGGTTTGGGATCGAGCGATCGAGGAGCACAGCTAACACACGTATGGCCTGCGAGTCGGCACTCCCTGCCATCATGGACGAGCAGGCCCTCATGGGACTGAACCCCAACGCCGACGCCTGCTACAGGCAAAGGGTCAGACACACACCCGCTGGTCGTTTATCTGACTGACTAGTCAGGATGCTTACACGGTTCTGTTACTCTGTGTTTCAGGCGCTGGCTTACTTTGAGCAGCTGAAGGAGTCGCAAGATGGCTGGGAAGTGTGTGCCGAGGCTCTGGTCAAAGGCTTGTACAGGTGGAGGAGTGTGTAGTTTTGTAGGAAACCGAATGCAGTGTGTGTGAACAGTTTTGATGTGTTTTCTTTGCAGTGACGATCATGTGAAATTCTTCTGCTTTCAAGTCCTAGAGCACCAGATCAAGTTCAGGTAGAGCTGAATCTTCACACACCTCATGAGAACTTGCTGAGAACTTCATGTTGCGTTGTATTTCAGACACAGCTCTCTCACTGCGGCTCAGCAGCTGTTGATACGGGAGACCATGATGAAGTGGCTTCAGGCTCAAGTCTGTTCAGCTCAAGCTGTGAATATTTACTTCTAAATGTATTATTTATAATGCGTGTGTGTGTGTGTAGTTGATGAGTGTGCAGCCGGAGAAGCCCTTCATCAGGAACAAGGTGGCGCAGGTTTTGGCTTTGACATTTGTGATGGAATATTTGACCCTGTGGCCCAAATTCTTCTTCGATATTCTGGCTCTGGTGGGGCTGAGCCCGAACGGTGTGGACATTTATCTGCGGACCCTGATGGCTATAGATGCTGAGGTGGTGGATCGAGACATACAGCACAATCCCGAGGTACTGTCAGGTCCACCCGGGGAGAATTGCCATCTGCTTTGTCAGAGTGAGTGTATCTTCTCTCTCTTCTCTCTTTCTGTCTCAGGAGACGCGCAGAAACACTCTGATTAAAGACGGCATGCGTGAGCAGTGCATCCCTGCGCTGGTGGAATCCTGGTTTCAGATTCTTCAGACGTACCAGCACACTCACAGCGAGCTGACCTGCCAGTGTCTGGAAGTCATCGGCGCTTACGTGTCCTGGATCGACCTCAATCTTATCGCCAATGACAGGTGTGGAACACAAATCAGAATGTTTAGTTGATGAATATGGGGCAGTTGTGGTCCAGGTGTTTGGAGTACACTTCTCTTAGTGTGTGTGCTTGTGTGTTTTACTTCACTGGATGGAATGCAGAGGACAATTTCAATATAGTCGACCCTTTTTAAATCATTAATTAATTGTGCTGCAACACAAGCACAACGTGAAAGTAAGAATTTAACTAGTATCTTAATTTAAAATCAAATAATAATTGAAAAGTTCACATCTGAGGAAGAAAAGTATTCCAGTCATTAAAAACAAATATGTGGCTAAAATGTCATTAAACTGAATCTTCTACCCAGACAGTGCAGGTATCAGTTGTGCAGAATTATATAAGTAGTAGATTTTTTAATATTGTGAAGATCTTTGAGTGTTTTTAAAAATAAGGGTTTCAGAATGAGTGAATGAACTTTTAATGATCCCACACCGGGACAATTAAATTGCTGGAACAGCCACAAAAAAGTAAGAAATTGTGCAATATAGCAATAATAATAATCAATAGTGATCACAATAATAATAATAATAAATATTGTAATCAATGACGGAACAAACTCAATATTGAACATTTGAAACGCTTTGATTGGATCGAACATCCCTAGTTTGCATAGACACAGGCAAGCTTGAAATTAAAAATAATGCTTTAAAACCAGAGAAGTGCTTATAATTTGAACAAAAACTTTGAAAACTTTTTAATTGTTCACATTTGTGGTTTTGTAATGTAATAATAATAATAACAACTGTTGGTTTCAGAATCAAGGAGCTGTGTTAATGGTGAAACAATTGATCAGAATGTTGTTTTTATTACACGTGTGTTTCACTGCAGTGAGAACTATAAAGCCATTCTCTCTCTCCTCACAGGTTTTGGATGTACACATCACTTTACACACCAAAAGCAGTTTTACTCTGTCACTGACCTAAACTACTTTCCTGTTGTTTTTTCCAAGTCAATCCATCCAGTCTATTTACATGACAACTCTGTGTGTAGGTTTGTGAATCTGCTGCTGAGTCACATGTCAATGGAGGACCTGCGTGAGGAGGCCTGTGACTGCCTGTTTGAAATCGTAAACAAGGGAATGGATCCTGTTGACAAAACCAAGTTGGTGGAGTCTCTGAGTCGAGTGCTGCAGTCGGCCGGGTTCTTCAGCATTCAGCAGGTGCCTGACACATTCCTGTTGTGTGGAGAGAGAAAGAGAAAGAATGAAGATTTTATATGATGGAAGAGAGGAAAAACAGCCTGATTGAGCGAGGGAAAGGTGTGGAGAAGAGGATAGAGAGAACTATAAGAAATAAAAATAGAAACGAGACAGAGAAGAGAACAAGAGAAATTAGTATGTAGTAGGAGACTTAAATACTAACAAGGGGAATATTAGTCAGTCTCCAGAATTTAATGATCCCACAATTGCAGAATTTATTGCTAAGTCGAGATAAAGCAAACCTGCTAAAAATGTTAGCGAATGGCAAAATATTGAAGACAAAATACAGTTGAAGGAAGTTATCAAATCAAATTGTACGAATTAAAAAATATATTTTTACACAATATAGGACAAACATATCTAAGCTAAGTAACTTCTGTAAGTTAAAGCAAATAATGGAGCCGTTAAGTGAACCAACTCGACACTTTGTGGAAGACACGTCAAAGTGACTCTTTGCCGATTGGTAACTAAAATTGAGTGTTCTGTATGTCCGACTCAAACACAAATCACTCGGGCTAGTGTGTGGCGTGAGAACGTTCCTCATCAGCTACTGTAACACTCACTGTGATTGGCCGAAGTAAGAGTGCACTGATGTTTGAGAAATAACCATTTGAATCTCAGTTCAGTCCGCTCGTCAGTATTCCACACATTATGAATTCATTTTTTCTGAAAGGTTCATTTCATTTGTGATAACCGTTTCACAGTGTAAACTAGGACTGCAGCTATCAAATTGTTTAGTAGTCGAGTAATCTATAGATTAATTTGTTCGAGTAATCGGATAAAATACAATGAAATGTCTTTCTATATGACTCCTAAAAAATTAACAATGTATTGTTTGCAATAGCATTTATTCTGAATTACACATCCATCAACAAAACTGCACTTCAATTTCACATTTGCCTTGATGGCATCAGTGGAAATGATAAATAAAATACCTGAGCAACCTGAGCAACCTAAACAGGAATAATAAATAAAAAAGGATCTTGTACAAAAGATAAAGTGCCAATGCCTTTCTGCAAAACAAATATTACAATAGTTGACTTTTTAATTTGCCTTATATGGCAAAAAAAAAAACTCAGGCTCAAACACCATAAAGTAGGAATATTTATATAAAAGATAACAAAAAAAAAAAAAAAAAAAAAAAAGCTGCCTCAGAAATTTAATAGTGCATTTTGTGGAGTGCATTTAAACAAGAGTAACAGTACTCATATATTTCAAGAAAACATATCACTGTTGCTATGCTAAAAAGTTAACATGTTCTGAGCTTAAACTTGCCCTGCGCTTGGACACAATGATCCCTGCAGAGGAAAACAGACGTTCTGATGGGGTGGATGTGGCTGGAATGCACAGAAATGCTTTTGCCACTTTGGAAAGAGTTGGATAACGTGCCTCGTTTGTTTTCCACCAATCAAGTGGATTCTCCTTTTTCGGAAGAGGGTGTTCACCAAGATACATTAGCTTGAAGTCTTTGCTTTCTACTAGAGCTGCAACGAGTAGTCGACGCTGTCGACGTAATAGATTACGTAAATACGTCGACGCAAAAATCGCGCGTCGGGTAGTCGTTTGTTGCTATCATTTTTTTCAAACATGGCGGCGCTGGAAACTAACGCAGCAGACGATGGCAAATAAGTGGTCAAAAGTGTGGGAAACATAAATGGATGATCGAGGTCCCTGTCGTTAGGACACATTTTGGCTTCAGGAAGGATTATATAGAACAAAATAAACTTTTGATGACGACACAAAGGCATTGCTAAACAAACACAGAAAGCGTTGTTACCGGCTGAACTAACTGAACATCGGCGAGGCGCGAGCGCAACTGTAAGTGTCTGTTAAATGTTTCTCCGATGTCTGTTTAATGTGCATTTAAAACCGGGAAAGACACGCTCAAGTTAGATTTGGTCGCGCGCGTGTCTGTCCCGCTCTCCCTTTTCTTTCTCTCTCTCTCTCTCTCTCTCTGTCTCAACAGTGTTTAACGGAGTTTGATTTTCATTACTGCTAATCTGTTGTTTACATTGATACGTTGCATATGCAGGAAATACAGAGGATACACTATTCATTTCTTATTATAAATAATAATAGTTGTTTTAATTAGAAGAGAACTGCTCATTTTCCATGTCAATACGAAAATCTTTACGCACTGTGCTTTAATTTCAGTTGGTGATGTTAATGAAATAATCATATAGAAGATCTGCGTTTAGTTAAATTATTTTAAACCTTGATTTGAAACAAAAAAAAAAAGAAGCGTCACCTCAGAGCAGACAGACATGCTAATGTTTTTGCATTGCAATTGTGTGTGATTACATTTTTTTAGGATAGATATTTTATGTTGCACTTTAATATTTACAGTAAATCTCATTGAATCTGTGTTAAGAACATATACGGTCTTGTAATTTATTTTGTATAATTTTATGTCTTTATTTTGGCCTAAATTATATGTTTGTAAGGGATATTGAAATGTACTATGTGGTTTTGTGCAAGATGAGCTTTAGTTTTTAAGTCTCTTTGTTGTTGGCGGAATTTAAATGCACTTTAAAAGGTGGGAGGGGTTATCTTTAATCAGTTTAGGTGTGTGTTTGTGCCCCCGTGTTTCATATGGCCTTTGTGTTTGAAAAAAGTTTTAATTAAAAACCAAATAGCATGTTTATTTAATTTTTATGAACAAATAATCGTTTGGGCAAAATATAATCGTTAGAATAATCGGAAAATTAGTCGATAGATTAGTCAAATAATCTGAGAAGGAAAAAAAAATCGATAGATTAATCAATAAGAAACAAATTGTTAGTTGCAGCCCTACTTTCTATCATGGAGAGAGGACGCATGTCAGTCACCAGCATGTTGAGGATGCTCTCCTATGCCCAGCTGCTTGCTGCGGAGAACATGCTGGGGGCATTCTCATGAAGGTGTTGATGCGGGGCTGAGATTTACTGAAGGAAAAGAAAATTGTGTTTTTATATGCATTTTCAATGAATTCAAACATCTAATGTAAGTACAACTATGACTTGTTTAAAATTTCCACAATGTATAATTTACTTTAACGTTCATAATGTATGAGTAAATTACACATAATTTGAATCTTCATCAATTTCACACACATTAAAATGTTAACGTGTATCGCTATGAAATATTGACCAATTTAGAAAGATATATAACTGTAGCTACATAGTTCTGTTCCTCACAAAAAAAAAAAACGTGTTGCTTGGGACGCGTTAGGAAAGCAGTGCATAAAATCGGGTGTCTAGAAATATAAAATTTTACCTCGTCTCTGGTTGTTGGCTCCACAAATGTCCAGGGTGCTTTCTGGTTAAATGTTGATTCGTGGAAGTAGTGCTGTTGTGATAGGCAAGCCCCATTTGACAGTGTAAACGCTGTACCACGTTGCTCATCTTTTTGAGCTTGAAATGCTTCCACACTTTTGACAACTTTTGACGTTTTCTGTGGAATTATTCTTTCACTTTATCGTCGTTCTTTTCTCATCCTTTCTCCGTCATTGCCTGAGAACATGCCCACTTTCTCTTGCCAGTCCGTGTGGAAACAACAAGCTCTGCGCGTTAAAGGTTCCGGACACAATACGGCGGCACGTTTCGGGTAGTTTTTTGATACATCGCAATGATTAATCGAATCATTGAAGCTACAGAATAGAAATCGAAGCATTTTTATAATCGATTTAGAAGAGAAAGTAAACTAAATGACAAAAAGCCTCCAACTGCCAATGTAAACATCTCAAAACATTTCGGTAGAAAATGTACCTGATTTATCACAAACTGAGGAGCTGAACTGTAAAGCTGATTCCGATTATGTGTGTTATGAGGAGTTGGAGAAAGGAAAATAATTTGCGTGGGTGAAAAAAACAAAAAGAAAAAATACGCAGCTACTGAAAAAGACAGCGGGTAAAACGTTGTGAAACCCTCACAGCTCCTTCCATCACACCAGAAGCTTAATCTAAAACCATAGAATGCATGTCACATCTCTATCTCCTTCTCTGCAGCACTAGTGTAAACAAGTAATAAGGATGATCAATATTTTGGAGTGTAGGAAAGCAATTACTGCCACACTGTCGGCGTGGAAAAATAATACAAGTTAAAAAATAACAAATCCTAGTTGGACTGAGATCAAGAGGGAATGAAGAGAAAGAGAAGAAAATAATTTGCTATTAAACTATAGGTGAACCAGGTGATCCATTGTTATTTGATGACATATTTTCCCAAAACGTTTTACATGTAATTTATTCTGTTGTAGAAATATTCAGCTTTTTCTGGTCCTCAAATCCACAACCGAAATGCTTTACTGATTAAGCCAAAGATGTTTGTGGCCTCATAAAGCGTTGTTGTCTGTCAGGAGGAGGATGTGGACTTCCTGGCAAAGTTCTCGCGGCTGGTGAACGGCATGGGTCAGTCTCTGGTGCTGAGCTGGACTAAACTCAGCAAGACGGGCGAAGTGGAGGTGTGTGCGGAGACGCTCGGCGCCGTTGAGGCCAAGGTTCCGCTGATGCTGCAGTTGCTGGTGCACGAGGACGACGACATCTCCGCCAACATCGTGGCCTTCTGCTACGACTACCTGCACGTGCTGAAACAGGTGCGCCCGCCCCCCACGCACAGGAAGTGTCCGGCAATGACCCGTTCACGCTTTCTTGTGGTGTTTTCAGCTTCCGGCACTGAACGAGCAGCAGAAGAGTAACGTGGAGGTAGAGCATCACTCACGCACGCACGTCCGTCTGATGGAGCTGCGGTTTGACTGCTGTTGTGTTCACAGGGCATCATGCTGGCCGTCATGAACAAGCTGAAGTACGATGAAGAGTACAACTTTGAAAACGAGGTCAGTGCTCGAGTGAAGTAAAAGGAGTTTAGTTGTGGCCGACTGGCTGGAGAGTTGAACTTGTGTCTGAAAGGTTGTAGATTTGAATCCTGGACTTGCAGGTTTCGTAACTGAAGTGTTTTTTTTTTTTGTCATTAAAGTAAAGATGTATTCTCATTTTTTACTTTCCCCCTTTCATGTGCACATTTTCTTTACTTAACTGCTCTCAGGGCGAGGACGAGGCCATGTTTGTAGAGTACAGGAAGCAGCTTAAGATGTTGCTGGACCGTTTGGCTCAGGTTTCTCCTGAGCTCCTGCTAGAGTCTGTGCACAGGGTCTTCAACAGCACCATGCAGTAAGAACGCACTTCAGCCCTCACCAAGCATATGATGTAAAGTACTTGAGGAAATGGACTCTGTTACTTTTATACTTGTACTGAGTATCAAAAATTTATGCAACTTTTACTTTGTACTTGACTACATTTGTGATGGAGTATCTGTACTCTTTACTCCACAACATTTAAAAGGTTAATTTCTTGGGCGAACGAGACAACATCGCCATCTATATGGTGCTGAAGCTATTTGTGAGCTTAATCACGTGACTGTGAATTAGCAGTTGCTCGTTTTCCTCATTTGAGTTTGACTGAGACTGACTTTGTTCTTTTTTTTTATCAGTTTTTTTCTGCCATTTTGAAACATTGAGATGTTACATTTCTTTTTTATAAACAGAACAGGGTATCTGCGGATCCTTAAAAAGTCTTACATTTCATAATGTAAATAGAAGACCTTAAAAAGTCTTAATTTCACAATTCAAAGGTCTTAAAATGAATAAGGTCTTAAGATGAAATATAATCGACTTTGTAAAGTGTACTTTATTTTTTGGTTTGAAATTCATTTGAAATCTTTACGTTTGTCACGCAGAACAAAATACTGTAGGCGGAACCAAGTTCAACCAACTGTGTTCGCGGGGGGGGTTGTTAATACACGTCTTACGCTAGCTGCTTGAACCGCAAGAGCTTTAGGGTATGGGATCAATTTAGTGCCAAAAAGATTTGCGAGCGAGAAACCTCGATTTGAGTGAACGCAACGCGATTTGAGCGCGTGTGAACCTGATTTTGAACGAGCGTAACTCAATTTGAGTGAGGACAGCTTGATTTAAGCGCGCTCGCGCTCAGTTCTCGTCTGCTCAAACATCTGTTCCTTCGCGAGTCACAACAAATCTACTTCGACTAGTCACATTGCTCAATAGACTCACATTGAAAAGTTATTTGAAGATATCTCTAAATGAGTTTGTATCAAATTACTTTAGAGATACCTACAATTACATAAAGAGATATAAAATCACTTTATCACATCACTCCAGTGTGTGAGCTGAGGTGAGTGAAAATCTTGGTGCAAACTCGCACGGCAGCGTTGTTGGTGCTTATATTAGCGTAAGTGTACGCTTACACTCTTTAATCTTCGAATATATTGTGTTAATACATTTGTACTAATAGTAAAATGTTTAAAGATATCTCCAAATATTTACGACTAGTCATAATGGAGTTGAAAATATCTCTGAATGCATTTAAATTAAAGATATCTTACATTTAAGATACCTAAAGCATATTTTGACTAGTCAATACATTTTAAGTAGGCCTGTCAAACGATTTAAATTTTTTTAACTAGTTAATCGCACTTCCTCAACCAAATTAATTGTGATTAATCACGATTAAATCACAAATAATAACAATTTATTATTAATAATTCTTTAGTATTAACAAATTTTAATAACATGAACAAGTATAGAATCTTGTAATATTGAAGTGTAAAATGTAAATTAATGTAAACTCAACACAAAATTAACACTTGTTTAAATACTGTACTATACCGTTTTGACTAAAGAAAACAATGGGTAAGCCGGTCATAATAATTAAAAAAGAAATAAGTAATATATTTTGAGGAAAAGAGACAACGGATATGTATTTGTATATTTGTGTGGCAAAAGTATGGCACTGATAATTAGTCTAGCTGAAAAGACAATCACACATTTTTATCTAAAGGAACAAAAGTCTGACATATGGTCTGTGCGCAGTGACGTCGTCTGAGAGACTGCAAACAATTGAATTGCACTATATTCTTTCTATAAGCACGTTGTGATTTCAGGTTTGCAAAAAACTGTACAAATAATACTGAATGGTTTTGAAGTGAAACTCAGAAAGCGGAACAAGTGCGATTAATGGCGTTAATAAAATTTGACGCGATTAAATTTAATTAATCACATGAGTTAACACGTTAACTTTGACAGCCCTAATTTTAAGATATCTTTAATTTGATTTATAACTATAGTCGATTTATATTTAAAGATGTCTTCAAATGATATAGTTGTATCTGTGAATGCTGTCCATTATCTCCAACTTTATAGATGTCTGCAAATGCAGTTGTGACTAATCAGACCTCGATTACAGATATATGCAATTGGTATTCTATCTAGGAGAAATACATTTTAAGATATCTTCGAATACAATTAAATATTTATATTAATTACGCGCGCCTTGACTATTGCTAGGCAAACGTAATGCGTATTTGTTGTTTTACTCTTTCAGTGGGCGGGACTGTCATGGTGGGCGGGGCACGGTAGGCTGCTCCATGTTTGTTTAGCTTTGACCAATCAGAGCAAGGCGTCAAGTTCGTTCCAAAAAGATTTGTAGTGGATCATACGAGAAGTGAGCGTGAGCGTGTGTCGATTCAAGGGCGAGCGCGAAGATACATCAAGAAAAAATCAAATCAAGCTGCGCTCGCTCAACTCACAAGTTGTGCTCATTTAAAGCAAGTTGCGCTCGCTCAAATCGAGGTTTCTAGCGAATCTTTTTGGCACTAAATTGATCAGCCGTTAGCCATGGGGAAATTAGTACTGCTAATTAGTGATGTGCCGAAACCAAAACAAAACACCGGAAGAAATTATGACAATTGTTAGTAGTACCATTTAATGCTATGATGGTGTACTAACTTGACTAAAATCAAGGCATTGCAAATGCATTCATTAATAATAAAGTTTCAAATGAATGAATAAATGAAACAAAAATTGTTATAAATTATGCACAAAATTTTAAGCATATTGCAACAATCAAGAGAATAAAATATAATTCAAACTAAAATGTTACATAAAACAATACATAAACAATAATATACATGCCTACTGGCCTGCTGAAAGGTTGTAAAAATAAATGGTCTTCACACACGTATTGTTGTGTAAAATCAAATGGAGCATATATTTACAATGTTATCTAACTTATGACATAAAAGCTGTTCTACTTTTAAATATAAGCGAGTATATACATGTTCAAATGAAGTGCTTAACTTTCTAAACTTAACTTCCTTTTACATCTCGACTCAAAACTTATAAGCAGGTAAAAAAAAACGGATCAAATCTCTCTCTCTCCTTCTCTGTCGTCGGTGTCTCTTTGTATTCAATAACTTCTAATGTAACATGTAACAGCAATCGTTATAAATTCCATTGTCAGATTAGAGAACATTCGAGGCTACAATCTCCTGAGATTGCGCAGTTATAGTTAAGGTGGACCGCTAGATTCTGCAAACCGGACACGGACCGCAGTCCACCATTATTCTTCTTGCGTCATCACCTTTCGGCCGGATTGTTTCGGTGAAAAAAAGTGTTTCGAAGATTTTTGGTGGTCGAATATTCAGTGCGTCCCTACTACTAATACTTTAATACTAATTTAATACCTCGATTTTATTTTGAACCATGTTTAATACATTTTAAATGTAACTCTTAGAACCCTGCAGATACCCTGAAGGAAATAAAACCTCATAAAGTCTTGATTTTCCACGTTTCTTGGTGTTTTTGAGCCTAAAATGTCCAAGTTAAATACTTAGGTTCTGTTAAAATTGGATACTTTAAAATTGTATTCAAGTCTTGTTGGAATTTTGGTGGCACGTGTTGGGGTGGCCATGATCATGACGTGTTGTGTGTGTGTGTGCAGGACGTGGCAGACGGTGCGGTTCATGGAGGTGGAGGTGTCCATCAGGCTACTGTACATGCTGGGTGAAGCTCTTCCTGCATCGCACGGAGCTCATTTCTCTGGAGATGTGACTAAAACTAGTGTTCTGCAGGCTATGATGAGAACGGTGAGACTTGCGTCCTCTAACTTGCCAGACAGAGCGGTGTGTAAGTGTGTGTGTGTGTGTGTGTGCGCGCGCAGCTGATCTCCTGCGGCGTCAGCGAGTACCAGCACTCCTCCGTCACCCTGGAGTTCTTCGAGACAGTCGTGCGCTACGACAAGTTCTTCCTGGTGGAGCCGGAGAACATTCCTCCGGTCCTGGTGAGTGTCTGAGGGGGATTGTGGTGTGGCTCAAGACCCCCATGTCATGTGTGTGTGTGTGTGTGTGTGTGTGTGTGTGTGCGCGCACCAAGATGGCGTTTCTGGACCACCGCGGTCTGAGACACAGCAGCGCCAAGGTTCGCAGTCGAGTGTCGTACCTGTTCTCACGATTCATCAAGACGCTTCAGTGAGTCAAACACTTCTCTCTCTCTCTGTCACACACACACACACACACCGCTCTTCTGTTCCCAGCAAACACATGAACGCCTTCATCGAGGGGATCCTGAGCAGGATACAGGACCTGTTAGAGCTCGCCCCGCCGGTACGATTTCTTTCTCTCCGTTTCTGTTCTTTTTCACTTTTAAAATGTTTTTCTCTGTTGTCGTTTCTCTCTTCCGCTGTATTTCTCCCTTCAACTCTGTCTGTTTTATTTAGCTTCTGTTGTTCTCCTTTCTCCACTTGTTTTCTCTCTTTTCATTGAATTATTTTTGATTTATTGTCTGCAACATGTGTGTGTGTGTGTCTGTCCACAGGAGAACGGTTTTCCAGCTCTGTTGACCAGTGACGACCAGCTGTTCATGTTTGAGACGGCGGGCGTGCTGATCGTGCACGGCGAGAGTCCGTCAGAGAGGAAGCAGGCGCTGATGCGCAGCCTCCTGACGCCGCTGCTGGACGCCTTCCGCATGCTGCTGGAGAAGCTGCCGCAGGAGCCCGACCAGGAGAAGCAGGCCACGCTGGGCGACTGCCTGAGTCACGCCGTGGGCTTCGCCAGGTTAGTGCAGCGTGAGCTCGGAGCTGGTGACCCGTGGTGACCCGTGGCACTCCTCAGCCGCACCAGTAAAGCCTTCAGCAACAAGCAGACGGTGAAGCAGTGCGGCTGCTCGGAGGTCTACCTGGACTGCCTGAGGACCTTCCTGCCCGCGCTCAGCTGCCCGGTCCAGCGCGGCCCGCTCCGCAGTGCCGTCCGCTCCTTCCTGCACCGCATGATCATCTGCCTGGAGGAGGAGGTGCTGCCCTTCATCCCCGCCGCGTCCCAGCACATGCTGAAGGACTGCGAGCCCAAAGACCTGCAGGAGTTCATCCCGCTGGTCAGCCAGATCACTGCCAAGTTCAAGGTCTGTGTCTGGCCCGGCGTCTGCGTCCAGCGTCCCGTCACTGATGACCCAATCTCTCCCTCTGGCAGAATCAGGTGTCTCCGTTTCTTCAGGAGGTCTTCATGCCTCTGGTGGTGGCCATCTTCGAGGTGTTGTCTCGGCCGGCGGAGGAGAACGACCAGACGGCGGCGCTGGAGAAGCAGATGCTGAGGCGGAGCTACTTCAGCTTCATTCAGACCATCGCCAGCAGCGGCATGAACGAGGTGATGGCTAGTCAAGGTGAGAAGCACACACGCGCGCCGTTGCTGCAAGCTGCCACTGTGACGCTTGTGACGGCGTGTCGAGCAGGAGCGGAGAACATCGAGCGCGTGCTGTTCACCATCATCCAGGGAGCTGTGGACTTCCCTGACCCTGTGGCTCAGAAGACCTGCTTCATCATCCTCTCCAGACTGGTGGAGCTCTGGGGTAAAACACGCGTGCACACACACACACACACACACAGACAGTGAATTGCGGAATCTCACGTTTCTCTCTTAGGGGGAAAAGACGGTTTGGTGGGATTCCCTGATTTCATCTACAAGCACATCATCCCAGCATGCTTCATGGCACCTCTTAAGCCGACCTTTGACCTTTCAGATGCTCAGACTGTGCTGGTAAGTCTGGGCAGCTCTGTGTGTGTGTGTGTGTGTGATGAACACCTGGTGATGTTTTGCAGACGCTGTCGGAGTGCACGCTCACCCTGCAGATGATTCATCTCAAACGAGTGAGTCGCAGATCATGTTGAGCAAATCACACTCATGCTGCTTCCTGTACATTCAAATAACTTTCTTTCCATAACATTTCAGCTGGAGTAATAATGTGTTTTTTTTTTAAATGTGTTTTTTTTTTCTTTTATCCTGCAGGGGGCGGAGTGTGTGCAGTTTCTGCAGGAGTATCTGCCATCACTGCAGGTGTCGCCTGAGATCACGCAGGTACGCATCACATCTTTTTATTTCCCAGCAGCCCTCAGTGTCGCCGCTCATCACTGATCTTGATCCGCAGGAGCTGTGCCAGGTGCTGCAGCAGCCGGACGTGAAAGTGCTGAAGAACTACATGAAGGTACTTCGTCCAACACTTATATCTAAAGGATGTTTGCTTATTGAGAAATCAAATGTAGCTTTTTTTTCCATATTAAAAAAACGTCTATGTGTGCGCAGGTGTTTTTTCAGCAGGCCAAACTGTAGAACCGTCTGCCAAGATTTCTCAAAGACACTCAAGTTCCGCAGCATCACAGCAGCAGCATCTTCTGCAGTTACATGACTGTGGTCACACCCCTGCACTGTCATCACCCAATCAGAGCGGTTAGGCTTTCTCCGCAAAGGTGTGGTCAGAAGCAGAGAGCAGGTCTGTGATTGGACCAGACTGAGAGCTGACAGACTTTGGATGGGAGGAAACGTTTTCTCAGACAAGTTTCAGAATGGAATAAGATCAATGCTTTATTTTTTTTGAGAGGGTGGGGAATATATTTTTCTCCAGTTTAAGCGTAAAAAGGGCCGGTTTAGGACTTATTTAATGACATTTTTCTTTAATTTTTTTTTTTACTAGAGGAAATGAAAAGCAGCTAATGGTTGGAAATGACACGAGCATGACGTCTGGTTTTGCCATGAACATTTCTTTATTTTCTTATCGTTTTAGTTTGAAGTTCCCATCTTTTCTCTGACCTGAAAGCAGATGATCTCCACACCAACATCTGTGCGCTACAGTGCAATCATGCTTTCATAAATGCATGTGAATGCAAAAATTGATTATTTCTGTCGCCTACCGTCTTTTCCTGGGAGTCTTGTCAGTTTAGATGTGAATTACAAACGTTTAATCCCACGACTGACAGACCACAGCGGACAACATGTCAGAGTTTAGGCTTCACGGTTTAACATTTTAGATGCAAAATCTGCGGTTTATGACGCGTGTATGATGCACTTTTTGTGTTTCCACAAACTGCCGGTTCTGATGAGACTGATTGATCCGCTGATGAACTTCCTGTGATTCACGTAGTTGGACGTATTCAACACTGATTGATTTGAAGAGGCTCGTTACTTCCCTTTTCTGTTGTCATGACCAATAAAGTACTTCCTGATGAATCCTTTGAGTGTTTTTAAAACATGGAGGTGCAGTAAATTTGTTTATTTTTTCAATAAGGTAAACAAAATACAACTGAATAGAATAATATACAGGAAGTGACATCACTTTATCCTTTAATAACGGCAATGGGTCTGAGCTTGATGGCTTTTTTGCTGATACCTGCACCATGACATGTGTCCACCAC
Organism: Paedocypris micromegethes; assembly: GCA_028031935.1. Taxonomy (NCBI): domain Eukaryota; kingdom Metazoa; phylum Chordata; class Actinopteri; order Cypriniformes; genus Paedocypris; species Paedocypris micromegethes. Next base: position 6,298,190 of record CM051496.1, read on the forward strand.
GTCGGTCACGTTCTTGTAAGACTCTGGAGCCTGAATGAGAAAGATAAGCAAATGAAGATATCTGGTTTTCTAGAAACCTCAGTAGACGCACCTCCTCCATGACCAGCTTAGGTGATGCCACCCTGATGGCGATGCCCTTGTCTGCCAGCTTATCCAGAACGTCCTGGAAGTCCAGATTGCGCCTAGATTTGGCTCTTGAGAGCGCACGGCCCTGTTACACACACACACACACACACACACACACACGTCATGTTCACACGACACATCACTGCTCATGCAGTCCAATCACTCACGGCTCCATGACACGTGGTTCCGAAGGTTTCCGTCATGCCCTGCTCTGTGCCTGTCAGCACGTAGCTGCAAGTGCCCATGGTGCCCCCGATGAGAACGGGCTGTCCGGTCAGCTGCGCACACACGCGCGGGTCAGAGTCCAGTCAAACGGCGTGTGTGGTTCTGAACCCACCTGGTAGTCGACCGGGATGAGCGGGTGGTGTGGCGGGAAGGCCCGGGTGGAGCCCTTCCTGTGCACCAGCAGCGTCTTCTGCCTCCCGTCCACCATGTGCTCCTCCACCTTGGCGATGTTGTGCGAGACGTCGTAGATGACATGCATGTCCAGGTCGTCTGGGGTCGTGTTGAACACTTTGGAAAAGGCCTGAGATGATGTCAGACAGGAACACACTTCAGTTGCCAACATTGTTCAACAAGTCAACATCGCGCAACATTTTTCAATCTTTTTAAAATTAGGGTTCTGTTTTAGCATAATTCATTTGTTAATTTATCATATTTATTTTTAGTATTTGAATATCGTAAGTTATTTTTAATAAATAATATGCATTTGTTAGCGTTTAACATGGACTGAAATTAGATTTAATTAAAGTTTAGTATTAAATTAAAATATATATATATTTTTTATTTTATATTTATATATATTATTTGTATACCCATGGTAACTACAAAAAATAAAATGGTAAAAAAAAGTAGTAAAACTTAATATATTTTATTATCTATAGTACTTTGATATAATGTTTAGAAAGAGTATTGTGTGTGTGTGTGTGTGTGTGTGTGTGTGTGTGTGTGTGTGTGTGTGTGTGTGTGTGTGTGTGTGTGTGTGTGTGTGTGTGTGTGTGTGTGTGTGTGTGTGTGTGTGTGTGTGTGTGTGTGTGTGTGTGTGTGTGTGTGTGTGTGTGTGTGTGTGTGTGTGTGTGTGTGTGTGTGTGTGTGTGTGTGTGTGTGTGTGTGTGTGTGTGTGTGTGTGTGTGTGTGTGTGTGTGTGGTGTGTGTGTGTGTGTGTGTGTGTGTGTGTGTGTGTGTGTGTGTGGTGGTGTGTTTTGTTGGTGTTTTACAAAAATGTTAAAGTCCATTTCATTCAGCATTCATACTATAAATTACCATATTTTTCACCATATAAGACGCACCCAATTTTAAAGGAGGAAAATCTAGAAAAAAAAAGATTCTGAACCAAATACTGTAGTAAAATACTTTATATCAACTGTATAAAAGTTAATAGCAGTTTATGAACAATTGTATGCCAAACATGTAACATGAACAGTCAGTAAAGTCAGTAAACAGTGAGGGGTATGGGTGGGCGGTATAGCGGTATTGAGATGTGCCACGATATGGATTTTGCAATATCGTGGATACCGTGATAACTCATGAATTCGATTTTTATATTAGTATATAAACACCTTAATACAGTATTACACATTAGTTTCGTTACAAGTTGTAACTTACAACTATCAATAAATGGCACGGAAAGCAGTGTAACAGACTGAATTAATAGACCACACACGTGACGCACATACGCCTGCCGCTCCGTTGTCTGTGCTGTGCCTTTAAGAGAAGAGCGGTTGTTCTAGTTTTAAAGACGTGCGCGAGAAAATCTGCTCGTTTTATTTTGATCAAAGTCTGTTTTCGTTTGAAAATCATGGTTTCATTGTTTCACAAGATTCTGCGCGTGAAAGAAAGCGAGACAACGTTTACGAACGAAGACCAGAAACAAAGCTACTGTAGACAGCCTCTCCCTCTCTCTCTCTCTCCCGCTCCCCTTCTCACTCTCGCCCGCCCCTTTCTCTCTCAGATTTTGCCAATTATGTTATTACGGTATACTAAAATGCAATACTATTGCATACTAAGATGGCAGTGACCGCGCTCCGCGAATCTCTGCATTCGCTGTATAAGACGCACCAACTTTTCACCCTCAATTTTGGGGAAAAAAAAGTGCGTCTTACACGGCGAAAAATACGGTAGATGTTTCAACGGAAGGACATTAAATGGAGTAACTGCTGATGTCACTTCCAGTTGTGATGTGCGTCACCTGTCGTGTGAGGAAGGTCATTGACGAGCGGTTGACCCAGGCGTAATTTCCGGCCGCAGCCATTCCTTTCAGGTAGTCCTGACCCTCGTCCGACGAGATGCGGGCGCAAGCCAACTGCCGGTCGTTCACCGTGATGCTGTCACGCTTCATGGCCTTCTCCATCGCCACCAGAGCATCTGAACACAACACACAGTGATGTCACACACGCTACACACTCAAGTCACACACACGCCTACCTGTCGCCACCTGGTGGCCAAGGCCTCGGCTGCCACTGTGGATCATCACACACACCTGACCCCGGTGATCAATGCCCATCTTCTTCGCAGCGTAGTCGTTGTAGATCTCGTCCACGACCTGGATCTCAGCGTAATGATTTCCTGCTCCCAGCGTTCCCAGCTAAACAACATTCACATCAGCTTGACTGAGGCGTGCGCAGTGTTGGGGAAGTTATTTTTACAAAGTACCTAAGTACTAAACTATTAAATTACTATTAAATTAAGTACTATTAAATTATTTTTCCAATTACTTTGTCAGAAAGTAGCTTAATTACTGAAAATGTAACTTAACATACAGTAAGTATTCTTTGAAGGTTAATTGGAATTTTAAGTTAAATCATTTAACAGTTATCATTTAACGGTAACTTTTTGAATCATCTTTATTACATTCTACAAAACATTCTTTAATAATTAAAGTTATCCGTAGGAAATGTAATCTTCTTTTAGGTAAGAAACAAAATCCCTGAAACACAAAATATATTCTGCAACAATAAATGCGGCCAAAAGACAGAGATTCTCAAAAGACGGCGTCTCTTCCACAGAGGCGTATGAAATTGTTCATAAAGTGAAACTCTTACCATAACAAAATATATTAGTAAAGTTAAAAAATGAATTATTTTACAATGTAACACAAGTGCATTGTAAGTAACAGTAATCCGCTATTTTACTTTTTCAGTGAAGTAATGCGTTACACCCAACACTGGGTGTGTGTGTGTGTGCGCGCGCGTGGGTGTGTGTGTGTGTGTGTGTGTGTGTGTGTGTGTGTACCTGTGGCAGGCCTCTCTTCTTGGCTTTGGACGAGACCTTGCTGGGATCGGCCTGCAGCATCCGGCCGTACTCCTCACAGTGTTCCTTATCCTCCGCCCAGGCATAGCCCTCCCTCAGAGACCAGTCCACACCCATCTCCAGCGCTTCCTCCAGATCCCTGTACACACACACATCACATCCAGACCCCTGAATACACACACACATACGCCTACAGCACGCGTGTTGTCACATTGTCACGCACTTGGCATTCATGGGAATGACACCCTTGGATCCGACTCCAACAGGAATATGGTCAAACAGAGACTGTGCCAGCTGTTCCTTCACTGGCTGGACATCGCCCTCGTCCAGGTTGGTGCGCAGCAGCCGCACGCCACAGTTAATGTCGAAACCCACGCCACCTGAGACAGAGAGAAACGCCGTCAGCCTCCGGAACCAGAACCATAATAGCACTCATCTCTGACCGGGCGAGACCACCGCATTCGGGTCAGCCATGTCAAACGCTGCCATGTTCCCGATGGCAAAGCCGTAGCCGGAGTGCACGTCCGGCAAACCCACAGACCTCTGGGAGCAAACGGGTCAGATAAAAGTCAAAATCAATCAATCCTCAAACAATCCAGATAATTCCACTCACGTGAACAATTCCAGGCAGCGCCGCCACGTTCCCGATCTGCTTCATAGCAGGTAAGAAACCACCCACCCCTGAGAACATCATGACAGATAGAGAGCACATGAGTGGTGACCTTTGACCTGTGAGGTGTGCTGTGACCTCTGACCTCCTCCACGACAGGCGTTCCTCAGCTCCTCAAACATCAGCTTCTCCAGTGGCTCGTTCACGTAGAAAACACCCTCCACCTAAACAATAAAACATCACAGTATGGTTATTGACGCAGGCATGTCAACGTCTCTTTATCTTTTACATTTTTTTAGAAAGTTTCAAAGCAGCTGTATAAAGACACAAACTTTATCCCAGAAGTATCTATCACCAGATGAGCCTCAAAGAGAGAAACCAAGAATAAACTCAGACTTCCTTGTGCTAATCTGTTCTGGAATTTAACCTTTACAGTCTTTTAAATTATGGGATGTAGTATCTCTCGCGACGATTCAGAAACAACGCAGTTATATTCACCTGCTTCTATATTCAAGTTTAACCGGATTCTCAGGCTTGATTAATGTTTTTGTTAATAAAGTTGTAATGTTTTGCTCATTCTTTAAATGTTGTAGTATAATAATTAAGGTCATAAAAGAATGACGTAAAGCTTGTAATTTCAACATTGTCTGACGTCAGTTTTTTTTTTTTTTACAATTCTTTTTAGACCAGCAGTTATTGAGTAGCGTAATCAGCGTAATATATGTAAAACATTTATTTACCTGCATGTTGGGCACAAACCCCTTTTTAATTCGCCAACAGTTTTTATCGATTTTATCCAGAAACTGCAACTCATCGTTGTAGGCGCGACTCATTTTGAGAGAGAATTCCACGTTCTCGTTCTTCTGACAGGCGTCTGTTTCCTCATGTGCTTCTTCTTCGGCAGTTTTACTTCGCTTTGACCGTTAACGGTTGTGGTATTTAGCGCCACCTGGTGCTCAAGTCACTCAAGGAAGCTATTCGTACGTCAAGCGACATTTAAAACAACGAATTTACAGAACTACAAATTTGTTCAAAATAACAAATTAATTTGTGTATAAAACGAGGGTGTAATAATACATCACTGCAAACCACTGAACTGTTCAGTAAAAAAACAATGGAGAAATTAAATACAGTACTGTATAATCATCATGATCGTGATTTTAAACTGGACTCCCAAATTAGTGCAGTGGTGAAATCAAGCTTTTTTCACCTTAGGCGCTTGGCAAAGGTAAAGCCCTTTCTGACACGGCAGCAGCTTAGTAATCCACGCCTTTATTACATCGAGGCTGGATTACTGTAACTCCTTATATTTTGGCATCAGTCAGACATTACTGTCACGTCTCCAGCTGGTTCAGAACGCAGCCGGTTCACATCACACCCATTTTAGCTTCTCTTCACTGGCTCCCTGTGCATTACAGAGTGAATTTTAAGATCCTTTTATTTGTTTTTAAATCCTTAAACGGCCCCGCCCCCGCATACCTCACGGAACTGCTCACTCCCTTTGCTCCAACCAGGTCCCTCAGGTCAGCAAACCAGCTGCTCCTGAAAACCCCCATGTGTAAGGGGAAGCTCCGGGGTGACAGGGCTTTTGCCGTGGCTGCTCCAACCTTATGGAACGCCCTACCGCTGCACATCAGGCAGTCCCCATCACTAACAACTTTTAAGACTCATTTAAAAACACATTTTTATTCCCTGGCGTTCAACTCAGCATGAAACACAGCATGTTGGTTTTATTGGTTTTTCTTGTGTTGAGTACTTTTAATTGCCGTCTTGTTATGTTGTTTCTTAAAGTCTTGTTTTACATTGTGTTGTACATTGTGTTGCTTTTACTGTTTTTAGTTGTCCTTTTTGGACCCTCTGTGTACAGCACTTTGTTGTCAACTACGGTTGTTTTAAAGTGCTTTATAAATAAAGTTGAATGATTGATTGATAATGTCATTGTCATACCGTTGCGTGGAAGCTACACACATCACAAATGGCAGACTTTTCTTTACAATCAAACATTTTGGTGTATTAACAAACATTCCCTTTGATTTACCACTTTCATGAGACTTCAGTCGGTTCAAATTCCAAAGGAGAAACGAAGTAAACTGATTTGTTAGCTTCAGTTCTATGAAAAGCACCAATGTTTCATTTGTCGACCTTTGAACCGGAAATAAATAATGGACACGCACATCATACACATTAACCTTTCTGGTTGAAGCTGGTTGCATGTTTTGCACTTCAATCTTCATTAAAAGCTCTTCGTTTGATCTCAGCAATATTCCCAGTGGCTTCTGCTCCTCCACAAACCGGGAAGCGGAAAAACTCCCCGTGAACATCAGTGAGAGTTTTTGCCAAAGAGAGCAATAGTTGACATGCCTTTTTAAAGATGGAGTCCCGTCTGTGCAAATCTTCAGATTGTGGCAGAAGGCTGGCACTCTTGAGGAGAGAGAGTGGAAGAGTGGAAAGTGGATGATCCTCATCCTGCAGCATCCATTTTCAATCTTGCTCGCTTGAGCTCTCCGGCAAAGCGGCTGATGAATATCAGACTCTTTGCTGGATTCGTTCGGTGACGATCAGCTGTTAAAGTTGGCATCTGAGGGCGAGTGTTCACACTCTGCAGTGAAAGACATGTTCGTGGTACACAAACAGAGACACTGGCGCGAGCACAGTCTGAACCGCAGTGCGTGGACATGTTGATTCGGACCGTGAAGAAAATCGGCCTGGAGATGGAACCCCTGCCCAAAGCCAGATGTTGCCTTGGTACCATTCTTCCCCGAACTTCATGAAGAGCTCACCAAAACGTGGACGGTGCCTTTCTCAGCGCACTCACATTTTGGCTGTGACACGTTTCTCACTTCCCTCATGAGCAGTAAAACCCGGGACCACTTGGACACTCCTGCCGTGGAACGAGCCATTGCGACATACTAAAGGGACTGAGAAGGACTGTCCAAAGCAAGCAGTTTGACCTCAGCTTTCAATGCAAAGGGCTACGCATCCTGTGGACAGACCGCAGCTTATCAGGTCCAGCTACTGCGTGAGCTGGTCCAGAAGCTGGGTGCAACGACCGACCTCGTCCTCCGAGCGACGAAGGTGGCGGCACGTGCGATAATGTTGACTCAGGTGGTTCTAGAGCGCCACCAATGGCTAGACCTGGCCGAGCTGAAAGATGTGCAGAGAGCCCAGTTTCTCAACGCGCTGATCTCTCGCAGTGGTCTTTTTGGCGACAATGTGGACCAGTTGGCCAAGCAATTCTCCACAGTCTTGCCTGCTCGGCCAGTCACTAAGGCGCCTCAAGCCAAGCATTGCCAACGATGCCCAGTGACTGCAACGGAGACCCATCCGAGGAAGATCCCGTGGCAGGAGGGCGCACACTCTGCACGGAGGCCATCCCATGACGCTAAACGCCCTTCAAAGCGGCCCTGACTCGTGCAGAGCGGAGGAAGCAGAGTGGGGAGTACGGTTGAGCTTCCACAATCGAGCTCCCACTGTCCCAGTTCACCTGTTAGCGACCTTTCTAGTATCAAAGACTCCCTCGCTCCCTGTCTGATCTTTCTAATTCCCTTTCATTCAGGGAACTCTTGGCTTTATGCTAATGAAAAAGATGGATGGCTGGGTGGTTTAGCCTAAAATCAAAATCTCAATTAGTTCAACATTTTAACACGATTATGATTAATGAACGATTATTTTATGATTTTATTTTTTTGCCCACACATATTCTTATAAAAATAACAACTTATGCACATTTGTAACGTTTGCTTTCCAATGCAAAATCTATCTAAATACAAAGTAACACTGAAAAGAAACAAAACATAACACCCATGTCGCCATGTTTGCATAAACACACAAACGCAGCTAACCAACCGGGCGAAAAGATCAGAAACGGCGACCTCCAATACAATATGTCCTCGCAAAGATCAAAACTTTCGTGAGAGACTGTTAAAGTGCCTGTTTTTCTTCTACTCTCTCAGGAAGAGTGAATCTGGCGTCTATAACGGAGAACTGATGTTTTTGGTGTTGTTGCAGAATCTCATCCGCAGAGTTTCATCTCGCCAAGACTCTTCAGCTTCCACCAGATCATCACAGACTGGAAATGAACAACAAACATCTTATAACATCATATTAAACACGATTTTGTGCAAGAAAACGGCCACAGTAGTTTAACCCTTACAGTTAGGAGCCAGAAGCCGTGCATCTCACAAGCTTATTTAGTGAATTTATAAATTATTCTTTATAATTATTATATAAGCTATAGTTTAGTTATAGTTTAGCACCATTGAAGCACATTAAAGCATGTTCATCAACCTCCGGGAAGCCTAAAATTTGTTGAGGCCACCCCGGTTTTCCTCTTTTTTTGGAAATCAAAATATATGGTCACCCTACAATTATAGACTATGTATATTGTAGCTTGGATAGGCCACAGTCTATTAGGCTACATAACTATGCCTTCTACTGGATGTAACAAACTACTGTACAAGTAAAAGGTACTTTTTGTTATTTTAGAACGTCATGGGCACCGCTGGATGTGTTTAACCGACTGCGTGCGTGTGTGTGTGTGTGTGGAAGGTGCTAAACATGTCATTGATTAACTCACCGGAATAAATCCAATGCAACAGCACTGGAGGAGACTTTTGTCCAGAAGCCCGTCATATAATAATAATTGTACACACAGGCGACGAAGAAACACCAATATTCGAATATGTGGTTGGTAGGAATGTAGGAAATTCTCCCATGTAGGAACGGGTTTTAGAACAACGGCTCTGAAGCCTTTAACTGTCCGATGTTCTTAAAAATGTACACTGTATTCATGTCTTGTCTTAGCTCCACATGTTTTTGTAAATTATCACACTTTAAAGGGTTATTTTTAGGGATTTGTTGCTGGGGGGCTTAACACTTTTTATTGGATGACATGTTTATAATATGTGAATTTGCTTTCCTCATTAACTCAGCGCTAATCATTAACTTCAAACTAACTTTTAAGTGCAAAATGTTGGACTGGAGAAATGCGATTAAAAGACTTGAATCCAATACAGTACTGTACTTTAATTTCTCAAAAACTGAAGACAAAATTTAGGAAAAAGTATTAGCCAGTCAATACCAGTCATAGCCAGTTACATTGTAAAAACACGTTCTTGAAACTCGAAAAGTGAGTTTGCGGATGTTTCGCTATAAACGAAAATGCTACAATAATATTGACAAACAATAAGTTTACCTTTTATCAGGCGCCTCCATGGGCGCCGCATTCAGACCAGAGGTCCTAATATTACTACCGTCAAGGGCCGTCATTTACCGACTAAACTAATGGTTCTAAACAGAGGCACATGAGGTAACCGTTACGTTTTATTGAGACATTTATGTTCTTCAATATGCAGAATACTGTTTTACGTTATGCATTTTCGTAATTTTGCTCTTTTTTTCGCACATGATTGAGAACCGAGAGCCCATGTAGCTAATGGCTAATGCTAAATGATAAACATTCCATTAGTTCGGCAAAGCGATTGTTTTTTAATATCCTCTTGCACGGTAGGATATAACAGATACACTTTAGTTAGTGATAAGGAACCACATTTCACCGAGAACTAAACGGTTTACTTCGTAGATCGATTGTTATTTGCCCTGCTATTTAGAGAGTGCGTGGTTTTATTGCGCTTTTTTTTTCAACGCAGCATATGAAACAAACTATCTCCACGAGACTTTACATGCAACCAAATAATTGTTTTCATTCCCTGCTTGCATGAATTACCAGAAAGAAGAAGACTTTAAAGTGAATAGCACATCTGCAGCTATAAAATGCAAAAATCTTTGCACTTTTGGTTGTCGCAAAGCAGTAATCTTGGTGTATGGATTTTCAGTTTCTGTTATGCCTGCTGAACGCAAGAAGTCCTTCAGCATGGAGGAAAGAGAGAAAGATCCAGACAAACAGGCTGTGGGATGCCGTGAGAAGAACCGAGATGAGACCAAGGTGAGTGGAAAGAAAGACGGTGGTAAGGCGGGAGAGGAAAAGAAGAAAAAAGCAGAGGAGGAGAAGAGGAAAAAGGAGGAGAAGGAAAGAAAGAAAAAAGAGGAGGAAAAACAGAAGGCTGAGGAGGATCAGAAGAAGAGGGAGGAAGAGGAGAAGAGAGAGCAGGAGGAGCAAGAGAAGAAGCTTCAGGAGGAAGAGGCCAGACGACTGAAGGAGGAGGAGGCTGCTCAACTGAGGTATCTTCTAAATCACATCAGCACTGTCATGCCCAGCATTTTGACACTCTTACATGTGTTTTAGGGAGAAAGAAGAAGCTGATCAGCTCCAACAAGAGGCCTGGGAGCGGCATCATGGCCGGAAAGACCTGCGAGTGAAGAACCAGCATGTGCAGGAGACCCGTCCCGAGGAGGCTTTCTTTAGCCGCCTGGACTCCAGTCTGAAGAAGAACACGGCCTTTGTCAAGAAGCTCCGCACCCTTACAGAGCAGCAGCGCGCCACTTTGTCGCAGGACTTTGATTCGCTTAACCTCAGTAAGTACATCGGTGAGGCCGTGAGCTCGATGGTGGAAGCCAAACTGAAGATTTCGGACGTAGGTTGTGCAGTGCACCTCTGCTCGCTGTTTCACCAGCGCTATGCCGAGTTTGCCCCACTGCTCCTTGCTGCCTGGAAGAGACACTTTGAGGCCCGAAAGGAGGAAAAAGCGCCGAATGTGAGCAAACTCCGCACAGACTTGCGCTTCATTGCTGAGCTCACTATTGTTGGCCTGTTTACTGACAAGGAGGGTCTTTCACTCATCTATGAGCAGCTGAAGAACATCATAGGCACTGACAGAGAGACACACACGCACGTGTCCGTCATCATCAGTTTTTGCAAGCATTGCGGTGATGACATTGCCGGCCTGGTGCCTCGGAAAGTGAAGAATGCTGCGGAAAAGTTCAGCTTGTCCTTCCCCCCAAGTCAAATCATCAATGCAGAGAAACAGCAGCCCTTCCAGAACCTCCTCCGCGAGTATTTCACATCCCTCACCAAACACCTGAAGAAAGACCACCGCGAGCTCCAGAACATCGAGAGACAGAACAGGTCAGTTGCTAGAAGAGGATGAATTAAAGGGTCATCAGATTAGTATATATAGGACACGTATATAAGTTGCAACATGGTCATATAGATGGCAGAACACAGGAGAAAGCAAAATACCTCTTTGGGCTACAAAAGGTTTGGAAGAGTAAAGCTATCTTTGAATGAACTCCGTGATTACTTCTCTAGTCCTTGCTGACCTATCCTTGATGACCAAACCTCCAGTCCTTGCTAATAAACCCGACCAAACAACATCACTTTTCTGCTGGTAACGAACGGAAAGTAAATACCACGACCGGAACACAAACCCAGTGTCAAAATAAAAGCATCGTAAATATATAACACAAACGTACATACATCTGAAACACCAACTATTAAATAATAGACATTAACAAATTGCACAAAAGACTAAAATAATATTAGAGCTACACTTTTCTACTCATCCACTCACTGTAATTTTATTTTCTCAGGCGTATCCTGCACACTAAGGGGGAGCTCAGTGAGGATCGGCACAAGCAGTACGAGGAGTTTGCCACTTGTTATCAGAAACTGCTCGCAAACACTCAGACTCTTGCAGACCTTCTGGATGAGAACATGCCAGAACTTCCTCAGGACAAGACTGTCCAGGAAGGTGAGTAGCTCTTAGTGCCCAATAAAATATAAGCATATGTATGAGATAAAACCGTTCATGTTTGTGTTCTGTAACAGAACATGGTCCAGGCATCGACATATTCACTCCTGGAAAACCTGGTGAGTTTGACCTGGAGGGTGGCATCTGGGAAGACGAGGATGCGCGAAACTTCTATGAGAACTTGGTGGATCTTAAGGCTTTTGTTCCTGCGATCCTCTTCAAAGACAACGAGAAGACCGGCCAGACTAGCAAAGGTACTCGCACTGGTTTTTCAAAAAGCATCTGTTGACTGTTCTGTGTGCAGAGGGGCGAGAGACCAGCAGCACAGAAGAGCTGGAGATGGAGATGGAAGCCATGGAAATCACAGATGACACAATTGACCTGGATACAGCTGACGAGACGGAGAGTGAAGAACTAGCCAAAAAAATACTGGATGAGCAAGGTAAAGGCAACACGTCTCTAATCTAGAAGTGAGAGGAATTCAGAGCTTCCCTTAGACCTCTCTCAGTAGGTGGAAGTTGTGGTCTAGTGGTAGGGAATTGGGCTTCCCAGTGCCACTAAATCAGTGGTTCTCAAACTTTTTTGGTCGCGCCCTCCTTTAAACCTATAAGAAAATCTTGCGTCCCCCCAACACCGCCCACCCACACACAGAAATACAATTCACCTCAGACTACCAAATAGTTTCACTACTACACCTTTAAATGGAATATTTTTTCTTTAAAATTTGAACAACTTGGAGTAAATAAAAACACCTGCATCACTTGATGCGTCTTCCTAATTTTGTGGGTGTGATTCTGTCCACTGCCAGCGTTTTTAAGGCTCAGGACACATATTGATCTTGCAGTGATATGCTTCGTCATATTTTCTGTATTTAACTTTTGAATGGCTTGCCCGAGTCTGTCCGACTGCCGTGGCTTTTCTCTTCCATTTTAGGCTCATCCAAACTCATTTAACACTCATTGCTCTCATCCAAACCAAAATGCAACAAAAACCAATATAAGCCGCTTCACCCCTGCCCAAATGAATTGTACCATACAGCGAAACGAACTCTGGTGCACTGCAATCAAACTCAATGTGGCAGATGTGAAAGTGCCCTTACAAACAGATCGGTTGTGAATGATTCGTTTGAAATAAACATTGATTTATATGACTCAGGAGTCTGAATGAACGAGTCCTCAGTGAACGATTTGTTTGTCACGTGACATCCAGCTCTGTAGCAAGAAGAATCATTCGCAATTTGTTCAAACAGACAGCGGCGCATTCAGTAAAAAATTACCGAATTGCTCGAAATGAATCGTTCACTTTCTCGCATCCCGCCACGTCAGTTAAAACAAATCGAACTTCCCATCCCTGATCTAGAAACTCTACCTTCTCATCTCATCTGCTGTTTTGCTTTGATTAACATGTTACTGGGAATTTAAACAGTGTTTTTGTTTGTATGTCCAGAGCAAGAGGACGAGGAGGCCAGTACTGGATCTCATCTTAAACTAATTGTTGATGCATTTATCCAGCAGCTGCCAAACTGCATCAACAGAGACCTCATTGACAAGGTGAGACGCACATACATCTGTTTCTTTTAGCAAAAACATATGTAATATTGTGTTTCCTGTGTTGTCAGGCGGCGATGGACTTCTGCATGAACATGAACACAAAGTCTAACCGAAGGAAGTTGGTTCGTGCACTCTTCACCGTGCCCAGACAGCGGTGTGTGAAGCCATGTACTGCCAGCAGACACTAGATGGCGCTGCAACACCACAATTCTGCTGTTGTGTTTTGCTGATGGTTTCTTTGTGCTTCAGACTGGATCTGCTGCCGTTTTATTCCCGGCTGGTGGCCACTCTGCACCCGTGCATGACCGATGTGGCTGAAGACCTCTGCTCCATGCTGAAAGGAGATTTCCGCTTTCACGTGAGTCGCAAACTCACTCATCATTACACACAATCAACCAATCTAAAATGTTTGGGCATTTCTGTGTTCTCCAGATCAGAAAGAAGGACCAAATCAACATTGAGACCAAGAATAAGACAGTGAGGTTCATCGGAGAGCTGGCCAAGTTTAAGATGTTTTCCAAAACCGACACATTGCACTGCTTGAAGGTGTGAGACTTGTGTGATGTGTTGTGTGTGTTCATGTCCAACACTGTAATGGTTTGTAGATGCTGCTGTCGGATTTCTCCCATCATCACATTGAGATGGCCTGCACACTGCTGGAGACCTGCGGACGCTTTCTCTTCCGCTCCACAGACTCACACCTGCGCACCAGCGTCTTACTGGTCTGTCACACACGCGCACATCCAAACTATGTTGATGCACTTACTGATGCTGTTATGTGTGTGTGATTCCAGGACCAAATGATGAGGAAGAAACAAGCTCAGCATCTGGACGTTCGGTATGTGACGATGGTGGAAAATGCGTATTACTATTGCAACCCGCCGCCAATAGAGAAGACGGTGCGCAGAAAGAGACCACCGCTTCAGGAATACACTCGCAAACTGCTGTATAAGGATCTGTCAAAGGTCACCACTGAGAAGGTGCCGATGCTGTTTCATGTTCGAGCTTCTTCCTCTGAGGAGCAACGTATTGATTTCAATCGTGTGTTCTGTTGTCTGTGTGTGCGCGCACACAGGTGCTGAGGCAGATGAGGAAGCTGCCATGGCAGGACCCAGAAGTGAAGAGCTTTCTCATCTGCTGTATGGTGAACATCTGGAACGTCAAGTACAACAGCATCCACTGTGTCGCCAACCTTCTGGCCGGTCTGGTGGCATATCAGGAAGACGTTGGCATTCACGTGGTGGATGGGGTGCTGGAGGACATCAGGCTGGGGATGGAGGTGTGTGGCTTTTGGTTGTTCCATGTGTGGCGAGTCCCTGAAGAAGCACTGGTGAAGCTTTGGACGTTCCTCAGGTGAATCAGCCCAAGTTTAACCAGCGGCGCATCAGCAGCGCTAAGTTCCTGGGTGAACTCTACAACTACCGCATGCTGGAGTCGGCTGTCATCTTCCGCACGCTCTTCTCCTTCATCTCGTTTGGTGTGAACGTGGACGGTTCTGCCAGTCCGCTGGACCCGGCCGAGCATCTGTTCCGCCTCCGGCTGGTCTGCACACTGCTGGACACCTGTGGTCAATACTTTGACCGGGGCTCCAGCAAAAAGAAGCTTGACTGCTTCCTGGTGTACTTCCAGGTGAGAGCTCCACCCACCACTGTGATTGGTTCAGAGACTCCTCGTCAGTCATTGATAGGTCACAGTATTTTTGTGTGTGTGTGTTTCAGAGGTACGTGTGGTGGAAGAAGAGCCTGGACGTGTGGACGAAAGATCAACCGTTCCCCATCGACATCGAGTACATGATCAGTGACACGCTGGAGCTGCTGCGGCCCAAGATGAAACTGTGCTGTTCTCTGGAGGAGGCCTGCGCTCACGTCACGCTGCTGGAGAGAGAGTTCCTCCTCAAGCTGGGTAAAGCCTTGTCCTGCCTCATCCTTGTCCGGTCGCATTCCTGGGAATGACACCCGAGTGATTCAGAGCCAGAATTCCTCCCGCAGGCGTCACAGTTTCAGCCATCTCGCCTGTCCGGTTCCAAACCCTCATTTCGTCTGGTATGTGTGTGCGCTTTCAGGATTAGAGAAAGACGGCCGGCCCTCCAGTTCCATGGGTGACAACGAAGGTCTTGATGAGGAGGACGATGATGATGAAGACGAGGGAGGAGCTGAAACCGAGGAGCAGTCTGGAAACGAGAGCGAGATGAATGAACCCGAGGAAGAGGTGTGGTCATCCTCTTCAAGCTCCACCCACAAACGCATCACGCCTTTTCCCGTGTGTGTGACAGGAGGGCTCTGAAAATGAGGATGAAGAGCACGATGAAGAAGAGGAGAACACCGACTATCTCACCGACTCCAATAAGGAAAACGAGACGGATGAAGAGAACACGGTGAGTGTTGCTGAGCGTCGGTAGAGTTTGGTGGAGCTGCTGATGCTTGTGCTTGGGTCAGGAGGTGACCATCTGCGGCGGGGGACTGAAGCACGTGGCCTGTGCTGAGGATGAAGATTTCATTCAGGCTCTGGACAAGATGATGCTGGAGAACCTGCAGGTGCCAAAACCTTCGAAACGCTCTGATTGGCTCTTTGAGTCGTGTGTGTGTGTAGGGTTGGAAAGTTTACATTCTTTTCTCTCCATCTCGCTCTACCTCTCCGTCTGAGCAGCAACGCAGTGGGGAGACGGTGAAGGTGCATCAGCTGGACGTGGCGATTCCTTTGCATTTGAAGAGTCAGCTGAAGAAAGGCTCCGCCCCTTCCTGCACTGCAGACGGCGACACGGACATCAACGACACGATGCAGTTTGTTATGCTCACACGGAAGGGCAACAAGCAACAGGTGTGTGTGTGTGTGTGTGTGTGTGACAGAGAGAGAGAGAGAGAGAGAGAGAGAGAGAGAGAGAGAGGGGAAAGCTAGAGTAGAGTAGTTTTAGTCTGTAGGGTGTGTTCAGGATGTGGCTTTGGGAGTGTACACCCACACACACACACACACCACACACACACACACACACAGTCTGTCTTACAGGCCAACAAACTTATTTCTATGTCTAGCATTCAAACTCTCTCTCTCTCGCACACATGCACACACACACACACACACACACTCACACACACACCACTTCAGTTAAAACATTTAAGAAAACACAATTGCTTATGTGTTTTTTTATTTAATATTTAACTTGAATAAAAAGTGTTCTTCTAGATGTGTTACAGCAGATGTGTTCATGAAGTCACACCAAAATGTCATTTGTGAACTGTAGTGTAAAAAAAAAAAACGTGTGTGTGTGTGTCTTGCAGTTTAAGATCCTGAACGTGCCGCTGTCGTCCCACTTGGCGGCGAACCACTTCAAACAGCAGCAGGCCGAGCAGGAGGAGCGCATGCGCATGAAGAAGCTCACGCTCGACATCAACGAGCGGCAGGAGCAGGAGGACTACCAGGGTAAGAGCCTTCATCACCCTCCTCATCCTCATCCCGCTCTGAGCCGCTCTTCTGCCTGCAGAGATGATGCAGTCTCTCGCCCAGAGACCAGCTCCCGCCAACACCAACCGAGAGCGGCGCCCGCGCTACCAGCATCCTAAAGGAGCGCCCAACGCCGACCTCATCTTCAAGACCGGCGGCCGGTCCGTGCCACGCCTCTAGAGCGCCAGCCAACACCCACTGACCTCTGACCTCTGTGCCTCTCAGGAGACGCTGATGATGTCACTCTGAGCTCATGGCGAGTTGGCGAATAGCAGGGGAGACGTGGAGAGACCGGCGGACAGCAGTCACCGGCTCTGGGACGGAGACCCACCAACTTAGGAGTGAGAAGGGGAGGAGCTCCATCAAATGATGGACACGGAGTGCGCGCACACACACACACACACACACACACAATGGTGTGGTGAATTCATGTCGACGGACGCGGCTCGGAAGGTTCAGTTGTGTCCGACTCTTGATTGTTTCCGTTTCCCATGAGCCTCGGCAGCTCTGAAACCTGCATGAGCAGAGTGACTCCATGTTCCCGTGATTCCTGTGAGCGTCTCTCGTGGTGTCCGTGTGGTGAATTCTCTCAGACACACTGTGCGGGTTGCGGAGGGTTAAACCGGTGAAGCCGTGAACCAGCGGATCAGAATGCAGCAGAACCAGCACCGTTAACCGCTCACACACACACACACACACACACGGCATCTTTAAATGCGATTGTAAGGACTCGTTCTGCTTCAGTTGTTGTGGCTGTTTTCATTTGCACCTCATATTTCTCTTCTGGGTGAAATAAAGCGTTTCAAATTAAATCCAGTGTTTTCTGCCTCGTGTATATGACAATACACTCGCAGCACAGACATGACAGTCTGTGCTGCGAGACGTTTCCTGCTGTTTTATATTTGATGTTTGAGTCGACTGGTGAATAAACAAATGACGTTTATTATCTGAGGGTTAATCTGGTTTTAAGGCGATAAAATCACTGTTCTACTTATCTGATTTATGAAACCATTAATAAAAACAATAGATATACAGTGACGATTAAAACATGTTTTAATGTCTGGAACAACCTGTCAGGATCTGAATTACTCATTCTTCCTTCAAGAAACACTTCATTTGAAGTGCAAAACCGGAGTCATAAACTGCACAAATTCGAGGGTTACACACAAGCTCTCTGAGACACTGTTTTCACACACAACCACACAGGCACACACTGACATTTAACATTCACATTCTCTTACACAACTCAGACATACACAACACACACACACACACACACATGAACAAAGACTTGACACAATACATAACATCTTGCATACACAAAAACACTTAATGTGCACACAGACCCACACACACGAATACACACAAAAAACACGATGCGCACACTCAATTGTACACACAAACACTTGACGCACACACACAGACAGACAAACAACTGATTTACAAATACAAACAGAAAAACACGACGCGCAGACACGTCACAAAATTTCATGCACACACGAACAAAAACTCTTGAAACATGCTTTTTAACACATACAAAAATCTTCCACACTTACACTTACACACACACACTTGACAGGTTGCTTTAAGACACTGTGGGTCACACTGGAGCTGCGGTCATTTGGTTCTCTGAGGTTGGTGTGTGAGGAACCGTCCATCACTTCAGGAAGGGTGTTGCATGATGGGAACCAGCAGCGTTATGAGTCCTCCACCTTCTGTCCTGAATCTGAGAGCCAACCAAGAAACAGCAGTGCGGAAGTGGATCTCACCCACGTTTTTTGGTCCCATCAGCCACGAGAGATTCAGTGCAGCCACTGAAGACGCAAAGACAAGTCCGGCCTGTGATGTGCTGGACCGGCCCGTTAGGACGTGTCCTTCAGGAGTCCTAGTTTGCGCAGGGCGTCCCGTCTGGCCTCGTCGGTGGCTCCTCTTCCGGAAAACTGCACCGTGATGCCCTGGGTGCGAAAGGACGGCTTGGACGGCTTGTGGCGTAGCTCCAGCGCCGCTGGAGACGTGTGGGAGCGGGTCGGGTTTGGAGTGGAAGCGTGGCGGGGCTGTCTGGGCGCTGGAGTGGGCACCCGGCCGGATGTTTGGGCTTTGGGATGGTTGGGAAGGTCGTTGTGGGAGGGGCTGGCGACTCTTTGGGAGGAGTCCCCAGCGCTGTTGTGATGCCCCTCGGGTGCCTCCGGTCGGGCCGGGACGAACTCAGCCCGGAAGGACAGAGAGGGGTTGAGGGTGATGCTCTTCCCGCCGTAGCTGTTGAAATCGCTGTGTGTGACCTCTGCGCTAGTGAGCGTGGGCGAGACAGAGGGGCCATCGGTCTGATCCGCTCGGCTGGCGGGGGGGCGCACCAGAGTCTGGGAGCGCTGCTGGACCAGGCCGAGCTTGGACAGCGCCTCCATCCTTGTCTTGTCGGGCGTGGGGTCGTGGAACGACACGCTTCTCGTGGGGAGGTTGCGCACACACCGCGGCTCTCCGCCGTCCAGGGGGTGGGCGGAGCCAGAGAGACCAGCAAGGGCCTGCGCGCGGCGCTCGTGAAAGCTGGCAGCCTCTGTGGCGAGGGTGTGCGGGATGTGCTCGCGGCTGCCCAGCAGAGCGCTGATGTTCTCGGGGAGCCGGGAGGGCTTGGCGTGGGTTGGGGGTCCGGGTTTGGGCATCTGGGGGGAGTCCAGGCTGAGTCTGCGCTGCGGAGGTGGCGTGGCGAGATTAGCGGGAATCATGGTGGGCGTCACGGTGGGTGTGGTAACGGGAGCCCGAGCTGCGGATTCTGACAGCTGCTCATGTTTTGGTTGGATTTCAATATGGTTTTCTGGGGCCACAACTGCCTCCAGAACGTTTGGAACATCTGGAAATTGGGTACATTGCATTCCTTATTCTACAGGAACTACGGTTTTATTGCGTAATATTACTAACGAGTATGTGTGTGTGTGTGTGTTGTACCTGTGCTGTAGCTGACTGTGGGTGTGTGTGTGTTGGACTCGGGATGGACAAGGTCGATGATGTCATGATCTTCAGGACAGGAGGGGCGAGCAAGGCGACTGTTGAGGGGGAGAGAGTCACTCCGCTGCACGGCTCCAAACTCTCTCTCTCTTTCTCTCTCTCTCTGGACCGGTTTCTCTCTCTCTTCTTCCTCCTCCTCTAGAGAGCCGATGGTCTCCTCGAAGAACAGGATGCACTCTCTCTCCTCCCGACTGAGGAACTGCAGATCATCTTCCTAAAATGAGAATTCAGAGCAGTTGCAGCAGATTTGCTCACTGCGTAGTATGTTTGTCAGGTTTATAACACAAACATGCAGCAGAAGTTTCGCATGCACCTGGTGAGCGAGGGGCGAGCGAGAGGAGAGTGAGGTAAGAGGCGGACGAGCTACAGATGGGGCGGAAACATCAGAACACAGACGCTACTCACAGAGAACACAATCTCCTCTCTCAGGTGTGTGTGTGTGTGTGTGCGCGTGTGTGTGTGTGTGTGTGTGTGTGAGAGAGTGAGAGAGAGAGAGAGAGAGAGAGAGAGAGAGAGAGAGAACAGGGGACTGTTTGTTCTACCTGTGATGATCAAATGAGCTAAAACAAATTTATTTCTTAAAAAATATACTAAATAAATATACAAAATATATCCATAATATACAAATAACACCACAATCTCTAAATAAAAATTAATACCAATTAAAAAAAAGAACAAAAAATTATTAATTGTTAATAATATCAAAATTACTAAAAGTGAAAAACTAAAAGTGATGGTTATTTTCCTGCTTTGTCCAATAAAAAAATAAATAAAAGTTAGATCTAGTTTTAATCTAAAATGCGCCCTAATCTAATAAAATAATCCACTACATTAATTACAGGATGAAAATATCTATTTTAATTTTCAAGCGTAACTTAAAAATAGGCAAAAGCATTAGAAACCGCATCGTCAGGAGACGAGAATGTGGATGCTGCTGGTTTGAGAAGGCCATGTGACCAGACACTTATGCTGCACCACTGCATTCCTGCCTGATCAGTGGGCGAGAGACACTGGACGTCAGTCTCTCTCACACTGTGACTGTCAGAAACATAATCTGTGTCTGAGCTGCAAAACTGGTTCCTCTACTCTTTGTGTGTGTGTGTGTGTGTGTGTGTGTGTGTGTGTGATGTGTTCTACTCACACAGCGAGTGCTCTGATAGTCCTTCAAGCTGTAATGAAGCGTGCGACTGTTGTGCATGTCAACATCCATCATTACAGCAGCGGCACCGAAGGTCAAGGGTCACAAGAAATGATCTCAACATTTCCACAGACCCGACTGACCTGTCTTACATGACACACACACACACACACATACCTGAAACACAATAATGTCCACTGTAAAAATTAAAGAGAGAGAGAGAGAGAGAGAGAGAGAGAGAGAGAGAGAGAGAGAGAGAGAGAGAGAGAGAGAGAGAGAGAGAGAGAGAGAAAGAGAGAGTTTTCTCTCCAACTAGTCAATTTGAATCTCGCAACATAAGCTTTAACACATTTTAAGCTACAATACGTAACCGAACAATGTGTTCCAATAATGTATTGGTTATGAAAGATTAAATTCACTATCCATGTTCTTGACTAAACATATTATAATAGAAATATGATCATTTGATTTACGTTATTTAAAATGTTTACATTTAAATATAGAATGCTTTTGATCAGAAAATCTGAGGTCTATAGAAGTTAGTGAAGAAGTAAAAGGTACAAGACTCACTTGATCATCTAGCATCAGCCCTGTCGAGAGCGTCAAAAGGTCGGAACAAGTGCCACTCCAGGTCTGAGTGTGGAAAAGTTTGATGAAAGCCGCTTTAAATCGCACTGCGCGTGCAGAAGCGGCTCGTCCAGTCACGCGGGTGCGAGCGCGCGCCTCCTCCTTCGGCGCGGTCGGGAGACAATTATAGCCAAATTTCAAATAGACGTTTCAAAATGAAAGACTTTGAAATTCCCAAAGAATGATGGCGCCATCTCGTGCCTGTAAAAGTCCACGAACTTGATACTGTTTTTTGAACTACTACGTATTTTTTTCTTTTGAAGTATCTGTCAAGCGTTGCCAACAGTAATGTAAACAAGTAACATAGAAACAGATAAAAAAATCTAAACATAATTTTTAAAATAGACACATTTAAGATGAAATATAATTACACGCACTTTTATATTACAACCGCATTTTTAAATGCCCATGTTATGTGGAGATATTGTGAGAGATTAAATATGTTTCATCTTTATTGCTTATATGTAAATGTTTGGATAAAGTTTTTATTGACACCGACTTTTATTGTGTAAAACTACAAACTTCCGGCGCTAATTTTCTCCCCACAGTGTTCTGTCTCTTTAGCGTTTTTGCTGTGTTGAACATGATTTTAGGCAATTGTTGCCGTGCGTCGAACCTTCTGGCGTCCACCAGGGCAGCTCGTGGGTTCTGGAAGAGGACGATGAGCGCTGACTCTTCACCTCTGACTCTTACGCAACAACAAAACGGAATCAGGTGATCAAACATTTTCCTACATTTTTTCGAGTTGCTAGAAAGCTAGATTTTTCAAGAATTCAAAAGCAAGAATTTAATTTACAATTAAGTTTTTAATTTCATTCTCACTTTTTTTTCCCCACAGAAGAATCATTCTGAACAATCCCAGGAAGAGGAATGCACTTTCCCTGCCAATGCTGGAGTCCCTGAGAGAAAACATCCTGAAGGACTCGGACACAGAAGATCTACGAGTTATTATAATATCAGGTGCACCTTCACAGAAAACCACCACACAACAGAAGAAAAGTATCTAACCTTCTCTCTCTGCAGCACAGGGTCCGGTGTTTTCTTCAGGTCATGACCTCAAGGAGCTGACCTCTGCCCAGGGCCGAGACTACCACCACAGAGTTTTCCAGACTTGCTCAGAGGTCAGAGGTCAGGTGATGATGAACCACAAACATGTCAGGTCTGCACTGAGATCCTGTGTCATGCAGGTCATGACCCTGATTCAGGATGTGCCGGTGCCCGTCATTGCTATGGTGAACGGCATGGCCACGGCTGCAGGCTGCCAGCTGGTGGCCAGCTGTGACATTGCAGTCGCATCGGAAAACTCAACGTTTGCCACACCTGGGGTCAAAGTGGGGCTGTTCTGCTCCACCCCAGGGGTGGCACTGGGCCGAGCTGTGCCCAGAAAGGTGAGAAATGGCTTTTAGAATCAGAGAGGTAAAATAAGACAAATGTACCCATTCTCCAGGTAGCGATGGAGATGCTGTTCACAGCCCGGCCCATTTCAGCCCAAGACGCCCTGCAGCACGGGCTGCTCAGTAGGGTGGTACAAGAGAGGCAGTTAGAAGACGAAACTCTGTTGATTGCCCGGCGTGTGTGTGAGTCCAGTCGGGCCGTGGTGGCACTGGGGAAGGCTGTGTTTAACCGGCAGATGTCTCAAGGTCGCGACGCAGCATATGCTTGCACGTCCTCTGCCATGGTGGAAAACCTGGCACTGCGGGACGGGCAGGAGGGCATCAGGGCCTTCCTGGAGAAACGTAGACCCGTTTGGGACAACACGGCCAGCTTGAATAAATAAATAGCTGCTAAGAGTGACCAGCAATGACTGTACATATACACTGTAAATCTGATGCATTAGATAGAGGACCGCAACTTTCTTCTGGCCAACACAAGTGCAAGAATCCTTAGACATTTCACTGACCACAAATGTTGGAATGCAAGAATATTTATAAAATATTCCACCTTGATTTGTCCTTGCCTTTGAAACTTTTGCATGTACCTTTTTGCCTTTGGGTATTATAAAATACAGTAATTTGTTTTTTGACTGGTTGTCAAAGTCCTTTATAATTGGATTTGTAGAATTTACTCAAAGTGTATCAATACTAAATAATATGAAGCTATACATTCTGTAGCCTTATGTTGATTAATAAAAATACATAAAAAAACCCACTCCGTCTTCATTTCAAAATAGACATGAGAGGGGGGGTATTCACAAATAATATCAAGTCTTTAATTCATATCAGCCTTATATCAACAGTTTCCCGAATCACACACCCGGTGGTCACTTTATTCAGGATTTTTATGCCACACACATTATTTGTAATATCAAAAGAAGAAAATGTCCCCAAAAATGTTCTTCGAGGTTTATATCAAGCCCCTTCTTATGTCGGCAGCCCGCCCGGCTCCGGGCCGCAGGACGCGTGGGATGGGTTGGCGATGGGGCAGCAACGACAGTGTCCGGTCGTGATCCCCAATGATTAAGCCGGGAGGGTATAAAGGGGGCCGGTCCATAAAGGGGTCCATAAAGGGGGCCGGCCGGGAGTGGTAAACTGGAGGTATGAAAAGGCATCCACGCAAACGTTTGTGATCCTTTGTCTCTTTGTACTTTTTCTTGTAAAGCTGCAGATGTAAGCACAATAAGACACAACATGTTTTTTTTTCTTTATATTTTTTCCTGTAAAGCTGCAGATACAGTGGTACCCCGACTTACGAATTTAACCTGTGCCGACGGCTGTTTTGTTAGGCGGGAATTTCGTTAGCCGAGCTGCATTTTACATGTAACTTGCCTAACCCGTGCCATGACTTTGTGAATTTGGACAAACATATGATAAACTATTGTTCATAAATGTAATGAAAACATGTTATAAAGTAGTTGTTTAATTAGCCCATTGGCGATTGTTAATAAAGGTACAGTGCATAATAATACAGCAGACATCTCACATGAAAGGAGACCGCCATCTTTGAATTACATCATGCAAATCCGCGAGCACGGACACGGAACGGTCTTCACGTTATGCCTGGACTATATTGAGTGTAACACCCAGCGAGAGATTTTTTTTTCCGAGTCTTTTTGCAACTCGGGGCGAAGCATTTTGTTACTCAGGTTTTTAGAAAGGATTTAGAAAGGATATTCGTAAGTCGGGGTACCACTGTATAGGCAATAAAAAAAAAAAAAAAGCAATTCAATTCAGATTTTCGAAATATAGTTTCATATTTTATTATGTTTAGCTGCTTGGGAAAATTTGGGCAAGACAATATTACCAGCTTTATACATGATTTGCGTTCCCTTATTATTATTATTATTATTATTATTATTATTCCGTAAGAACTCATTCTTTGTACCAATCATGTGTGATCAGTCTGTGAATGTGAGATAATTTTTTCCTCACCCCCTTCCAGTCCCTGTCTATGTCTGGATTTCCTTCCGGAAAAGAGTCTGTAAAAACACAGAACAAGTATCATCAGACCGGGATTGTGCTTGCCTCACGCTCAGGTGGAGAAGAGCACCTTTGAAGTCCCTGTGCAGCAGGTGTCTCCAGAGAGAAGGGTCTTGGGTGGCTCTGTGTAAGTATCGACACACCATCGACAGCGACTGAATTGTGGCGAAGTCTAGCAGGCGCAGCACAGGCAACAGCAGCTCCGGCGGAAGGACCAGAAGACCAAACAAAGCAGGAAGTCCCAACTCTGATCAGCAGGGGGCGAACATCCCATTACAGCAGTACTGACAAGACTCTACAGGCAGGTTTTTTACTGTGCACTGGAATTTAACTAGGCCCTAATAATACTTTAAAAAAATTACTACTTTAAACAATGCAGATTCTAATAAACAAAAATGAATTGTCAAATTCACCTTTATTTCATTTCAATAAATTGCATACACAGTTTGACGAAACATGAGGAATCTTTTCTCACCGTATCTGGCAATGGCCATGAGCGGATGAACCACTTGGTCTTTAAACAGGCGAGAGAGCGTCCCTAAGTCTTGAAAGACTGCGCTCGTGCTACCACCTATGGGAAGAAAAACAACATCCACGTGTACTGTATTTCACTTTTTTTCTGAGGGATCATCTTAGGTCGAAGTCCTTACTTGCCCAGTCTTTAGTCACAAAAACGCCTGTGTTCAACTGCAGCGTGCGTAAATTTGCCTTGAAAGCAGCTGTTCACAAAGCAAACGGAAGGTTAGCAAGGAGCCAGAGGAGTGCAGGAGGATTCACGCACCATTAAGGACAACTTGTGTTTTGCCCATGGGCACACCAACTACATACACCGTGCTGCTCTCCAGCAAGCGGTGTGTGTACTGAAGCCGGTACAGTCCCCCCGCTCCTCGCCAGCCTGCCGGCATCTCACCCGAACTCACACCACCACCCTGAGAGACAACAGTGATGTCCGGTGAGTAACACGTGTCACACCACGTGCGAGTAAAGCTGAAGTGCTGCGTTGACCTCCGGCTGGAAGCCCATCTCCAGCAGCAGCAGATGCACCACCACCATCAGACAGTCAAGTGGATTCTGGCAGTCTGATGACTCCAGCAGCTTCTGCAGCAGCAGCGGGATCTTCCCTTCCTCCGTGTAACAGCAGAGCAGCGGCGGAGGAGCCGAGACTCCAACCTGCTGCTCCTCCACATCCTGCTCCATAAGCTCCTCAATCTCTGGACCTCCTTCTCCACTGTCTAGACGACCGCTTGAAGCCGAAGCCTGAGTGTAAAAACCCACACAGACACACACACACACACACAAGCCTCATTTTTAGTTATTTCAGCTATTTAAATCCCTTTGTTACTGAAATAGACTTTAGAAATTATATTGCAAACGTATCAAATCTACCTGAAAAGAGATGCATGTCATACATGAACAAAGAGTTTTAAACACACTGTGTTTTAACTCAACGGTTCATATCTCACCTCGCTGGATCGTGGCAAGCTCATCTTGTTCTGCCGGGCCGACGGACTGCTGGGACGCTTCACGGCTGCTTGAGTGCGGAGCGAGGAAGAGTTTTCCACGATCACGCTGATCAGATCACCGGACACCACGCCACATGAAAACAGAGTCTGACCCGTGTCCAGCAGAACCTCCTTCCCATTCAGAGACAGACTGAACTGCACGTCTGAGCTGGAGATGCACATGGAATGGATCATCAGAATTTGAGACGTTTCCCAGACAACACAAGTCCAAACATGACATTAGTTTCAACTTGTTCAGCTTGTATAGTTGTTTCTTTTACTTTATAGTACATTTATCCAAAGCGTCTTACAAGTCATTACAATTTCTGATGTGACTCTGGTGACTACACACTATTGAATAGTTCAACCTAAAATCGAAAACGAATTATGTAAATGTTATATATTGATGAGCTTGTCGGACTAGTTTTTAAATGGTTGCCAGCTCGACTTGTTGCTGGTTGAATTATTATTTTACTAGTGTCAGGCCTCGTCAAACCGAACATCACTGGTACTCACTTAAACCCACACTCGGGCAGCAGGGAGTCTCGGACCCACACCCTGAGCTCGGACAGAGTAGGATCGGACCCGTCTAGCTCCAGACGACTAGTGCTTTTATTAATTCGTACGCGAAGTTTCATTCTGCAGAAGTAGAAAGCAAGATCACTTTCGTTTCAGTTTCGGGGCTCGTGACGTCAGTGATGAGGAATTACGAAAGGTCGAATATTCTATATTCTGTTTCGTACAGCAGTTAAAAGACGCCGCAGATTTAATGAATGTGCGTAAAGATAAACAACTATTGTAGACGTTTAAAACATTTTTGTCACGTCGTACATCAACGCTCCGAATTCGTCCTGCACCAAAATGGCTAAACGGGTTTTCAAAATAAAAGTCCCACTCTACTTCAGTCGTAAAATGACGAGCAATATTAACTACTGCAGTATTTAATTTAAACAATGATAGATTTTAACGTTATACGTGTGTATATTTTATACATGTTTTACATCAATTTATTATCACACATTATTGATGTCGTTATAATAATATACACTTCTCATTATAACGAGATAGTAGAGTTGAATCTGGGCCAAAAAGTGACAGAAATAGCGTTACCACAGCTATGGACGATCCGGTTTTGTTCTCCTATTTGGTTAATCAGATTTATGTAAGTCTCGGCTGAGAACAGCCAGCAGGTGCCTTTCCACGTTGTCCAGAATGTCTGGACGGTCTCTATGGCGAGGCGACGCTAAAGTCTCAGTCTCTATGACGAGTTAACGCTGACGCGAAACTTTGAAACTCAGTGGAGTGGCCAAATTCTGGAAAAAACAAACGTACACTGTGACGTACAGTATATGAGTTCCTTTGCCTATAAATAAAAAACACATTTTTTTTTAAATAAAAAAAAAGCAATCCCTATACTAACAAAATCCTCGAATTGCCATTACAACAAAGATACAGTAAATATGCTTTAATGCGGGTTCTGAAAAGTAAGAATAATTCTCACACCAGAGACAATGCCTATTTTTATTTAATTTTATTTAAATGATTATTTTAACCATAGCCCCGACGGTCCGACCCCAATTTTAAGGAATTAAATCTTTATTGACAGAGTGAAAACGAAACCGCGTTAATGGAGTCCGGCCTGTAGATAGCGCCATTGACACAACCCAAGAAAAGTAAATGGAAAAATGTCATAATTTTCACTCACAAATGTTAAACCGTCAAAAATGTTTCACATTTAAACTCATACAACCTATATAATATAATATAATATTATATATATATATAGGTTGACCACTATCCCACCCACACGTTTTAAAGAAATACAGTCTGACTGTCAGACTTAACAGTGAAATGGCAGACATAAAGGGTCAAGGACGTGATAAAGACACTAGACACATTATCTCAAAAACAAATGGCCAGTTTTACGTAGACATTAGAAGCAATGTGCCGTCGCATTTCACCCCAGGGCTTGTCTGCGCCAAGTGATTCCTCATTGTGAAGGTCAGCAACTTGTGTCCTTTCAAACAACCTGCTATGAAATATGACGCGTGGCTTTTTGAAGGTCAAACAACCTTTATAACACCTTATATACAAACATGATACGTATTTTTATTCAAATCACTTTGTTTAAAGTAAAAACAAGAGATGGTGAATGAGATTCTTGTCAGAACTGTCAAAACACAAGTTTGTTTTGTCTTCCTTCCTCCTTCCTTCATCACCAGAAACATGTTACTTTGACTGTAAATACTGTATATAAACAACAATAGTGTCACAGGAGTGTGTTCCTTTATTCTAAGGGAATTATAGTGATGGGTTTCTATGTTTTCTAGGACACTCATTCCAGTCGAAGGTCTCCTTTCACAGCCCGGTACAGATTTAACAGCGTGGCGGCCCAGAGTTCTCTCTGATGCCTGGGCCGAATGTGCTGCAGTCGCTGTGCTGCGAGTACCATGGTCAACACCGTGCGTTCAAAGTCCTCCACACGGAGAGAACCGCGGTGGTGGTCCAACCGGGATCCGAGCCGCTGGATGTCCGATAGCGTATGGGGCAGCACATCCTCACACAGAACCTCCAGAACCTGCAGCTTCCTCATGGACGCCAGCTCTTGATCCATCACTGACAGAGCCCCGTCCACCCGAGCGCCCGTCCACAGCACCTACAAGCAGAGGTGTAGAGAATACCTGAAAACCACGCATACTTGAGCAATAGTACGGATACCTTACTGTAGAAATGATTCCATTACAAGATACAGGTCACCAAAAGAAGACTTGAGTAAAAGTCGTAAGGTATCCAGTTTTTAAAGAAACCAAGTATTTTACTTGTACGGAATTTGAACTAAATAAAACACCAAGAAGTGTAAAAAACAAGAAACTTTATGAAAGTTTTATTTCCTAATATAGAAATTAAATGTAACACTTCAATGTTTCAAAATGACAGAACTAAATAGATGAAAAAGAACAAAAAGCCAGTCTTTCAAACTCAATGAAAAATAGCTCATAAAGAGCATCCAGTATTTTCGGCAGCCTGCAGATGGCGATAACGCCTCAATCGACCAAGAAAATAGAAAAAGAGGGCGACTTGCCGGCGTCAAAATGTAGCGAGTGACGGTAAGTGTTGATTCAAATGTTGTGGAGTAAAGAGTACATATACTCAACAAAAAATGTAGTCAAGAGTAAAAGTTGCTTCTTTTTTTTATAATCAGTATAGGTCACACCAAAAAATACTTAGGCAAAGTAACAAAGCCTATTTACTCAAGTACAGTTCTTTACACCTCCTGCTTAAGGAATATTAACAATCCGTCTGGATTGAATGCAAACAGAGATGCTGTTCTCCCTCAGTGTGCATATACAATGAATCCAGCCGCTTTGGAGATTTTACAGCTCAGCGAAACCCAATAACTAAAGCCAAGCGAGGAATCAATCGCCTTCACAGAGAGAAGCGCATAAACACTGAGGAGGAGCAACACGTCTGCTTGCGAGTTCTATTACGGGGAATTAAAAAAACA
This sequence comes from Paedocypris micromegethes, assembly GCA_028031935.1. NCBI lineage: Eukaryota > Metazoa > Chordata > Actinopteri > Cypriniformes > Paedocypris > Paedocypris micromegethes. The sequence continues at coordinate 6,328,000 of CM051496.1, forward strand.
CACAAGGGAGTCAATATTTGTAAATGTTAAGCGACGTTTAGCCTCTGCGTCAAATGTCAGCATAGAATTCCTCTCCCGGTTGAGCTGCGTTGAGCTCTGAAGAACTAGATTTGATTGAACTCTGAATCATCTGGAGATGTTTTCACACCTCGTATAGGAGGTTGGCGTCATCCAGGAATGGGTCAAGCAGAGCCGGGGTCCCTCGCTTCACCCTGAAGGCGGATGGATACAGAGCTGTGAGAGGGAAACAGAGGATGGCAAACACGTATCGAGATCATTAAAACCACCAGTTGCATCAGGCAGATGTTCAAATCCAGATTTCAAGCTTGATGGACAGGCTGCTAGCAATATTAGCTGCTAAGTGACAGCGAGATGTTCACCTCTGCCTGTCATTTAACGTGTAAGTGACAGGTCACCGGCCCAGAGATGGGAACGGCATGATGGCAAGCAACAGGGACGGTGGAATTTGCGTACTTAATAGCTCGAACAGCAACAGCTATCGATTAACTCTGAGAGTTGAAACGACACAAGACTTTTGCCGTCACACATGGCCAGTGGCATTTGGAGCAGATTAGCAACTAAACGTGCATCCTCTCGCTCTCGAACAACCTGCCAACATCATAGACATTCCACATATGTGTGGATCATCCAGATCCAGATGTTCAGACCCTCTGCTTCTGCTCCCGACTGGCTGATCCCCCTCAAACACACTCTGACAGGAGAACAATTTACAGTAATTTCACATGCACCAGTTTATCACTACACTAACCAGAGCCACACGTCAAACCCTGAAGTGTACAGTGCCTTACAGTAAATCACAAATGTTTTACTATGTAAGGTTCAAAACACCATAATCCTAAAATTTATAATAGAAGTGTTCATATTACCTTCCACTTAAGGTCCACTGAATTATATTTACACTTACCGTTTAAGTATATTAACTACTAAATATAATTATTGCATATATAGTTAGTCTGATTATTTACGGTAATTCGATTTCATTTTATTTTATTGTCAAGCCAAGATTGAAGGTTGACTTTCTGCATCTGAAATGTAGACAAACCGTTTCTATAAAATACTACAATCGTTACAACTACACACTACAATTTGTTTAATATTTTAAATTCAAAATAAATTTAATTTAATTTGTTATTCTATTTTACTATTTTACCGAAGTAACTACCACAGTATAACAGTATAAGTATATGAGAAATTCATACTCATTCATATAATTCAAACAATGCAAAAAAAAAAAAAAATGAAAACCATGTGAACATGAAAGCAAAGAAAACTATAAAGAAAATTGTGAAGATTATTTAAAAGTTACATCTTAAAATGACTTAAAATAACATACAATCCTAAAATATTTTCCACTGAGGAACTTGTCTTAGGTTAAAACACAATTGGCTTTAATGGTCATTATTAGAAACTTTGCCTGATTGAAGAATCACACTGAGAACTTAAAAGTGAGAACTTAAAGCCTCCCAGAAGCGGCAGAATCCCGGTGCTATTCTGGCGGCCCTGCGGTTTAATTAAACCGTGCCGGAGGCCTCGGCTGTTTGCTCAACGTTCTCTCAGCAATTAAGTTTCTCTGTCAGCAGCTGGTTCCGGCTGGCGAAGCCTCCTGCTGCTGCTCAGAGCGGTGGACGGGAGCGCAATGAGACGTCAGAGCTGCTGACAGGTTCCATCACAGGTGCGTCCGTGTCATGTGATCCTCAGGTTATTGACCTGCCCTGCTGCAGACTAGATAATAAGCTGCTGGAGTGATGGAGCGCTGCGTCATACCTGTCCTCCAATGTTGAGCTGCACAGACGGACATCTGACACATCAGTGCTGCGAGAGAGAGAAGCCACGCGCTCGTCATCCTCTTCTCCGCCGTCTGTCGCCTTACACAGGATCAGGAGAGAAAGACAAGGTTTCTCCTCCTTCTCTGAGAGTGTGTGTGTGTGTGTGTGTGTGTGTGTGTTCATCTGGAAGTCATCAGAACTCAGAGACACACTGTCCATCTTTCAGATCCGTATGTTTTCTGCCTCCATCACAGGCCACAAATTCGTCAGAAAACCAACTTGCAATACACAAGCTTTGAATAAGACGTTATATTGGACAAAAGTGCGACACACGTCACCTGGACCTGGAAGTTTTGGATTGAAGTGTGAATCAGGTTTCCAGGAGCTTTTCTGTGCTTCTGGAGAGGTTGCTGATTTGAACTGGAGCTCAGACAAGGAATGTTCTAAAGCCCTGTTTGTTCAGTGTAAAGCGTTTCAGATTCGCTCATGTGGCGCCGTTGGCCTTGGAATTCAGGACTGTTTCTATTGGCCACCACGGCAGGAGAATGTGCACACAGACCTCAGTCAAACACCAAAGAAGATCCTCTGACACACACACACAGCTTAAATGACATCTGCTTGTGAGGCCGTGGATGTGGTGTGGATGGAGGAACAATGGATCAAATCAGCTGTTGTGACTTGAACCCTTGCAGACTGAGGATGGGAAGCGCAGTCGGTCTGAGATTAGGTTCAGATCGCACACACAAAAAAAAGAACCAGCCTAAAGTCTCGAGAAACCATAGTGCTTCTTCATGGCACAAGGATGTGGTGGGTTCTGCATCACACGGACTTGCTCTGTTTCAACCGGGTCAAAATCAACTAAATCGATGGACATGTACAGTATTTACATGAACTCTGCGTAGAAAAGCTTGCAACATCTCATTGCTCTCTTCAAAGCTTTGTGCTTTGCATTTATATCAGTCAATTTAAATGGCTTTTTATTGTTAGGGACATTTCCTCTAGTCTATGGACTAACCATGTACATTTTAGAATTATATTGGTCATGGCACAGCATGATTTCTGGATGTAAATCAAGAAAAAAAATTGAATAATCTATTCTATTAATCAGATTGCCAACCCTTTTGCTGTGAACAGAACTAGTGTTTGTTTAAATAACGCAACAATTTAACTGGAATTACATTTTTAAGAATTCAGAATCTCCGCATCAAAAACTTGGTGAATTTACAGATTAGATTACAATAGGTTAGATTAGATTAGATTACAGAACCTTTAGATTCGATTAGATTACGTTTACACATTAATTAGATTTACGTTACAATAGACTACGATTAAATTAGATTACATCAGATTAATTATGTAATGTAATTATTACATCTGAGTAATTATTAGGTATACATTACCATTCAGTTTTGTTGTCTGTGTGTAAAGTACGTGAGCAGAGTCAGAATTTAACCAGAATCTTCAAAATTTTAGTTTGCGTTATGTTTGTATGGGGTAAAAAGGGAATTGATGAATGTGTAGCATTAAGTGACATGTACAGAAGCTGCAATTTACAAAAAGCGGCTATGTGGTTAAGATGGACATATTTTGTTCAGCTGTTTGTTCAGGCTCTGATGGGAGAAATGTGGTGAAGAATCCATGGTTGTGAGGAGATGATCACTGATGATGCTCTTCATCCTTTGTGATTTTTGTGAATGACCTCCAGGATGGCAAGTTGAGTTCCGATGATTGGTTGTGCGGTTTCACCATCATCTGAAACAGTGTAGCTGCTCTACCACACTGAGATACGTCGGTGAGGATGCTCTCAATGGAGCAGCGCTAAAAATTTTCCAGTTTTCTGTAGCACAGATGAGACTTCCCAAAAAATGTCAGGCGCTGTTCTGCCTTCCTGGTCAGGGTTTAGAGTCCAATTGAGATGTGGATTCCAACCAACTTGACGCTAGGATCTGTGAGTTCAAGCAAGTAAGTTCAAGTCCCGGCTCGTCTGAAATCCACCAGACCTCTTTTGTCTTCTCAGTGTTGAGAATAACCGAGATCAATCCAGCGGTAGGAAGTTGGATCTGCCATCCCGGCGTTGAAGGTTCAAATCCCTGTTCAGTGGGAGAAGACTTGGACTTTGGGCTAGACACTGACCCCCACACATGCTCCCTGGTATGGTATCCCTAATGGCCATGTTGACAAACTCACTTTATATTATGTACGAAAATAGAGAATAAAATATACATCCTAGTGGAGCTCCAATGCTAGTGGCGAGGTGTGGAGTCAAACAAACTGTGATCCACTCATGAGAAAGTCCAGTGTCCAATTGCAAATATGTGTTCTGATGGGTTTGCTTGAAAGTTTGAAAGCCCACCTGAAATCAGCAAACAAAAGCTGTGCATAAGTGTCTACAGCAGCAGCTCGTGAAGACGGGACGATCACAGGGGGGGATCCTGAGGGACGGGTTGTGGTAGAGTCTGCTGACGCCTGTGGATGGCACTGGTGCATGTGTTACCGGACTCTCGTCTCCAGGAGACACTTAGTTAGGTGACACTTGTGGTAGTTCGGATGGAACCCAGGTGGCCACTCTTCTGAAGCCCTTGAGGTAATTGCTGCTGTAAACCTCAGATATGCAAATGCACCATGATTGTTGGCTTTGTGTCTGTGAATAGGTGTAATTGCTGCGGCGTGATGTGGCGTAAAACACAGTTTTTTCTGCTTTAAAGCAAATGAAGGATGCAGATGGAGCGAGAGATCTGAGACACCAGCTCTGCTGCCGGTACAGAGTCAGACCGGAACGCCGGAGACAGGTAGCACAGAGTTCACTGTCAGGACACGAGCATCCCGATTCACCAAACCCTCACTAAATCAATACAAAAATGGTGTACACATACTTTGCATGATCAGTAATTGCAATTCACCTCACCAAAATGTTTTAATTGTATTAAAAAGTAATCTATAAAACATTAACTGAATCTAGAATATGAATGCCAGACTCAAGTTTGTTATTTTATGGATTTAGGCCCCGAGAGAAATTTGTTGCGATAAGCATTTTGCTGGAATTTTAGCGAAAAGAGTTTAATCAAAAACATAATTAATATGCGCAAAATAAGTAATAACTGTATTAACCATTAGTGTATGTTACGTTTTATGGGGCCCTCAAAAACCTGGGGCCCCAGGCAACCGCCCAGTCCTGCCTAATGGTAAGTCCAACCCTGTATCGGAGTAGGATGTAGCCAAAGTCCAAGGTCGTAGTTCATGGTATCTTGCCCACTCTGGGTCAGAGAACAGATTCCTCTTCAACATGAGGAGTTTGTGTCAGATGCAGGCGGCCTTTTTGGAAGGCGAGTTTTTGGAACACACTCTTGAAGACCAGGCCTTCAGTCATTTTTCATGCAAATAGTTTTTTTGAGTGGCTTGTGCATCTGCTTTGTCTCCAGGACGCCTCCTAGGGGAAGACCCCGGACATGCCGGAATGACTGTCATTAGGATTGTGTATGGGAACACCAGTGTTTCTTCAGAAGAGCTGGTGGAAGGATGGACTGCTGTCCCACAAGAACAGAGTAAGATGAATGCATAGATAATTGAGATGAAATGCTTTTTTTTTCTTAGAATTTCAAGAGAAAACAATATTCATACTTATCAAACCCAACACGCACTTTAGCTCAACTTTAAATTGCTCTTGACAGAGATATGACAAATGCGTGGCCGGGATAACGGTCTCATTCACAGCGCTCGTTCACGTCAGAAGAATCGGCCGCATGAAGCAAGCAATCACACAAAGTGCTCGGCCCCGACTGCCGGAATCAAAACACATCGAGAGATTTCGGCGGGTCCGCGGGGGCGAGAGCGCGCCGCGACAGCTTCCGCGCGCATCTGACAGCTTAATTACAGGCGCCGGCGTTTGAAAGCAATTAAACTCGCAGGCTGAGAGCGCCAGAAACGGGACGCGGCCACGGCGAAGACTCATTTCAACGTCTCTGATGAAACATCATCAAATTCCCCGTAAGGGCCAAACGAACACACGCTGAATGCTGATTACCAGTGCTGTCGGCCGCCCGTGAGGTAAATCGGGAGCGCGCAGCAGGTCATTCACCTTCCCTCCGCTGGCGTTTAATTAAGCGCGTGCGGCGCGCCGGAGGGGCGGGTCTTTCCTGTCGAACTAAAACTAGTCACCCAACACAAACCCGACCGATCACCCACACACACACACAACCACTCACACACAACCACAGACCGAAGTGAGTTTCATTGTAGAAGAAAAAGCCGTGCAGCTGGTTTAGGTGCGTGCTGTTTTTAAAACGAAACAAAAGAGAAAACGAATGTTGAACTACAGTTTGCCGTAGACGCTGGAGAATAGCAAGAGACGACAAACAAGCGGTTGTTTTATCTTTTCATATTTGACGTATGATTATATACACACACATATAAATACACATATTTGTTCAATAAGCAGTTTTTCTCGCAGTGCAATGAGGAAACTGACTAATATAACTCAGTGTTTTCTGACACAGAGAATAAGAACGAAAGGGACCTCTGACCTCAAACTTAAATACACATTTGCATTCAATAATTTTCATTCCCTTCAAAATCACATTTTACCCATGCGAACATGCACAATGATCAAAAGTTTCATTTGCTGAAACATGAATGGACTGAACCCCACAGGAAAAGAGCAACATGGCCTCCGTAATCAATTCAGAGCAGAGAAACACCTGACTGTGAGGTTTGGTCTGGATTTCCTGCGTGTAAAAAGAGTGTGACCCAGGAGGATTCTTACTATTCAAATGGAAGACCAAACTGCCTAAAGCTGCAGGGATGAAGAAACACAGCGTCCATTGTCGTGTTCTTCTGAAAGGTCAGAGGATTGAGCCTCAGACCCTCAGCACAGGCCGATTATACCTGGCATTGTCAGAGAAGCTCTCGCCTCACATTTACAGATGAAAGGAGTAATAATCAGGTGGGAGTTTTTAGGTTTTCATATGCAGATGACGACCTGTTGCTGTTCCAGTTCAGAACCGCCCATATAATCACCTCACTCTCTTTCTCTCTCTCTCACACACACACACACACACACACACACACACACACACACACACACACACACACACACACACACACACACACGTGCGTACAAAGAAATAGATGAATCATAATAGACCCAAATTATGCATGTAAATAATATACACTTGAAAAAGGTGCATACGTAGTTACGTTCCAAAGCCCTCTAAATAAATGATTTATCAAAATATCTCTGAGAGGAGACAAGGCTAGACTAACACTGGGCAATTAGGGAATAAGTGAAAACAGTTAATTTTTCATATTAAAAATACAAATATTCTAAAAAAAAAATATCAGAAACATCTCCCTCGTCCTCAGTACTGGAGGCCCCCATGGCTGTGTTCTGAGCCCCCTGCTGTACTCACTGTGCAGCCAGCGCTAATTGCACAAACATCGTCAAATTTGCTGATGACACAGATGTCTAAGTCCAAGATTAGTATTTATACAGCGGTTTTCTTAGTTTCAGACCAACACAAAGTTGCTACAGACGTAGTGGGCCTGATCACTGGAAACAATGACTAGATAGAGGACTCCTGGAAATCTGGTACCAGGGCAATAATCTCCTTCTAAATGAGTCGGTAGTGGTCTTCAGCAGGAGGGGACAACTCTGAGTATCTGCGTGTTCACATCACAGAGGTCTTGTCAGGTAGACACCCCATGGTGAAGAAGACTTGTCATTCTCTCTCAGGAAACATCAAGAGCGTCCTGACGGGAAGCATCACAGACTGGTTTGGGACCAGCACCAACCAGGGCAGACGAGCTCTCCAGAGGGTCTTGCGGTCGTCTGACTCCGCCCTGAGCTGGCTGACCCGGGGTGCTTCTCAATATGCCTCCTTGTGTCCTCGATCCTCCATCCTCTTCCTATGACCCGGAAATCGATCGAGCTTCGCCATCTTGAAGGAGATCTCAATTCTCTAATTGCACCGTGAGGAGGCGAGGAGCGAGCACGGAGGAGGCTTATGAGCGAGGATACACAGTGTATGCTTTTAAGTGTTTTACCGACTTAGCGTGACCTCTTCACGTCTTCACCAATCGCGATTGAGTGTAAACCTTTTGTAATTGCTGATTCTGTTTTGATTCAGTTTATTTTCGATATATTTTTAGGCCAGTTTTAATCACGTTTTTTACGTGTTTATTTTAGTGGCTTATTGCTTTTTAATTGAATGCCTTTATTGTCATTGTAAAATGTATTTATTGATTTGTAGTAGGTGTATTTAGTTAGGGCTCAAATGAAAAAAAAAACGCATTACCATTTATAACTGTTGTGTAAAATTCTTTCTACATAGGACTGATGAGGAGACAGTTAATCAAAGGATGCATGAATCTTCATGAACTTCAATATATAATACTGAAATCACTTTAATTTCATTATACAATTGTATGTAGCCTGTTTTTTGTACAGTGTATTGTACAATTGTATAACACAAATGTTTGTTTTGTTAAAATACAAGAACTGTTGTAGACGTTTGAGTTTTATCAAATGAAAAAAAAAGACATCTTTGATATTTTGCGGAGTTTGAAACCATTACAACATATCAAATAATCCCAACGTGTGTGTGGTTGGTGTGGTGTGGTGTCATCATTAATTGACGACGCTTTGAAGTGACGCTTTAGGAAGCGAGGACATGTCATTTCGCTTGATTCGATTTCTCCGACCTCGCGGCCTTTCCTCTCGTCCTTCTCCCGCATCCTCAAGGGGTGGAGCTAAGGAGCAAGGAAAGGACGCGAGGACGCACAAATAAAGAATTGAGAAGCACCCCTAGAGTCCTAGACCATCACTGTACACATTTTCACTGCTTTTTCTGCACAATGCCAGTTAAATACCTTGTATCATGTGCTTTTTCTTACTTTACAGTTTGTTTTTATACACTGTATTTATATTTTATGTTATGTACAAATACTCTTTTTTTTCATTTCACTCTGTATATGTCTGTACATGTCTGCATGCCTTCCACTGGCTCATATAGATATAGATATACAAAACTGACAGTTGTGGGTTTGATCCCCAAGGTTGTCGCTTATTCATATAATTTATATTACTTGTTCCAGATGTGCTCTACAAGGCTTGTCGCGGTCATGTCTGGTCAACTGTTGTGTTTGTATGTGTATTTGTATGTATGTTGAGATGTATGTTCACCACCTGCCAACATCAAGAAAAATTCCAAGTTCTGTAAAGTGCTCTCTATAGGACATGGCAATGAAGCATTTCTGAATCTGAATAAATAATTATCTTTAGTGTTATTATAAATTTAAAAACAGGTTTATTTCAAGTGTGGCATAACGTTTGTGTGAAATGTCAAAAATGTGTTTCTAACAACATTAATTTACATGTATTTTCTGATATACTATCTACTATTATTTATTAAAAATATTTAATACCGTAACAGTTTTGGTTTTGAACAGCAATACTGCAACAGTAATACTTGCAACTTCTGCACAACATGCCAAATAATGCAATAATCCAGCTATCGTTTAAAATAACTTTATTCACTTTTGCTTTTAAAGGAACTTCCACAAAATGAATGTTTAAAATGTTCATTTGATGACGAGAGTTTCTGGCTGAATGGAGAAGCACATACTCCGTGCAGTAGGTTAGCGAAGACGAGTGAGAGACACAGAAAGAAAAGAAAGTGGGAGGGAGACAGAAGGAAAGAAGGAAAGAAAAGGAGTCTTGCTTCAGTCTAAAGTTGTATCAGTTTCGGTTGTGACAGTTTTTCAGTTAAATTCCTTTATTGTTTCACAACAGAAGCTGTGATCTGATTGGACGATACCTCAGAGACCTTGCACTGCGCAAACATTTGTCCTTTTACAAAATTAAATGCGTTTCTGGGGGCGTAACATCCTAAAAGCAAAAGTACATCATCATAATCTACACACTCATCAGAAAGAGAGAGAGAGAGGGGAAAATCTACAAGTTTGTGTTCAGTGGTGTTAAACAGTGCCGTTATTGAATCCCATTGGTCCTTACAGAAGAGCATGAGTGACAGGCCTGAATCGGAAGAGACAGAGAGGATGTTTGCTGTGTGTGTGTGTGTGTGCATGTGGGATGGAGATCCAGTGGCTGTGATCTGAACCTCTCTGCTCAAGACTCCGTCTGTCTCACTTTAGTAGATCTTTAATGGCCTCGCTCTCGGCCGCCTCAAACGCACTGAGCCCATCTGGACCTTTCCGTCCCTTATCAGCACCCTGTAACACACATGATGAGTCACTGCAGATGGTCAAGCTTTAGCGTGTCATTAGTTACAGCAGTTATTTATGCATCTTATAATTATAATGACATAATCATATTATTCAAAGGCGGATCCGGTATGGTGCTGATGCAGACACAGACAACAACCAAACACTAAACAAGAACGTTTGAATGTGAAGTGATTGGTTGTTGTGTTGAGATGTGACTTTATTGTGAATTTTAAATATCCATTTGTAGAGCATCAAGTGTGTTTTCAATAAAGCTGAAGGTCGCATGTTGTGTTGTGTTGAGCTGCTCTGCTCAGCAATAGGTTTGCGGTGTGTTAGGTTCAATGAATCGAACAATTAAAGAGTAAAGGGGTGTAATTCACTGCAACGAAATGGTCAAGATTAATCTGAATACTACGGACCACTCACAATAGGCACATTCCATTCTCCAATTGATTCACATGTTCATTTTATGCATTGGGGTGGTGACAAATTTTAAAATAGCGGCTAACTAAGCGTGAGGAGTTATTTATTCAGAATGATTTTGCAATTGAGGAAGTGGAGTTCGTCTCATAAAAACAGATGAGGAATAAACAAGTAACAAATTTCTCTGTGTTTCTCTGGAATAAGTAAATTTTTTAACTTTGTACGATCAGATATCTCCAAGTGCATTTAAATTAATTTAAATAATTAATGAATTGTTGTTTAATCTGCATACTTTCTCAGGATATCTAGTGTGAAGATGGCACATTACCTAAAAAGACAATTCATTACACATGAAGCCGCTATAACATACATTGCACTAAAGCAAAAAAACCTGGATTATTGTTTCTTCTGTGTAATTCCACTATGGAATTACAGGTCGGGCCCCCTTGAGATCAGATTAGGTCGTACGACACACATACGACACTCCTGCTTTAAAGAATTTCAGCCCCTGGTGCATCTGATAGAGTGTGAGTGTGTTCCTCTGAAGAATGTGCAGTGCTAACAAAACCTGGTCATGTGACCATGTGATGTCACGGCCCAACACACACACAAAAAGCTTTTCTGCTTCACTTCACAAACACTGTTTTTTGTGTTGTCTAGCAAACAAAAGTTTGGCTCCACACAGACAAACAACTGGAGGTTTCAGCAAAGGTGATTCGGACATTAGATTCACCATTACATATTTATTTGCTTTTGTGAGATTTATTATACCTTATCTAGAAGAATCTTGACACAGGTCAAATGACCCTCGTAAGTGGCCGACAGCAATGGAGTGATGCCGTGTTTATCTGCAGCCTGAGAGAGAGAGAGAGAGAGAGAATATCAGCACTGTTCAGATGGCTCTTATCAGACGAGTATGCAGGACCAAATGGTCTTTTTTGAGAAGCTCCAGATGAAATACATTGTGATTTATGGGCTCGCTGAACCACAAACAAGAGCAAGAAAAAAAAAACTCAAACCAAAAAAATCCATGACACACCATACTGAGACTACAGACATTAGGAAGAGGAAAAAAATGATTACCAACTGAATTATTTTAGAACTATTATTTTATTCCATTAAATCGGTCCATCTGTCTGTCTATCTATCTCCATCAATCAATCTATATGTACGTATGTATGTATGTATATATAATGTATAACTACTTATTTACAAATAAATTTATATTTAGACACACACACACTAGTATGTGTTAAAAAATGAATGAGAGATCCATGCAATCATCAGTAGCTCAGAACAACCGGGTCATCTGACCCCGTAACCTTTTAATCCTCAGTATTGGACAACAGAAGTGACTCACGTTGACATCAGCTCCTTTTGACAGCAGGAACTCCAGCATCTCGGCCTGACCACAGTCAGCGGCGTAATGCAGCGGCTTCCTGCCGCCCTCCAGGGTCCGGTTCACATCCTCCGCCTGCAACAGACCATCACTTTGGCGCATGACCAGAATAAAACCAGGCGCATGAGTGTGTTCTTCACCAACAAACACATACACAAGCAAGCGTCAACTTCTAGTTACTTTAACAATCCAAGTCATTATAATTTTCACGTGTCATTATCACAAACAGCAAGGTGCTACTTCATCGTCCCAATGTCATCATCAAACACATTCTTCATCTCCATATCCTTCAGCAACACCAACAGGAGCATCAAACATCCTCACGCTCCACACCATCAAAGAGCAGCGTCGCGTTTTATCATAATCATCACGTTTCATCAGCGTTGCGTCAAACGCCAAACTTCATCAAAGTCTCCCAATATCCCTCTTTATCAATTAGCATTACCATAATTATAAATGTAAATATAAAACAGAGAAACTGCAGATGTATAATAAACCAGGTTAGTTAGCTGGTCAGTGGGGGTCTAGTTAACGCCCGCCTGTGGGTTTGGTCACGTCATGGCTTTGCTCTCTGCACATCGTTGCTGTTTTACACCAGCCTTTCTGCTAAACTAGTCGCGGGTTAACCCGCAGCGCGCTAGAGGAGCGAGAGCAACAGGTTGTGGAGGGCGTTTCAGGACGAGCTCTGACACGCTGCTCTGCTCTGCTCGCTCACTATCTGCAGGGTTTGTGGAGAAACCACTGGAAAGTCCTCGTGCACAAGGTCAAAGCAGTGCAGACACCACCACTGACCGCCGTCGCTAATCACTTGTGTGTGCGTGTGGCTCACACCTTCACCAGAAGCGTCTTCACTTCATCCAGATCTCCATTCTTCAGGGCCCACATCAACTCCTTATCCCCCATCTCACCTGGAACACACGCGCGCAAACTGTCACGGCGGGAAGCGGCTCGCGTGTCCAGTCGCGTCACGTCCGTAGTAAAGGACGGAGTTATTTTGACTCACCGGGTTCAGCGCGCTTCTTGGGGTTTGATAGAAAGTTTGAGATCAGACGCTGACGGGAACCGCCTCGACTTCAGCCAACAGCGGCACGAACTTCCGCTTTCCGACCGACGGTTGAGACCATATCAAAATAAAAGTCTTCGTCCTCGCCGGCCGCTGAGGATAGGACGGTCACTAGAGTCGTACAGAACCCGTGAAAAATTTAAATAAATAAAAAAATGTACAAAAATCAATAAAAAACATTTAATTACCAAAAACAGGATGAAACAGATCATCACACCGATAACAATAGTGACATGATACATTTATATTCTCTTACATTATTATTTTGTGTGTTCTTTTTCCTTATGTTGCACCAAACGGAGTAGTGTTCTCAATTTAATTAATAAAGGCATTCTATTCTCTATTCCATTCTATTTGATTGTACAGTACTGTATTTGATACATCACATGTAAACAAGACAAAGCATTGACATGAAAATGTCCACCAGAAATTTATATGATACAAGTATAACATTGATTAAAAACCCCCAATAACAATAAGTTACCAAGAAGTCCAAAATGGCTGTTTTATATATAAACAACAAATACTAAAATGGCTTGCCGGAATTTATGTCTTTTTGACGGAACACCAAAAATCTGATGCTTTTTTGATGCTGGAGTTCAACCAGCACATTAAAACCTGCAATCAGAGGAGACGATGCAGTAAATTAGTTTCTTCTGGAAGCCTCCAACCACACAAACACACTTCTACACCACACTGCATAACCTCTATTTCCCTGAAATATGGAGGATGACAAGCCTAAATGACTCTAATATTGCCTGAAATAGGGTCTTGAAACAAACCTAATCCAGCTAGAGGACAAACGCATGAATAATACAGAGCGTGTGTCTGACAAGGGCTTTACAAAGCAGCTCTGAAGAAACGTCAGCTCTCAGAATGATTGCAGGCGATATCTCACACACAGCCCAGGACAACAGCGCTGCCGCGGTCACATGCTCCTCATACAGGAAAACTGAGAGGACTTTTTTTATTTTACCTAGACAAGCCTTAGAAAAGAGAGGTCACGTCTGGTCAAACCAGATCTGAGGGATCTCCCAGAACGCCCTGCTTCCTCCCATCATCCATCAGCACCGTCCGACCCAGGTGACCTCATTACCAGAAAATCTTCTAACGCCAGATCTCCACACATTTTTTTGTCCATTTCAGCTGAAGGCCAAAGAAGAAATGTAGTTTGCATGTGCAAATTACGTTTTTATCTGTTTACTGATATTCAGGAAAAAAGATCTGAGACTGAAGAACCCGACAACGTGTTGAAATATGACTGTTAAGCTCTTAAAGAGTTATGAGCTGCATGATGTTCCTGTGGAGAGATAAGCATACACACACGTGCACACACACACACACAGTCTGTTGAGAATCTATCTGTGTGTGTGTGTGTGTGTGTGTGTGTGTTTGTGTGTGGAAGCATGCACGCGCGTGTGTCCAACAGGAGGCAATGTTCTGGAAAGCAATGAGATGCTTGAACCTCCTGCTGATTTCCCATCATGCTTTGCTCCTTCTGCTGCTATTGAGTTGATGAGAGGTGTGTCTGTGTGAGTTACACACACTTTGCACACTCCATTTACCCTTCAACTAGCACAAGCTCACAGAGAGAAATAAATAAACTGACAAGGGAGAGAGAGAGAGAGAGAGAGAGGGAGACAGAGGTAGAGAGAGAGAGAGATAGAAAGCTATAGAGCAAGAGAGAGGGAGTAAGAGAGAGATAGAGAGAGCTCGTTTCACCACAGCATGAGCAGGTTTATACTGTGGAAATAAAGGCTCTTATGGCTTTTGCTTCTATTATTTAGCATTCCACTGTAAAACCTACTCACTGTAGCAAAACTGCGCTTGCTCTCTAGTCACACACACATGCACACACACACACACACACACACACACACACACACACACACACACACACACACACGCACACACACACACACACACACACACACACACACACACACACACACACACACACTCAGATTAGTGGAAGCTGGATGAACTTTGGCAGAACATCATAATTGTCTCAAACATGACTAACGAGCTGAATGTGTTACTGTAAAAATACAGCTGCTGCAGATACGTAAATAAAAAACATCTGCAAAACTAAACAATGTTTTTTCAGAGAGAGATATTTAACGGAGCATAATTGAAAAAATGATAAATAAATGAATTATTGCACAATCAACTGTAAATTACATCTTGATAATACTGACACACACACAAACACACTAGATATTATTATTTATCATGATTTATTGCTCATTGAAGCAGCTCATGTGAGGTTGACCCAACTCAACAATAACTGCACAATTAAGCACAGACATATTGACAGAGCTGTACATAATTCCAGGGTGTGTGCGTTTGTGTGTGTGAGCAACAAAGAGAGAGAGAGGAAAAGAGAAAGGGGGAGAGTGAGACAGATAGAAAGAGAAGTGGGGGGGGGATAAAAGATAGAGGGAGAGAGACAGAGGAAGAGAGAAAGAATGGGAGAGAGAAAGAGTGTTAGAGCCGAGAGAGAGAGAGAGAGAGAGAGAGAGAGAGAGAGAGAGAGAGAGAGAGAGGCCTAATGTAAACACATCTCTTTTGTCTCGTTCTCCAGCTGCAGGGGACAAGCGACATTAAAAATCTCCACAGCAAAAACCATTCTGCACTATTACACACAGCAACCTCATGGCCATTTACTCTCTCTCTCTCCCTTTCTTCCTCTTTTGTGTGCCTGTGTGTATCGATTCTTTCATAAACACACGCTGAGCGGACGACTTACTGTGGGTCGATCCGGGTGAAACCACTGAAACACTTGTGAAAGAGAAAAAAAGTCATACTATAGTGCAATAATTCTTACTACTGTTGTAAAATGCGATAACTACTGGGGAAAGAGAGAGACGGTGATAGAAAAAAAGAAAGAAAAAAAGAAAAAAGGAAAGAAAGAAAGAAAAAGAGAGAGAGGCAGAGAGAGAAAAAGAGACAGAAAGAGACCGACAAGATGGAGACAGAGAGAGACAGGTGGACAGAGAAAATGTCAAAAAGAGATATTGAGAAGGAGAGACAAAAAGAGACAGAGCAGAGATTTTCATCTGGAAAAGACTGAAACAGATCTTACTCTTTTTAACAGAATGCTGAGACGTAAGAGAAATACATTATCATAATACATTATAATAATAATAATAATAATAATAATAATAATAATGAGTATTTGTAAGGCGCTTTTCACAGTTTTAACTGTCTCAAAGCGCGCGTGTAAATATGTAAGGGAAATGTTGCTTTTTATTCAATTTGTCGTCTGGATTGTTGGTGTTAACTAAGTGGCTGCGGTTATGACAAGACAAAGACCAAATTATGTGTGTATGCCCGAATCAGAGTGAACGCTGGTGCAGATTGGCTGCCGCTGCACTCCCGGGCAATTGGTGTGCGTGTGAATGTCGTGTGTCCTCCTGTAAGGTGTCCTTGAAGGTCTCGAAAGGCGCCACAAAAATAAAATTGAATGTATTATTATTATTATTATTATTATTACATCAGACCCATTTCATATTTCAATCCCTTTCGGATGAGGCTGTCTCTGTTGGTGGCGTAACATTTTAGGCCTGCTTGTTTTTCTGTCACAGCAAAAGAGAAAACAATTTAATAATTAACATTTAATAATGCTAATATACGCATTTCAAATTTATCATTGCATATACAGTATTGTATTCTTCAATCTTTTTTTTCCCCGAGTCCAATTTTATTATGGCTATTATGTTTGGTCTGTTGTTTTGCACCGCAATTGTTTTGTCGAATGCAAATTTAAATTGAAAACACTTGATTGAAATTAAAATTGAGCCAGAGGGAGAAGAGGCAGAGAGATGGAGAGAGAAAGAGTGACTGCGAGAGAGAGAGAGAGAGAGAGAGAGAGAGAGAGAGAGAGAGAGAGAGAGAGAGAGAGATGGACAACGGGGGAGGGGGGAAGAAGGGGGTGCAGGCTGACATTTTTAAAAGTTTAATGTGCTTGTGTTTCACTGGCAACAAGATCGTTTCAAATATAGAATGTGACCACAAGCACAGTGGTGAAAAAAGAAGATATAAAAATAAAATATAATACACATTTTAACTCACATCGCTAATTTTCAAAAAAAAAAAAAA
>CM051496.1:6361451-6405736 GCA_028031935.1 Paedocypris micromegethes
AAAAAAAAAAAAAAAAAAGGAAGAATTCAGAGGTTCATGGGTTTTGTGAATCAAGCCTTCTGCAGGTCCTGTTTGTGAACAGTGCTTTTATTTGTAATCAGACAACTTCTGGATGTGGTTCATAAAATTTTAACTCAAGCTGATTTTTATGATTCAATAATTTGCTTATATTGTTTTGAATACAAGTTACATGTGTTTCATTCAAGTGAAATCAAAATGTAAATGTGTATATATACAACTATACAGAATGTATTTTCATTAAGTGCTGACAAATGTACTAACAATCTCTAATAATTAAAATGAATATATTAATACCTAATAAAATTGAAACACACACACAAAAAAATAAAGAACAAATACTGTCAAATTTGAAGTTCAGGAGTAAAGCATTTATTCAGCAAAATACATAACCATCAAAGCTAAATGTTTTGGTCAAAATAAACACAAAAGAAACCATAAGATTCCACCTGCAATAAAACAGAGGCTGAGTGTGTGCGTGCATGCAACCATGTGCGTACATTTTTTTTAACTTGCAAAAAATGTGAATGTTCTGCTCTGTGATGCTTTCGATGAAGAAGTAAAAATCAGCATGAGAGTGGAAACAGAGATTTAATGAGTCTCTTGGATCATTTGCTTCCTCCTTTAATTAGATTTTAAATGTCAAAAGATGAAACTTTCTTTGTGTGAGTGTGTGTGTGGGGGCTGCTCGTCATACAAAAGTCCATGTGGCACAGTTGATAATTATCTGACCACATCAACGGATAAACTATAAAAAACTCTTAAAGAAATGAAGTAGGAATCTTCTGACCTCCATGTCTCAGCCTGAAATAGCGCAACAGTTGTGCATCAGACACGTCTCATTACCACACAAGATCCGCTGCGATTGGAGTGTTGTAAAGGGGGGTCTTTAGGACCCGGTATAAATGCGATTAGGGCGTCTCTGTCGTATGACATCATCAAACATTTCAGACTAATGGGAGGCTCATCACCATAGAAACCAGAAGAATCTATATGTTGGCAATGGAAGATCACGGCAAGCTCAGACACAAACACAACAAGGGGGGTTACTCTTCACACTTGCTTTCTCTCACGCTTCAATACAAGAGGCTCGTGTGTCATTAATCATAGAAGAGCAAAAAAACAAACACTGGACTCCTGGTGCGCACAAACACACACTGTATCACTAACTGTCTCTTCATTTAACAAGCAGCAGCATCTCAAACACTTTACAAGAGACTTTCTATTCAATTCACTTACAGTATATTAAACTGAAGCCACTTGGGTTCAGTATCAAGTGTAAAGGCTCTGATCTGAGACCACTTTAGTTCAGTATTAAGTGCAAATGCTTTGATCCTAGGTCACTCTAGTTCTGTATCAAGTGTTAAGGCTCTGAAGTCACTTTAATTCAGTATCAAGTGTAAAGGTTCTGATCTGAGGTCCTTTTAGTTCAGAATCAAGTGTAAATGTTGTGATCTGAGGCCACTTCAGTTCAGTATCAAGTGTAAACGCTCTGGTCTGAAGTCCCTTCGGTTCAGTATCAAGTGTAAAGGCTCTGAATTCACCTTAGTTCCGTATCAAGTGTAAAGGTTCTGTTCTGAGGTCATTTTAGTTCAGGATCAAGTGTAAATGATGTGATCTGAGGCCACTTCAGTTCAGTATCAAGTGTAAAGGCTCTGATCTAAAGCCACTTCTGTTCAGTATCAAATGTAAAAGCTCTGATCTGAGGTCACTTTAGTTCAGGATCAAGTGTAAATGCTCTGAGCTGAAGCAACTTCAGTTCAGTATCAAGTGTAAACCGGGTGATCTAAAGTCACATTTAGTTAGAATCAGTTATAATGCATGCAGTGATCCGAAGGCCTCTCAATTCTTTAAAATACTCTGATCTTAAGTCCTTTCAATTCAGTGTCAAGTGTAAATCTTCAGATTTGAAGTCACTTTATTTCAGTATCAAAATTAAACTCTCTGATCTGACGTCACTTCAGTTTAATATCTACTAAAATCCCTACTTTCGGAAGTAAGTTTAGTTTAGCATCAAATATAAACCCTCTGAATTGTAATCACATAAGTTTAGTATCATGTCTAAATGCTCTATTATGAAATAACTTAACATTTTACAATGTCCGATCTTAAGTCAGCTCAATTCAGTTTGTAATTCAAATTGTAATGCTCTTCTTTGCCACAATTTAGATTCTTAACAATGGTCTGCCGACCACACGTCTTAACGAAAAAAACCAGGAGCTTTCGTTGTCAGTCCCTCTCACCCTCGCTCGCCCCAGGCTGTGTTGGAATGATTTTAGCGAGAGTGGAATAAAGCTGAGGGAAATGAGATCAGCAGGTCTGATGAAGGTGTGGGAGTGAATCTCAGCTGCGGATGGAGAAAAGGCCAACAAAAACCCCAAAACATTCATCTAGTGATGGGAAATGGGATTGCGGCTTCTTCGTGGCTTATTCACCAGATTAAAGGCATTTTGGACACTGAATGTCACGGAATCAAGCAAGGAATGCAAGGAAGAAAACTGTCAAAAGATTTATCTGTCTGATAAAGATTAATGTGATGTCTAGTCTTAGTATATTTCAAGCGCATTTGTCTTATCTTATACATTCTTTATAAATACCCAGTGATTCACCAGAGCCTGGAGAAGCACTGCACATCAGGTCAATGAGTTTTAGCTTTGGCGAACGGGTTTTCTGGGGATTGATCTGCTGCGGGTTTAATGAAGAAGGCGACTGTGTTCAGCACTGTTGTGAGTCCTCGATAAGGACACGATGGAGGCGCTGGACAGAAATAAAGAAAGACTTGTGTGATTCTCCTGCAGAGCTGAATACCGCATGTCAGCACCTGATAAATATGTGCCATCATTACTAGTATGTGTGTGTGTGTGTGTGTGAGGTCTGTTAACTGATACAGTCGAGTGTCTTTCTGAGTCTGAGATAAGACACAAACTCTTTCTCTCTTTCTCACCTGATGGACGAGAGTTCCCTATCTGTTTTTCTTTCTCTCCTAAGGGACAAATAAAAACAATGGCCTCTCTGTCTCTCTCCGTCTCGCTCTCACAAACACACACGTGATGGACGAGAACTCGCTATCTTTCTTCTTTCTTTCCTAGGTGACAGTGAAAACTATAGTGTCTCTTTCTCTCTCTCTTTCTATGTGTTCTATTACATATATAGAACGCACATGTATAGAAACCATAGTCTGAATTTCGCTCCTGATCTGTGTTTTTTTTTTATCTTTCTTCTACTCCTTCACTCTCTTCTGAGAAGCAGATATAGAAACCATGGCCTCTCCAGATGAACGATAACTCTCTCTCCCTCCTCTCTTTCTCTGGATAGACGAGAATTCTCCTTCTTTCTTTCTGCGCAGAGGGACAGATATAGAAACCACAGACGTCTCTCTCTCTCTCTCTCTCACAGCCTCGGCTCTAATCAGACTCTCGTCCACCCACTCTATTTCCTGACATGCTGGAATAACACACACGTCTCCCAGCGGCTGCTCATCAAACAAATCCATAATTCATCTCTACAGAGATCTCTCTCTCACACACACACTTAAGTACATAACGGAGACAGGGACGCTCATATATCATATGTGACACATACATGTGGGTTTCCTGTGTGTTTTACTGGTTTGTGTTTAGTCGCCTAAGGGACGTCCCTTAACCTGCTGAAATAATAGATTTAACACACGCGTGGACACACTCCTGCGGTGCTGGTAATAACATAACATCATTGCAAGCCTTTATTATACAAACTACTGTAATTTCCACAAGCAGGGAAACAGAAAAACGTCAGAAATCAGTGACCTGCCGCTGTCTTATCATTCAATTATGACATTCTGAATTTTATTAAAATGATCAGGAACTTTCAAAAGAGGAAAAGCTTTTTGAACACGCACACGCACACACACACACGTACACACACACATGCAGAGAAATGGGCAATGTATTTTTTAAAAATGCAGACTTACACAAATAAAATTAGCGTGTCAGCTATTTTAATCAGTGTTTTATTTTTTAAAGAGAAAAGTACTATGATACTTTATTGCTTAAGACAGAGAGCGAGAGAGAGAGAGAGAGAGAAAGAGAAAATGGGGTGAATAAAGTTAGTTGGAGTGGAAGAGAGAGAGATGGGAGAGTGGTGTGCGGTGCTGTGAGTGAGAGAAAAAGTGAGAGAAATGGAACGAGAGAGAGAAAGACAGAAAAGGAAAGGAGATAGTAGGTTTTTAGAGAATACATGAGAAAAGGGGGAGAAAAAGAAGAGTGAGAGAGAGAGAATGAGAGAGAGAGTGAGAGAGGTAAAAGCAGTCAAGGGTCGGGTTGCCATGTTTATTGATTTTGCCGTGTAACTGAATCACACTGTGTTCTCATGACAAAAAGCCCCATAAATCTCAACTGCAGTTCAAGTGTTCAACCCTCATTCACCGAGAGCAGGTCAACAGAGCAAGTCTATCTCACCTGTGCTAATCTCTCTCTCTCTCTCTCTCTCTCTCTCTCTCTCTCTCTCTCTCTCTCTCTCTCTCTCTCACCTGCAGTAATTACAACACACTTAATGAATTTTGATTGTGAGATGCTGCTAATCACGTTAGCAAATCCCACTGTCACTAAACAAAGCCTTAGAGAGAGAGACAGAGAAAGAGAGGTGACAAAGAAAGAGAGATAGATTAATAGATTAGGGCAGACCGATAAGAAAAGTGGAGAGAGAGAGAGAGAGAGAGAGAGAGAGACGGAGAGAAAGAGGACAACAGAGAAAACAAGAGGAGAATTAAAAATTACAGGAAAAAAAGGGTTGAAAAAGAAGAAGGGACAAGAAGGGAGGTGCTTTTTAACATCATTTGACAACAAGTGTGAAAAAACAGCCTTGATGTGATGAGAGAGAATCTTCCAGAATTTGTTTTGAGCCAGAGAGAAAGTCAATCGTAATTTCTCCTGCGGCTCAAACTCAAATACTGAATATTTTCACACTTCACACCAGAATTACTGAAGCATCACCTTACTCGTCCTTCTCCCGACTTCTCGTATTCTGTAACATCAGAGAGCGAAAGATATAAAGAGAGAAACAGTCATCGAAGGAGAACGACAGAGGGAGAAAGAGAGAGAGTAACGTGAAGGGAGAAAGACAGAGAAAGAGAGAGAATCAGACAGAGAGAGTGACATGGAAGGTAAAAGACACAAAGAGAGAGAGAGAGAGAGAGAGAGAGAGAGAGAGAGAGAGAGAGAGAGAGAGAGAGAGAGGGAGAGAATGAGAGAGAAATGGAGGGAAAAATGAAAGACAGACTGAGATAGAGAGAGAATCAGAAAGAGGGGGGTGACAGAGAGAAACAGAAACTCAAAGAGAGAGACAGGGAGAGAGAGTAAGACAGAGAGAGAGAGAGACAGGGAGAGAGAGTAAGACAGGGAGAGATAGAGACAGGGAGAGAGAGTAAGACAGGGAGAGAGAGTAAGACAGGGAGAGATAGAGACAGGGAGAAAGAGTAAGACAGGGAGAGAGAGAGACAGGGAGAGAGTAAGACAGGGAGAGAGAGAGACAGGGAGAGAGAGAGAGAGAGAGAGAGAGAGAGAGAGAGAGAGAGAGAGAGAGAGAGAAAGAGAGAGAGAGTGATGTGTCAGACACTGATTAAAAAACGAGCAAAGGATTTGACACGTGTGTGATCGGTTTGTGTAGTAGCATATATGTTTACTGTACGTGAAGAGTGTTGCATTCTGGGAAACAGACCACACAACAGGAAAATGGTTCCAGCCTGACACCTTAAAAAGCTTTGAGAGGAGAGGAGAGAAGAGGTGAGGGAGGTGGAGCGCGTTAATGGCTGTCTCGCCCCACTGTTGTGTAGTTGTGCGTCTGCGCTCGCTGCATGCACTAATATATATGATAATCACTGCCGCACACGCAGCGCTGCCATCCCATAGGAGACCCACTGTCTCACTCGCCCAGCATTCACCGTTACAGAGCGAGAGAGAGAGAGAGTCTCCAGAGGCTCACACACACACACACACACACACACACACACACACACACACACACACTAACTACGTGTAAGTGTGTGCTGTGGACAAATTCTAATTCATAATGTAAACGATCAGAGGAAAGCAATGCGAGTTATTCCATTATAATTGCTTGTTTTCTAATTTAATCTTCTTGAATCATTGATTTCATTTTGCGACAAATTATCATACTTTTTCATTGCTGTGTCACGGAACGTGGCACACACTTCCTGTATTGGTGGTCAACCAGTCGAAGAGCGCAACACACACACACACACACACACACACACACACACACACACACACACACACACACACACACACACACACATTACAAACTTGTGTCATTTTTACCATGAGGACTGTGGGAAATTTGAAGACCTGAAGGAAACCCTCAGAAAAACTTCATGCAAACTTCAATCAGAAAGGCTTATACCGGGCCTCAAACTAGATGCCACCGTGTCGTCGGACAAACCATAAGCTCTGATTTGAAATTACTGCAAATGTAACAGCAAAAGTTAAACGACCTGAAGAGTGTGTGGAAGAAAAATGATAATGAGACTCTACAAAATACTACATTTCAATATCTATTTTTCTATATTATTAATGTTGCAGCAGTAATTAATACAATGTAATAATTTATAAAATGCACATTTCAAATATAAAATTTCAAAATTGATTTACAAATCAAATACATAAATAATACAAACATGCTTTGCATACTAATTCTATAAACAACATTGGATTCAAATATACATCATAAACAACATCTGAATGTCAAATTCAGATCTACGTCTGCAAAATATTATAAACTGTTTTACAAAGTGTTTTTCTTTCCCGCCGCAGACGTCTGCGACAACTCTCATTTATTTTTATGCAAATATCAAATATTAGTTGGGAAAGAAAGTGAATTAAATCTGAGATGACAACAGGGTGAAACTTGCTGCATTTACATTTTTTTTCTATTTCATTTTCCCCCAATGCAAATGATTTTATTAGATTAAAAAATGCAAAGTGTTTCTGATCATAACAGTTGCAATTACTTTTATATTAATTTTTATGCAAATTCAAAGCATTAGTTGGATCTGAAACTAGATGAAAGGGTGTGTTTTTGTGAACAGAACAAAATGAAATCTACTAAAACAATTGTATGCAAATGCACTGCATTACGGGAAATAACAACAGTAATAAATATAATTATAATAAGGTTGAAGTTTCCGAGATTATATAAACAATACTGCTACATTAAACAAGTAACGTACGTGATACATTAACTCAACTAATTCTAAACTAACCAGGAAAGCACTTTATTGTCTCTGATGAATACTACAAGTACAAACTAGTGTACACTACACTAAAATGCACAATTCAGTGTCCTAAAAACACTATAACGCTAAAAAACCAAGTGTACACTGCAATATCTAGTGCACACCTTTGTATTGAACACAATAAAACCTAGTTCAAGTTCAAGTTTATTACTATAGAGCTTTTATTAGTTCCAGACCAACACGAAGTCGCTAAAGACTAGTGCACACTATAATATCTAGTGCTCACTTCAGTCCTAATTGCC
Source organism: Paedocypris micromegethes (assembly GCA_028031935.1). Lineage (NCBI taxonomy): Eukaryota > Metazoa > Chordata > Actinopteri > Cypriniformes > Paedocypris > Paedocypris micromegethes. The sequence goes on from CM051496.1 coordinate 6,369,000, forward strand.
TAGAATATACTACAACAGATTTTGATAAACACTATAGTAATCCCTCGCTACTTCGCGGTTCGACTATCGCGAATTTACTGTTTCGCTGATTTTTTTCTTTATTACATGTATTCGCGGATTCATTTTTTTACCGACCGTATCTCGGCGGAGGATGGTCGCAGTGCCTCGAGACGGACCGCCGCCACGCGCGTCTCCCCGCGAAGAAGCAAATCGTTATGTCGGACGTCCCGACGCGACCACCACCGGGCCGCCAGCTGTGGAAAACGCCGCCCGTGTCTGCGCGCGTACGCTCCCGCCCGATCCTCCCGTTCGCACCCTTTGAAAATTATTATCTCCGCGGGGACAACGCGTGCGGCGGGGAGATGTTTGTTAACATTACTTTAATAAAGAATACTACTTAAAAAAGTGTTGTTTGAATAAGTGTTAAATAAATATGTAAATGTTGTGCCTCCACTTCGCGGATTTTCACCTATCGCGGTCGGGCTTGGAACGTATCTACCGCGATAAACGAGGGATTACTGTACAGTCTAGTGAATGTAACATGTTGGCTTCTTCCAAAACACCTAGTGCACACTACAATATCTAGTGCACACTACAGTAACAAACACAACAAAACCTATTGCACAGTACAATAATGAATGCAACAAAACCTAGTGCACACTACAGGTTCAAAGTTAAGTTCGGAGCATTTGTAAGGCGCTTTGTACAAAGCATTTGTACAACGATTTTGATGAACACTACAGTCTAGTGAAGTCACACGTTGTCTTCTTCCGATACACCTAGTGCACACTTCAATATCTGGTGCATTATTAAGTCTCTTATAAGCACTAAAATCCCTGGTGTAATCTTCAGTAAACACTTCAGCTTAGCGCACACTATTTCAGGACCTTGTGCACTGGCGAGTGGATACCATTCTGCAGGCAATTGTGTTTTACACAAACAGATAAATCAAACGTTGTGAAGCAAATGAACAAGCGGCGGAAGGCGCACAGCAGCATTAGCAGCTCATTAGCGCTCGCGCTAGCACACAAGCTTCATCAGATGTTTACTTCACTGCACAAACCAGGACAGCGTGACAGCCGCAGAAACACTTCCTTAACTGGGAGAAAAACACACCAGTTAAAGATGTTCATGGCTTATTTGCAATCACCTTCAAGACATCAACAGAGAAAGAGGACATGGGAAATATTGACATTCACAGCATTGAGTTTGTCAGACGCTTCCGACTAGTCCACGCTCACTTTGAAACTCAAACCAGACGCTTTCCTGTTGCAAGCGCCGGGCTCAGTGTGATGTAATTGGCATCACGAGAGCGATAACTCGTGTCAGGGCAACAAACAGGGAGATTGATTCCTCCTGTGGATTCCCTGGATGCCGTGTTGTCTGCTGTGTTTGCAGGGACCCTAATGAGGGCGCATTAGTGAGCGCACTTTGGCAGCAGCTTAGGGAAAGGACTTTTTTCTCTGGACAGCTGCCAGTCGTCTTGTCAAACTCTCTCTCACGTTCTCGCGCTTCTCATACGGAATCCACACGCACGTGATAAGTCCGACCATGCGCCTGCCAATGAAAAACTACCGAGTGACAGCCAGCGTGAGCAGAGCACCACTGAACCAGGCTTCTGGGTAATCATAACAGATTCAATCATGAAGCGACGAAGCTGCAAGTCTCGTCGAGAGCTTCCATCAGTAGAGCTCGTGCTCGCATTTTAGTGGATGTTGTGTATGATTAATTGAAAAATAATCTAAATCGACGTTCAGAACTTATGCTCATGTTTCCTAGTAAGAACTTGGTGATGTTATCATGTCACTATATGAACATGATTTTACACCAAGATCACCTTATGGTACAGTGTTTAGAAGAGTTTGATTTTTATAACAACAATCTGTTGTTTACATTAATACGATGCGCATTAAAACATTTACAGAAGATGTTTACAGAAGATGCAAGAAATGCACAGGATAGGAAGTTATTTATTTTAAAGATAACTGCTCATTTTATATCTTAAATTAGAAATTTAATTATTTTGTTTTCAAAGATGTAAGTTATTAATTTTTACTTTTTTTCTAAGAACAGTGGTTCTCAAACTGGGGTCCACGTCCGCAGAAGAAAAAAAAAAGAACAGCCAAAGGACGTAGAGTTGGAAATGGATCCTTTTGTAAAAGGGAAGAGAAAAGTCACTGAAGTCGTAGGCCCAGGCAGGCTATTCAAAAGTTAAATGCAAAATATATTGGCATATCTTGCTCTCGGCTTCATAGTTAATGTCGCTGGTGAGGAGAAAAGACCAATGCGTGTCCTGTGCCTTAAAACCAGACAGTATGAAACCCACAAAATTAATAAGACACATTAAGAGACAAGCATCCAAATTATGTTAAAAAGCCACTTGAGTGGGCACTGGCTTCATACAAACTTGCGTGTCGCGTTGCACAATGTAAGAAACCTCACACGATTACAGAAGAGTAGATTCTTCCCGCTGCCATAGATATGGTGTCAGTTATACTTGATGAGGCGAGTGTCGCGAAATTAAATACTATCTCAGTGTCAAATGACACCAAATCAAGACACATTTACGATATTGCACCTGACATCTGAACAGCACATTGAGGAATTACAACAAATTAGAGGAAAGTCGATTAGGCCATTGATAGTAACAAGGACAGTTTGTTAATGGCATATGTGCGATTCGTTGATTTCAAGTCACTGAATGACGATTTTCTTGTTCAAATAAAAACAAGCATTCATTTATTCATATGTGTAGTAGTGAAAATATTTGGTAGTCTTAGGTGAATTGTTTCTTTACAAGCAGATTTTTCTATTGGTTTAAAGGGGAGCGTGACCAAAAAAGATTGAGAACTACTGGTTTAGGCAATGTGTTTCAATTGTTGATGTTGAATAAATAATAATTTAGAAGGTATGTGTTGTGTGTTATATTAAAACTAAGTAATGCACCTATTACTTGATAATTTCTCATAGGAAAGAACATAAAATGCTCGTGCATTATTCATAATAATATTAAAATGTTCAGTTCATCAATATTTGTATTTAGGGCCAAATTAGACGGTGAACGGTGGCTTATCAGTCCAGTACAATCACACACAACGCCAGGCATGAGCAATGGCGGGAAAATCTCTATTTATGCTGTAAATGGCTTGTTTTGTGGATTGATGGGCAGCTGGGGCCGGATTGGGCCCGTCTCTCCATGTGTCACGCAGACGTCGGAGCAGGTATCTCCCATCTCAGAGACGGATGTGCGGCAGAGATCCGGAGCGACTACGACACGCCGCCGCGTTTGAAAGCCATTACTCTTACATGACTTTGGCGAGAGCGGAGAAAATGAAAAGCAATCACCCTTGAGCACATTACAGACTTCAGTCAGCTCGGCCTCTCTTGTGTCTCTTTATCTGACCAATAAATCTCCCTCAGCACACACACACACACACTTGGAAAACTCTGCAGGGACTGGCAACCAGTGATATAGTCAAACCGGGTTTAAAATCACACTCACTCTTGACATGAGTTTGCGAAAAGAAACTTCAGGATTACTGTAGACACGTTCTTTTCTGTGCGAGTTTGCCTGCTGGTGAAAGTGCAACTTCCTTTCACACGAAGCACCGAAAAAATGACTTGACATCCCAAACTTTGCTCCAAGCGGAGGTGAAGAGAGGAAGTTCACAGACATCCGGCCTTTGTGCTCATCTGCCAACTGGGACACTGGAAATTATGCAAATGAGGAGATGTGCAAATGTGCGGCGTTTAATATACAGTCTGCATAATTGATGAGCGCAGAGGCAGTGGGGGATAGTAGAGCTGCGGCTTGAGAATCGCTGGCAACTTTGGGAGCTCCTGTGCTCTGGTCAGAGGGTCGGCCGCTCTGAGCCGGAGAGGCCTGCACCACTATTACTCACTCATTATATCCCACAATGCACTGTAGCTTTCAGTGGAAAGGTCATGCTACTCACTCAGAGTTTCTTTTCATAGATAGACAGTCAGACAGACAGGTATATAGATTGGACAGCGAGACATGCAGATAAGCAGGTAGACACGCAGACTGAGAGCCGAAAATAAACAGACGGATGGAAAGACAGATGGATAGACATACAGACAGACAGATAGAGAGATTAGATAGAGAGAAGAGAGATGGATAAATATAGAGAGATAAATAGACAGACAGACAAACAGAAACAGACAGATGATCAGATAGACAGACAGTTAACGGTCGGTTGGATAGATATACAGACACATTACATATTACAATTTGACAGTTAAATAAATGAATGGATGGATAGATTGACAGACACAGACGGACAGATAAGCAGATACAAATGCAGATGCAGGCAGAGAGACAAAAACAGATGGATGGATGGATAAATGGTTGGCTGGGCAGACAAACAGACAGAGAGAAATAGATAAATAAGCAGATAGACAGGCAGAGAGACAAAACAGATGGATGAACGATTGGTTGGATAGACTGACATACAAACAGGCAGTCAGGCGGATGGACAGATGGACGGACATGCAGTCAGACAAACAAACAGACTGACAGACAGACTGTGAGAAATAGATAAATAAGCAGATAGACAGTCGGGCAGGCAGAAAGACAAAATGGTTGGATAGATACAGTACAGACAAATAGATAATTAGATGTATAGACAGACAGACAGACACAGACTGAAACAAATAGAAAAGTAGATAGTATCTGGCTAGTAATTAAATATTTGCATCACCCCACCAACAGATGTCAGATTCAGCTCAGAAATAGGAGCCATCAACAAGGTTTTTGAGTATATAGACTGGTATGTTTTTAAGCGGAGTTACTGACATTACAGGTCAAGTCAAATGTATTTATATAGCACATTTAACAACACCAAGGTGGACCAAAGTGCTTCACAAGAAGTAAAACGGAGGATGTATAAGTAAAACATGGTAAAAAGTAGTACATTAAAAGACCGTGAAAGTAGTACGTTAAAACACAGTAGAGTAGTACATTAAGAGACAGTACTTAAAATTTAACATCAAAAGCCAGGGAGAACAAATGAGTTTTGGACCAGCGAAGGAACGATCGCAACAAATTTTAGTCCCTAGGGGTTTAGAGAAGCCCTTGGCCATTTTATTGTAAAGTTACTTACTAAGGGTTGCTGGGATAGCAGTTCGGACAGAAAGAGAAGAGCTTGGCCATTCAGTTCTTTAAAAACAAAAAGTAAAATTTTGACATCCATACTGTATTGGATAGGTAACGAGCGTAAGATAAGAGTGACGTGGTCATATTTGCGTCTACCAGGAGTTTAGCGGCAGCGTTTTGGACTAACTGGAGGCGTGCGAGTGTCGACTGGGCAATGTCAACATAAAGCGAGTTGCAGTAGTCTAAACATGAGGTGATGAAAGCGTGAATTACAGACAGTTCGGTGGCAGTCTAAGCTGGAGAAAACATGTTCTGACCACCGAGTTGACTTATTTGTCAAACCGGAAAAATAAGTCAACTTTTTTATTTCATAATCACTGTCGGTGCGTAAGTCTGTGTGTCGTCCGCGAAGAAGTGGTAAGCAACACACAATTACAGATTACAATAATGAGACTTGTGTTGGGCACTGTCGCCTCACAGGATTTCAGACCCATGGAAGCTGTTATTGGCTCCCGCTCCCCAAGACCCAGAAATAATAGAAGCGCTTTAGTAGATGAATGAAAGAACCGCTTCAACTTCCAACGTCTATTGTTTTCCTTGTTTGTCCTTGAATTCAAACCCAAAACCTTGGGTAACGCAAAGCAGTGTGAGATGTTTGTGCAAGAGTACACACCTGACATTTGCCTCGCTCACTTTAGCCCTCAGTAGTGCACTACACCCTCTAGTGTGAATGGTCAAATAAGTGGATGCTTTCAGGCGCAGCTACCGCCCTATTTCATAGAGATTCATCTCACGTGATTCCGAGTTTGAGAGCAGATGAGCACGTATGAAAAGCAAAAGTGGCTATTAATTCATTACGGCCGACTCATTACTAACCTGCCGCTTTCATTTAACCCTCAGCGGAGTCAAACAGCGGCTCGGCGCTAAAGGTTAAACCACTGGAAATGTGATGCGTCCTGTAAGAGCATGTTTGAGGAGAAGAGCTGGATGAGGTGCGAGGTTAATAGTGGATTGAGTGAGTGGCTGCACAAAATACTAATCCGCACAAGACGCCATTCACAATTCCTGTAGGGAAAAAAACGTACCATTACATCAGAAACCGACCTTTCTCCAATGCACATCTCGACTTCTAAACAGGAACCACGTGTGTGTATTTGACACTTTATTTTGCACAAGTTTATCCCTGCCCGAAGAATCAGACATTAGCATTGCAAACAACGTTTCTCCGTCTGCAAAAGAAAGCGTATATGTGCTTTTAATCAGTTCCATTGAGCTTTAATGGAGCTTCGTTACACGTTTAGCTGCTTCAAAAAATCCCATCTAAAGCTTTCATCTTCTAGTCCTATCTAAATCAATCAGTCCTTGAAAACTGCTTAATTTGTGAAGTTTTCAACTTTTGATTAAAGTATCACCCTTTGTCATTGCACATTAACTGGAGGTTGAAAGTTGTGCAAATTTTGTCTTTTGTTATTACTAAATGCCACGGTTACAGCATCATAGATCTGCGTCCCGTGATCTCATTTACCGCGGAAATGTCGGACACTGTACAGTTTCCACACTGTAAGATGAGAGATGTGAGGAAACACAGAATGAGAAGAAGAGGTCAGTGGAAAATAATGAAGAGGAACATCTCCAAAAAGCAGAAACGTTATCTCCTCTCGCCTCTTTGCCTTTTCCCATTTTCTCTATCGCTCGCGATCTTAATGAGTCCCGCGGCCGTCGGTCCTGTGGCGGCATGCAGCCGTACGTCACCGTGACACCGGGAGCGCGAGACAGGGAAACACAACTCACATCTGCACAGATGACTACACATCCGTACATAAGCATCCTCAATCTCCGCTGCTTTATCTCACATTGCGGGTAATAACTAGCATAACTCTCGTGCACAGCTTCATGAAAAAAACATAGCTTGCTAATCTCGTGGAAAAGAATTTGTATTTACAACATGTTCTACATGATAGTAAAAATGAGCCCATGTTGTTTTTATTCAATGAAATATGTACAGCGTTTTAATTACTGGTAACTGGATTTTTCTCTTGGAACTGACTAGCCAAAACGCTCAGAAGCCAAAATAGTTTTCCCATAACAGCTGGATTTGTTAAGCGTTTCCACAACAAAAAAAGAAAATGTTGTTGACATGTCAATTCGACAAACCGAGAGTCTCCAACGGCAATTTTCCCATAAGAAATAAAGATAATGTGTAAAATTCATGCACTTAAATACAACAAATTACAGCACACAGAGCAATGCTTCATCAAGATTAGCCCTGCAAAACAGATTATTCACGGAAGTGATGCTTACCCTGCTATAATTCCTATACTTCAAACAATTCTTCTAGAATGATGAAAGTGTGCCACTTGAGCAAAGCCGGAAGCATTTTGTGTGCTTCGCTTTAGTGCTAATTAGTGAAAACGGAGGAAATATTTTGGGGTCTAAAAAAATAGCTCATAAAACAAAAAGGCAAAATGACCAATTTACGCTTGGTCCAACCACACAGATTTTATTGCTGATTTTTAATGTGGAAGAAAACCCCACTTTTGCATGAGACTACAATCTGCAAACAGTGGAAAGCTACTCAAGTTCTCAGTCACCTTCACTCAGATGTGGCCCGCCATGTGATTTTATGTGGACCCTGAGAGCATAAAAGCGTCTAAAAATAAATACCAAAAAATAAATTAAGAGCGTGCATTGACCAAATACTACATTTCCCACAATGCCTTTTGACTATGGTAGCCATGGCAGTGTTTTCACAGTTTTATGTTATTTTTCTGTATTCACTTGGACAGTTTGACACTTCATTAATGGAGTTATGTGTGTTTTCATACGCTGACATAAATCTAACATAAGCTAACATAAATCTATAATAGATTTATGTTAGAGCGACAAGCAAACTGGTCTTTTTTTGTCACTTGATTAAGATATGATACATAATGAGTTGTTTAACATTATGGAGTGGTAACATTTATTTTACATTTATGCGTTACAACCGGCCCTTTGAGGACAGACATTATGCTGATGTGGCCCTCTGTGAAAATGAGTGTTGCGCCAAAGTTTTGCACTAAAATGTAGCGTCAAAGTTTTGCGTTAGAGTGCTTTGCTAAAGTGTGCCACTAAAGTGTTGCGCTAAACTTTTAGCGGAGACTTACTTGAGTGGCTTAAAGCAGGTGGCTCTTGGTGGGTTTCTCCTTCCTTCCGCTCAGTCCCACCGTGTTTAATAAGTGTGGGAGGATGATTTACCGCTTAGCCGATTTTTAAAAAGGCATTTCAGAAGTGGTTTCCATAAGGCTGAAATATTTTTTTATGAGAGGCTTTGGAACGTAACCAGAGAAACCAAGAGTATAAAGCTCTATTGTGTCGCTCAATGAGGAAATAAATCTACATTTCAGACACATCACGGCCTGTTGTGATTTAACAATCCCGCTAAGCCATGATGAGGATTTTGATTAATCATTCCGTCATGATAGCTATTAAAGAAGCCGTGTGCCTGGCCTCACAAACAGACTTCACGGTAATGACAGGGTTAATTAAGCCACAGAGAAGCCGCTAATGAGCAGGTCCAGTTATAGCCTATGGGTGTGATGGATATAATACCAGAGGAAAAAAAGGAAAAACAGGCTTTTTTCTCTGGGTCTGTGGGCCGTCAGAGAGTCGATCTGGCCCGGCGGACACAAGCCTGCTCAGGTCGCTGGGCTCATTGCGATGCATTATGTGGACTCAGGCTGTAGCAGAAGAGAAGCCCTGTGTTAACCAGGGCGCTGTCAAGATGTAATGATTGAAACTGGAACATTACCCCTCCAGACACAATCTGCTTTCGTTCACATCAGTGTTGAGCTCATGATTATAAATCTACATCACCAAACAAGTTTCTCAGTTTCCTGGTACAAAATGGAGGACATCATCCAGAAGAACAGAATTTCCAGGGAGAAATGGTGTCCAACCTTGTCTTCTGACCCGTCACGACTGCACAAGCGCAAATTAGGAGCTGTGAAGAGAACAGCAGTGGAAAAGGCCGTGAGACACCACAAACGCCTCTGAGCCTCCCAGAGGGAAATCCAAAATCACATTCTGAAAAGCAGTCTTTTAAATCAGAACCGACTGATAGGATCAAATGAACATCTAATGAAAGATATAACAGCGAAAAGCATCTGTGTCCGGGAGTCAGTGTGGCATCAGATGTCCTGAGCTGCCAGATGTTTCCATGTGTCTATAATGTTTCGTTCAGGGGCAGCACGGTGCCCGCTGAGTGCCATCTCCATCTGCCCAAGCTCCCAGCTGAGACCCGCACCAAACCCCGGCACGCACCTGTCCGAGGAGCGCCCACACACACACCGGGAGGATCACTGGATGACGCGAGGTGGTGTGTGGCGTTTGGAGTTTGGAGATGATGCTGAGAGTGTTTGTCATTCAGCAGCCGTCAGACTGACAGCAGCAGATGGAAGACATCAGAAACACAACTGCCGCCTGTCACATGTGATCAAGCATCTGAATCGGGGACGTAAACACAAGCGCTAACTACAAACACACACACACACACCCGTCTGCTCGACGCATGAAGCTCCAGACGTGTCTGTCTGTCATGCGTGCTCTTCACAGAAGTCATGAAACTTTCAGATGGTTTGGACTCGTCGCCACACGCTCAAAGACTGGGACGCGTATGTGTGTGGTTCCGCAACAAGGCAATGCATCATTGCTTCAGATCGATGGGAGGCACGTTCCTCCGAGTTCCTCTCTGTGGCTTTATTCCAGAGGCGATTAATCCAGATAAACACTGTTCAGCTGCATCTATAATACATGTGAAGATGGTCCTGCTGCTTCAGCCGCTCTTAATATATGCATCTGTGCTCGGAGATTTATCACCGGCTCCGGGTCGCACAAGTGGAACCGACCTTCTAGAAAAGCGAAAAATGCAAGCAAAGCGTAGAAAATAGGCGAGAGAAAGGGGCAAAATTTGGAGATCAGTCCTTGGTGCGTCCCATCGGGCGAAGGCAATTTTCAGCTCTGCTGAACCCATTCCACCACAACTGAAGTCCAAAAGGCCGACAAAACGTATTCACACTGCCAGACTCCGTGCTGCCATCACTCAAGCCCCGGCTGAAATTTGGAGCAGAGATCAGAAGACGCCATTACTGTGATGTTGAGGCATCTGAATGTGACGTCCAGGACAATCGTTGGGAGAAACGAGGGCAGTTTGTCACTATAAAAGACACGGCGGAACTCTAAAGACATACAAATACACTGACGGTGAAAACGTGATTAGTCAAGGAGGTGTGAGCCTTCATGAATCCAAAAGCGGAAAATCACATGCTGAGAAGACGCCATTGAAAGCGCAGACCAAATCCTGTTGTCTGCAACACAGAAAAGGCCTAAAATGTGTTTTTTCAGTGTTTAAATTTAAAGTTTGTTGAATGGGAGCGAAACACCGCAAATGCAGGGTTTATTCAGAGGAATTAAAAACGTGTTGTTTTATATTTATTATACTTCCTTTACTTATAGAGCCAATTTATTTTGAGAGAAACACTACTAAATGATTTACAATTCTTTTATGTTTAACTTCGGCGGCATGCGTCAGACTCGGACCACGGTCACAGATGCTCGGGTGGCTTTGGAGCCGGTAGTGATTCTCCCCCGCGCTCGGACACAGCGGGCGGCGTCCCGGTCTCTAAAAAACACAGATTGCTTGTCGTGAGCATTTTTATAGGGATTAGTTTGGCTTAGTGCCGTGGCTAACACCATGATTAGCTCTTTCTGGCTCTGGAGATAAGTGAATTCTCTCTGGTTATTCAGAGACGGTTCAGGGGGGAAAACAGCAAATAAGGCAGCGGTTTAATAGAGAAAAACAGACTGAACTGTCGCACTGTAAGACTGATAACCCTGTCCCTCTAATCACCATTACTGGACCCCTGTCTGTACTGAGAGAAAGAGAGAGAGGGGACAGAGAACGAGTGGTGGGGAAAGAGGAGGCGGAGAGAGACGTTGGGTTAATTTTGCCCGCAAGCGCTGGTATGGGAACAGTTCCTTTGCTCTAATCCTGGTTTTTAATACAATGAGGAACGACACAACTGAGCCAGAAGCGGCAGATTAAACTGACAGTCCCAATTTGTCGTTTTCTTACATCTTCAGCCTGCAGGATCAAAGAACCTTAAGGTTACAAAACCTGCTTTAAATTCATGCGACTTGTTGTGTTCAGTCATCCATTAAGACGTATTTTACATTGTAATATATTCATAACAACGGAAATCACAATTCCATACAAAATCCGCATATGTAATACACACACACACGGACTGGGGTGTGTGCAAATGCAAACACGCTTAAACGTTTGCCAGCATTGTTCTTTTGGCTTTGGGTTAAGATGCGGCCAGGAAGGTTTTTTTCATTTACATCTCATTTCCAAGTACAGTTTTGTGGTAAGGAATTGGTTATTTGTGTAACTTGTTTGAATATGTGATCGTGCGATCCCACCAGGTGTGAAGGCCGTGAAGTATAAAGGAGTTTGTTGTGAGGAGCATCTCTGGTCCAGAAGAACGTTGGAGCTGGATCTCCTCTGGATCAGAGACCAACACTGTCGACTTTAAAGCTGCAGTTAAAAGCCATACGAGCTTTCAAGCTCAAGCAGCGCTCCAGATTTCTCTTTGACTTCTTTTCATCGCACATAAGTAAAAACAAGCTTTCAACATCACATCACTTTTTCATCACACAATGTGATAATGAATCAATACGACGCACATTTACCTTTGTTGGTAATCATTTCTTCTTGCTTCTAAGAGCTACATTGCGTTCTTTCAGAGCAAACCTACCAAATGGCTTCACCTCGTCAGATGCCTTCTGAAACGTCGTTGCACAGTTTGTAATTTCATGGTGTCTTTTTAGAACACCTTCCAGTGCAGATATCATGCATGGTACATGGGTGTTGTAATCTCACAGTATCACAATAAATATCAAAGCATGTTTCAATCTGATAGCACACGTGTGTGAAACAGCCACAGGGGAAACGCACAGGATGTTATGTAAATGTTCTTCACCTTAATTCAATAAATTAACGACTCTCTTCTCTCTCGTACAGGAACCAGACGTCAAGACCAACCTCGGTTTTGACACGATGGACACAATAAACTTCACATCCTGGAACTTGTCTGAGGGCAATGAGACGGCAGAAGAAGTGGACGGGAGCCCATACAAGACAGTGGAGGTGGTGTTTATTGTCCTGGTGGCTGGTTCGTTGAGTCTGGTTACTGTTATAGGGAACATCTTGGTCATGCTCTCCATCAAAGTAAACAGAAGCCTGCAGACCGTCAACAACTACTTCCTGTTCAGCTTGGCATGTGCCGACCTCATCATCGGTTTGTGCTCCATGAACCTGTACACCATCTACATCGTGATTGGATACTGGCCGCTGGGCCCGGTGGTGTGTGACCTGTGGCTGGCGCTGGACTATGTCGCGAGCAATGCTTCCGTGATGAACCTGCTGATCATCAGCTTTGATCGATATTTTTGCGTCACCAAACCTCTTAGTTACCCAGTGAAGAGGACAACCAAGATGGCAGGCATGATGATCGCGGCAGCCTGGGTGCTGTCCTTTATTCTCTGGGCTCCTGCCATTCTGTTCTGGCAGTTTATTGTTGGCGGGCGCACGGTTCCGGAGCGCGAGTGCTACATTCAGTTCTTCTCCAACGCTGCCGTGACGTTTGGCACAGCCATAGCTGCTTTCTACCTGCCCGTCATCATTATGATGGTGCTGTACTGGCAGATCTCTCGTGCCAGCAAGAGCCGAGTCAAGAAAGACAACCGTAAACCATCATCGGGCAACCATGATACATCGACCAACCAGGCACGGGAAACCACCACCAGCAAACCTAACAACAACAATCTGACGGTGGAGGAAACGGACGTGAGAGGCCAGACACAAACTAATGATGATGCCGTCAGCCAGCTAAATGCCAAACTCCAGAATGGAAAGTCAAGTGGAGAAGTGGAGGCAGGGCGAGGGAACTGCCTCCCAGCCGAGGAGAAGGAAAGCTCCAATGACTCAACGTCCGGCAGCGGCGCCGTCACCAATCAGAAAGAAGAGGCGGCTCCATCCACCGCCAATCAGACTTCAGAAAAGCAGCGGACCAAAGCTGGAGGCTCCAAGCTCACCTGCATCAAGATCAACACCAAATCTCCAAAAGGAGATGGTTTCTCTCCATCTAACGCCACGGTGGAGATCGTAGCCGCGGCTGAGAGGCAGAACCACGTGACGAGGAAGATCGTGAAGATGACCAAGCAACCACCCAAGAAGAAAAAGGCACCATCTTCCAGAGAAAAGAAAGTCACCCGCACCATCATGGCCATCTTAGTGGCGTTTGTGGCGACCTGGACACCCTACAACGTGATGGTGCTCATTAACACCTTCTGCTCCAGCTGTATTCCCAACACCGTCTGGACCATTGGATACTGGCTTTGCTACATCAACAGCACCATCAATCCCGCATGTTACGCCCTCTGCAACATCACCTTCAAAAAGACCTTCAAACATCTACTGCTCTGCCAATACAAAAACATACGCTCTGCTCGATGAGCACACGTGTGTGTGTGTGTGTGTGTGTGTGTGTGTGTTTGGATGGCGTTTGTTTGTTTGTGTGAGTGACGGCTTATACTGACAGCGGGAGAATCGCCACCTTGCCGAGCGGTTCTGGAGGTTCTAGCGTAATGAGGCCCACGTGAAACCTGCTCCTACACAACTTCCTCACAAGCTGCACAGTCGTCACTCTCGCAGATCCAAGAATCGCCCACATTTGGCTCGCTTCAACCCGAAAACTGAGCCTAAAAAAAGTGAATCCGTTAGGCAGGTTTTGCTGAGAGGTCGAGCCAAGCGTGTGATGGCATTCGTAGTTTTGTTTTAATGATAGCCTGTCATAGCACTTTACACAGGTAGAGATGATGCATGTCACAAAAGTGGGGGTAAGGCGCAGAAATAGTTGACTTATGTTGAGAAAAGAAAAAGACAAAAAACGAGTGGGCAGCTTGGAGTCTGAACTATTCAATAATACACAATTAAGGGGACAACAGGGCTGACTGAAGATCCAAACCTGGAGTGTTTGAGCTTCAGTATAAAACACACATGTATATACCTGTACATAGGTAAGGTGCGTGGGCTTGTGACGTCATATATACGAGCATCATCTGAAGCTGAAGTCAACATGAGCTCATTGTGCATCTTCTCAATGTCTGATGAAAACACGAATAATCAGGATGAGCGAAAGATGCGCGGCACTTAAATTCATGCAGATTGTGAAAAGTGGAGATCGGCAGAACATTTACATAAATATGCTATTTTTGCATTTCTAATCAAAAGAGAAAAAAATTACATACATTATATGGAAAAAGATGTTGCAAATGCCTCATCTTACACGTTTGTGTGCATGATATGGATTCATGTTGACTAGAAAGCTTGATGAAGCAAAAGTACACAACGACAGGTAGCTGGTTGCGAGCCGGGAGTGCGCTCAGCGAGAGGGCTCAAGAGGCTCTCCAAGCCCCCCTGTCTTCAAGTGGATGAGGTTTGAGTGCTCGGGGTCTCCAGGGATGCAAATCTAAACCTTTTAAATCGAGCAGACGTGCAGGATAAAGAGGCTTTCGCGGGCACGCTGCCATTAGCTGCCACTTCACAGCCACAAAGCGGACTATGGATCCCGAAAATATCGCACATTCAGAGTTCTTATTAAAAGGCCAAACACTCGCTTTCCGTCTCATTGTAAATGACATTAAACACAGCGATTTGGAACCACACGGTGGCGGCGACGGAGGCGCGCTCGCGGAAGGAATTACGTGCCCGCGCGCGTGCGTGTGATTGATCACCCCGGAAAGGGATTTGAATATAATCGCAGGTATTTGCCTTGTGATTTTAAAGGGCTAAAGTACTTACACATCTCATCTCATTGTGGTTTTTATGTAATTTCATAAAAATGTCAGTTCATCGATTAGAAAGCGCCGTTATCGAAGTGATGCGTGCTGGGAGATTCAATCTGCCACCACATTCACCACAGTAAACACGGGGATAAAAAGTGTGTAGTGCAGACTGAAATTCCATTCTAATCACTAGCAGCAAAACCTGCATTTGCTCCGTCCGTCTTTCATAGAGCCAGATATTAAATGGAGATATTAAAGATCTCATCTTCACACACTGGGATATTGGAGGAGACGCTGTATATAGTGCTATATTTTTATAGCTGTTGGAAGGCAGCAGTACATTCACACTGCCATAAATGAAAATGAAGTTTTCTCCCACACACACTTCCATTTTCATACATCATGCACCATGATGTTTCGTCCCTTTAAACAGCAGATGATATACAGAGTGTTTATTGAAGGATGCCAGCTGAGTCTCTCTCTCTCTCTCTCTCTCTCTCTCTCTCTCTCATACACACTCACGCACACACACTGCAGCCAAAAAGAGAAAAAAACTGTGGTAAAATTGGGTTGTGCTCAACTTATTCGACAAACGAAGGTCAAAGTGACATAACAAATGCAGCAATGTTTATTAGTGTGTGTGTGTGTGTGTGTGTGTGTGTGTGTGTGTGTGTGCATTCCTGTGCGTATGTGAGTGTGATAGAGGTCAGAGGTCGTGGGAGGGGCTGTGTGTTGGCCTGATAGCTATATGACCCCGGCCGTATATGGGTTGTGGCTGCAGGAGACGCTCGGCCTGAGAGAGTGTGAGACAGATACGAGACTATAAAAGCTCTAGTCACATGAGCCAGTGATGTCAGACATCACAGTAAACAATAACCGACTACAGCACAAAATCAACCTAAACCAATGTAGTCGAGAATCAAGTTCAGTTTGATTGAGATCTGGCCAGTTAGTTAGGGGTGACCTTCAAATAATTTATTGGGAATTTAAAGTAATTGGGAAACCAAAAAAAGCAAAACATTTGAAAAGGTAGTCCTGAACCACCAACAGAATGACTAAAGTTATCCGTGTTAGACTAGTTTAAGTCTCACGGATGGTTGAATGACTAACAGCGCACATACCCATTGTCAGATGTTGAAGACTACTTACAGTCTGTAATTTGTGTTGTGTGAAAGACATGTCTAGACGCATGAGTGAACACACCACTTCCTGCAAGAACCGGGAGAGGTTTTGTCCTGTGACAATCGGCCAATCAGAGTGGAGTTTCATGGACCGCTGACCTGACCAATGCGATTGTGGCCTCAGCTTCAGCACTTTTATCTTTTAAAAATTATATAAAGAGTAAATATGACAGTGTACATATATTATTAGAAACTGATTATATGGAAAGTTGTGATAAAAAAATAGCGTTCGTGCCAATTTCACATTTCCTTTTCGCATTAATACATGTTTTAGTATATCACATGCAATTTATGACATTTGTTATCCTCATCATTTTCATCATCACCCTCATCCTGTTCACACTCATAAAGAAACTAGCAGCACAATTTTCTCCGAAGGGCTTTAATGTATTTTTGTATCAGGTGTGGAAAACGAATGTGTCTATATTTTGGTGTGAGATTATGTGCCGTCTCTCTGTAGATTTTCTAACAGGGTGACGCGCACGTGTGTGTGTGTGTGTGTGTGTGTGTGTGTGTGAGGTCAGTTTGCATCCCTGGAGCATCTCACGTTTGTAGTATATGTGTGTGTGTGCGTGTGCGCGTGTGCGTGCTGATCTTCGGGATGATTAAAGTGTGTGAGAAAAACAGACTCTCTCACACACACAACATTTCACTGTATATCAACTGCCAAAGACACACAACACAGACACACAACAGCCGGCGCTTGTGGACATTTTACTGTGTTTCTGGCCGTGGAGGAGAAGGCCAAACATGGAGATAAAGCTGTGACTTTACGGAGACCGTCTGTGACTCGAGCGACATTGGCAACTCAGTTGTGCGTGTTGTTTCTTTGTCTCTGGTTTATTACTAAACAAAGAAGCAACTTTACGGTTGTCCTTCGATCTGGACACCATTACGCCGAAGATAACAGACGTCAAAGAAGCATGACACAGAGATCGACAAAGTGTGGGTGACAGAAGTGTCGAACACTCTAATAATACTGCAAATGATGCTGCAATTGTGAAAACTGTAAAAAGGTGAATAATCTTGGACCACGGTGAAACAATCACCACGTATTTCTTTGGAAACTCGACACAACCTGTGCATAAAAGTGCAAGTAAAAAAGAGCTTGATTTAGGCATTTTAAATCCAGATTTATCAAGGGTTTTGACTTTATCCATAATGAAATTTTAAAAAGAGTATTAAAAGAAAATCAAAGGCAGAAACTCTGTAAATAGAGTATTTTACAGTCATTGAGAAGCAACATGGCTGCCAACAAACCAAACGAGTTTCTGTAATGAACCGATGCTGTAAATACTGGACGTCGTTGTTGTCGCGTGCTGTGGTTTTGGTTCCGTAGACGTGTGCTTTAGAAAGTGTGTGTGATATTTAGCTCTAACTCTTTAAGTGTAGCACAAAAGAAGTGTAAATACACGTGTTTGTTGCTGAAAATGAATGTTTCATAACTTTTAGTTCGCCAGAGGGTCTCGGCAATCACACACATGAATTGCTGTAACGTGTCAAATGCTCTTGGAAAGTAATTCTGGCAAATAAAAGGTGATGCGGAAAGTGCCATTACTCGGTGAAAGCACAACACACTCGCTAATGTATGAAAAGAAGCATTCACGTTTTTTATTAAACGGTTATGAGAATACTCTGCAGTGCTTGGGGTTTCGTCTTATTAGTTTTTAGATTCTATCTGCATTTTATTTAGAGTTATACATCTATTTGATTTGGAGGCTTGAATTCAACATGCAACAAATTAAACTTGAGAGATCTAGAACTAAAAAGCACACGGTTCTGTTTCCTGTCACTGCTCTTCGACATTTTGTCGGTCAGTTCTAGAACATTCACGTCTGTTTCTACCGTTTGTTTATTTTTTCGGTGAGCTGCACACAAGCTAAACTCCGCTAAGAGCGCTAGCAGGCCAGAGACCATCGCAAAGACCAGCAGACGAATCTTCACGAGGGTCTGCAGATTCTAGTCACTGGGGTTCCGCTCCTTCTTTTTCCCCCCGTCCCGACTGGGCTTGCGAGAATCTGACAAAGAGAAAAGATGGTCAATGTTGTGTCAACATTTTGGTTTGTAAAGTGTCTATTAAACATTTCACAATCCAACTGGAAAAAACAGCAACAACTTTGATTTAATAAAAATGAATTATTAATTCTTTGTCTTGCTTAAAATGTGGTGTGGTTAGGTGTGTGTGTGTGTGTGTGTGTGTGTATCTCGCACGTGCTCAAAAAAGTGTAGAGGTAAACAGGAAGTGTTACAATCAATAGTGATGTATTATAGACAGCTAGAGCACATAACTCACAAAGAACATATAATGACACCGGGGAGACGATGAAGTCGACAAGGGACACAGAAGTCGAGGAACGCAACGATGAACTACATGAAATGGAACTGTGGTGATGAACTTGAGAATAGTGGGAATCCGAAAATGCCGCCAGATGATGGACAAGTGAGCTGAGGACAATTATATAGCGCAGGGCAACCGGCTCCAGGTGAGTCAGATGATTCGGGGAGATGAGATGAGATGAGACGAGTGATGAGCAGCTGGTGAGTGATGATGGAGCCCAGGATGTGTGTGTTATTGCTATAGTGTGTGCACGCATGTGTGTGTGTGTGTGTGTGTGTGTGTGTGTGTGTGTGTGAGTGGTTGGGGTGTGTTTGTGTAGTGTTTGCTTGTGTTTTTGTATGTGTGTTGGACTAATAAAGGTTCAATTTATTTAATTTATTTATTTATTTGTATGAGTCTGTTGTTATTTGTCTGTATGTGTGTTTGTTTGACTGTGTGTTTGCATATGTGTAAATGTGAATGAGTGCTTTCGATATTGTTTGTGTTTAATGTGTGTGTGTGTGTGTGTGTGTGTGTGCACGCAGTTGAGCAATTATTAATGTAAATGTTGCAGTCTGTATCAGTAAGTTTAAGTATGTCTGTCTGAGTGTATGTTTGTGTGTGTGCGCAGTCATGTGTGTTGTGTTTGTGTACCCTGAGACTTGGGCTGGGCGCATGGTTTGGTGGCGCTGACAGTGTCGGGGCAGATGGCATCCATCAGCGCTCGCTTCAGCTGTCCACTGCGTGTCTTCATTCCAGTGACGGGGTCACACTCGCCCCACTGCTGGAAGTCATACTTACACTCCCCTGTCACAACACACACAAACATGTGTCAGATTATTACCTTTTATCTGGAAAGATGGCACAAATATAGACCACAGTTTTCCAAAATAATTGAGGAAATTGTTTAAGATACAAATTATTCCAAAAAAAAAAAAGGAGAGAGAGAGAGAGAGAGAGAGAGGATGAACAGCACCTGTTGATTAAACTTTAATTTAGCTCTTATTTCTCATCAGCACCTGACTATCTATAATAAGGGTCTGAACTCATCTCATGTCTAATAACACACACACACACACACACACACACACACACACACACACACACACACACACACAGACAGACACAGAGTTCATCACACTCTCCTTAGTAGCTTTAGCATCTCACTGGAATGAAGACTAAAACCCTTCCAACCAACCAGATAGCGCAGACTGAGGTTTCATCGGCTGAAGCGAGGTGAACACTGTAATAATCCCCCCCTCTCTCTTTTTCTCTCTCTCTTTCTCTCTGTGTCTTTCTCTGTTCAATAAACAGGTTCAGCTCTGTAGATTCTGAAGGAAAACCAATGGAGAGGTGCTGATATGCACTTGTCACCTCACATCATCCCTCGCTCTCTGTCTGAATGGATGAGGTTCAAACCGCCGCACTGAAGCACTAAATTGTCTGTAATGACACATTTAAAGGCAAGAGAAAGTGATGCATGAGCAGAATTCCTGCACTGAACCACAGAGACTTGAGACTGGACCGCAAAACAACACACAGAGGATTCATCATACAACAATTAGTCCCATCGTGTTTTATTAAGTCTGTGCTTTCTGATTCTCCTCCTGAGAGAGAGAGAGAGAGAGAGAGAGAGAGAGAGAGAGAGAGAGAGAGAGAGAGAGAGAGAGAGAGAGAGAGAGATTTTAACAGCAGAAGAGAAAGAGGCAATACAAATTTAAAAGAAAAGATAAGAGAAAACGTAAATAGTGAGAGAGAAAGACAGAGAGAGGAAGAGAAGAAAGACAAATATAAAGAAAAAGGAAGGAAAGGAGGAATAGTATAGAATAGAAAGACTATATAAATAATAAAGGAATTCAAGGGATTAAAAAGAAACAAAAGGAACGAAGAGCCAAATACAGTTTTAGGAACAGAAAAAAGAAAGAAAGGCAGAAGATAAAAAGGAAAGAAAGAACAAAGTAATGTCATGGATTCTGACGTCTGAGTTCAAGGACTTTTATGTGTTTTATTTCTCGGACTTTTGTTTTGACACGCGCTTCAGCGCGCCGCCATGTTCCGTGATCTGTGTCATTGTCGGTTGTCATAGCAACCAGGTGTTTCCTGTTTCTTTGTGTAATCATGTCGTGTATTTAAGCCTTGTTTAGTCTTTGTCTCGTCGCCAGTTTGTCTGTGCGTTTCACGTCAGTCATCCCAGCGTTTTGTTCCTGCCTAGTCTAGTTCGTGTTTTGACCTTTGCTCTCGCTTCTCGACCTCGTTTACCCGCCTGCCGATTTTGTATTGTTTTGGATCTCTCGCTACCGGACTTTGCTTGCTTTGACCATTCTCTCGCCTAGCCCTTATTGCCCCGAACGCCTGTATTTGACCTCTGCCCGTACGACCTCGATTAAAGCCTTTGCCCCGATTCTCCTAGTCTCTGAACTGTTGAATGTGGGTCCGTGGACTACAAGCCGTGTCAAGTAAAGGTAGACGTCTGTGTGTTTGCTCACTCGCCTCCAAACTGCTTCTTCCAGTTGCAGGGGATCTTACAGCGCTGGGTCTTCATGGTGTGTTTGCAGTCCTGGCCGGAGCGTGTGCCCTCCCTGGTGCCCAGGCCGCAGTCGCCCTCGTTGGCCACACACACACTCCAGTGCCACTCGCCACAGTACGACTTACGCTCTTTCTTGCCTGTAACACACAGTTTGGGCAATAAATGATGCACATGATATGTTACAAACACACGTGCCGCAGAATTATAACATAAAGCTTGAGGTAATATGAAGCACCACAGGCTGATGTTCCCTCACCTTGTTTCTCTGATTTCCCAGCATCTGTCAGCGCTGCTGTGACGGCCAGGAGGGCTAATAAAGCCACACACACCCACTGCTGCTGCATGCTGGGAAAAATCAACATAGCAATCAGCGCAGAATACAGCTAAACAAACAGAGAACTGTAAATGCTTTTCCACACTCAACAGACTCTCTCTCTCTCTCTCTCTCTCTCTCTCTCTCTCTCAGCCACTCAGGAAGGAAAGTAAAGGTGGATTGAATAATTAGAAAGCAATTTTATCCCAAACGCTCGGCTGCACTTCAGTTACAGTAACGCTGCGGCCCATTGACGACATCACCTCCATTTCAATTACTTATGAGCCTCTCTCTCTCTCTCTCTCTCTCTCTCGTTGTCCCTCCATCCACTTGTTTCTGGTTGACTGATTTCCTGCGGTAGCCATAAGCATCGTCTCTCTGGACACTCTCGTTCTGCTTAATGTTTAGGACAGAGAAAATGTCTCTGTTCTCGTGTCGCAAAAAAAAAAAACTCGCCAAGCACAAGGTCATGACCCAACATCTACATTCAGCTGAAGGATGGATGGATGGATGGATGAATGGATTGAATGGACAGAAAAATACTGACATACTGAAGGAAATGATGGATAAAAGGATGATGAATTGATTGATTTGTAGAAAGCTGAATAAATTGTTGAATAAATTACTTTTCAAAGAATTTTGCCCGAGCATTATTTTTTGGCCCGCTAAGCCTCACAAATTTACTACTAGACTAGACAAACTTACTACACATAAATCACGACAGACCCCAATGACGCCCACTGCTCGCAACTGCACGCTAATACTGGCACTGCGCTGACTTCAGCCTGAAACTAGAGGCAGAAAGCACAAGCTTTCTGGACAGCTGGACCATTGAGGAGCTAGAATCTGAGAGAAGATATTAATGTCTGGCTTAGTCACGCATCAGAGCAGATCAGTGTGAAATAAACTGAGCTCAACTAATGTTTCTTTCTGCACTTTTATCAGTTAATTGGTTTATTTTTGTTATTTGATTTTTACATTTTTCATGAGTTACTTGAAACTTGTTTAATACTGTTTAATAAGACACATTTCATTGATGTGCTTTTTGTGGAATTTGGCTTTTGCTTGTGTGAAATAATACATTGTTTTCAGATTCTAAGTCGAGCTGTTCATTTTTAACCATAATTAGTACGTCAAAAAATACAGTATAAAGAAAAAATGCTCTTAAAGCACAAGATAACACATGGTCTATAACAAATCGCTTTTCTTGTTATATGGAGCAATTTTTCTTTTCAGATAATATCAATGTGGCCCATGACTTTGATTCCACTTAAAATTTGGCCTTGTGTTCATTTAAGCTCGACACAACAAAACTGGTGATAGACAAATAGATGGATGGTTGGATAGACAAATGAATGAACGGATAGATTATTGAATGGATGGGACTGATGGAAAAATGGATGTATGGATAAATGAATGAAGGGATGGGCTAATAGATGGATTAGGGGGATACATAGATGGATGGATGGATGAATGATAAATGGATGATAGATGATGGATGGATGACTGAATGAATGGACAAAAGGAGGGATGAATGAATGAAGGGATGGATGGAAACATAGATAGATGAGGTGGAAAAAATAATGAATGGATTAATGGATGGAATGGATAGATAAATCAATGGACGAATGGATGCATAAATGGATGGATTGGATCACTGGATGTAAAAATGGACGGATGGATGAATGAATGAGTGAGTGAGTGAGTGAGTGATGGACAAATCGGTGGACAAATGGATGGAAACAAAAATGGATGAATAGAAAAATAGTTGAAAGGGTGAATGGACAATTGGATGGATGTGTGAATGGGATGGGTGGGCAAATTAATGGATGGAGGGATGGAAAAAAGAATGGACAGATAAATGGATAGATGAGTGAATGGACCAATGGATAGATGAATTTATAGATGCATGGATAGGATGGATGGATGTACAGAAGTGTAAATAAATAGCTGCTCCACCTCAGTCCAGTGGGCCGTGCAAACCCCCGGTTCCGTCAGAAGGTCATAAAGCTGCCAGTCACACACCGAATCATGGCACTCAAAGCTCTACTGATCATTAAACATAATCTGCCTCAAACCCTCATTAGCAGCGCTGCAGCGAACGTGTGATATCAGGATTAGCCCGCAGTCATGTGACACCACCTCTGGGATTTAAGAGACCAACGCCTTCACACTCCTGAATTGATCTGCGGTCAGATGAGCACTTACAGTCAGAAGAAGCCCGGCAATCCAGTTACACACACTTCACGAATTGGACACTTAAAGAATTCACAGACAATTAGGCGCAAACCATTACACCACAACACAGCCTTCTGCAGAGAAGCCTAGAACACAAACAGAGTCAAGCCACATTAAAAGATGAAGCAGCCCCGAGCTTCCGCTCCGCGCGTGCCCGTCCCGCGGCGGCGCTTCGCTAATGAAAAGTGTCGTTTCTTTGAATTGCTCTTCAGTGAATTCCCACAGTGGGGATCAACTCTGTTCTTCCCAATCATGGCAGACGGGCATCAGGAATATCATCACGTCTCCGGCCCTACAGAAAGTGTGAGGTGGGACATGATGAATGACTCGCGCACCTTCAGAAACACCTACAGAACGGCCGTGGGGGGTCGGCGGGAGCGTGTGTGTGTGCGTGTAGCGAGGCAGAGCTGTGATGTCGCTCCAACACTCCATTAGCTCATTGACCAGTGTACGAGCAGGAGGGGGTGAGTGACAGCATGATCCATCAGACTCCCTCTCTCAACTCCGGACAGATCTCAGTAAATCTGCTTCATTGGCTCTTAAAGTGACAGTTCAGCCGGCACAGGAACACTGTTATCATCTAGTCACCCTCTTTCTCAGATACGGCTAATAATTCTCAGTGGACTCTGGGTCAAGGTGGCCCTCAAATCCCGGAATGATGAGGATGAAAGTCAACGTCCAGTGATGGATGCTGAGGAACACGGTCTTATTGGGCCTTTAAAATGGATGACAAGATTAGATTGATAGATAGATTGACAGAATGGCGGATGGATGTAAAGTCACTCTGGTTTGTTCAAGGTGGAAACACAGATTCAAAGACCATCAACATCAGGTCATAGATCCCATGAGAATAGGTGGTTTGTTGGAGACGGATGTGAATGGCCAGACAAACAACGCAAGACAGAAAAGTCAAGCAGCTTCTCACTAAACCAGCCGAATGGTACCCGGGATGCTGCGCAGGTGAGAGAATCTCACCCAGGTGTCTGATCTCACAAACAAGATGCTGCACAAAGAGTGACACTAAGCTGAAGACTTACATGCAGTCAGACTGATGGAAGTGGCCCGGATAAATCCGGCAGGTCTCAGATAAACCAGCCAGCCACCTGTAATCCCAAATCACTTTCTCACAGCTCAAAGCCCCCTTAAAGCCCACCCAAAACGCTGTGTGTGTTGCAAATCGACTTTTGACATCCCACAAAGGCTTCGGCATGGGAGTGTGAAGCTTCACCACTCCAGCATGCTCCAAAAGCCGCTTTTGGAAGAGTCTGGAAATCACACGATGAATAAAAAGCACCAACCGTCCTGAAGCAACATCGAACACTCAAGCAGAACAGAGATTAGAACACGGGGGGCTGCCACGTCACTTGAAGGGTCCGCATACTGTATTTAAGCTACAGCAGGTGGGTGATTCACGGATTCTTCTCAGCTCCGCGTACAGCTAAAGCCTCGGGCCGGTGGCGCGTCCCTCGGCTCTGGTAATTTAGTGGTAACGTGCTGGAAGCTCTGGTGAGCTTTTCTCGCGCTGTGACAGATGGTGCGTTCTGAGGCAGGTACGAGAACAAAGCAATTACGAGGAAAAATTAACATCTACACTTTTCTTCTGTCTTAAAACGTGCTTTCAAGGCTTTGCCTGAAAGAACTGTTGGCCAAGGAGCGATGAGAGAGAGAGTGCCAGCTTTAAATGAGAACAAGAAATTAATAAAATAAAGACAAAAATATATATAAATATAGCCGCAAGCGGCAACGCCCTGCACTCGATATTATTACACTCAATATTTATGTTTCCGCTTACTTTCTACTTCTTATTTTTTTAAGCAAATATCTGTACTATCTATTCGTTACTTCTTCAAAACCAGCCGCATTACTGCCATTTCATTACGGTTACATTTTTTTATTGTAACCGAAATGAATCGATATAAAAAAACATCCAGACAAATCACGCCGGTAAATGATTGTGGTTGGATGAGACGTATAAACACGTATTATTCCGACACCCTATTGGTTTGTCACATCACACCTGCGCATAGCGCTTTGTAGGCGAAATAATTACAGAGAGGCGGTGTTCTGAAAATTCTTCCTACAGCTCAGAAGTTCCTACACTGACGTCACTGATCAGCTGTTCCTAGCTAGCGCCCTGCGCAAGCGCGTTAAAACACGTCAAAACAGAATACTAATATAAATAACTACAAAATATAGTAAAATGTTACGATTATCTTGTGTACTGTTATAAGTGTCCGTGTTCTTTTAGTGCATTTATGTTTATTCATTGATCCAACGCTACAATATCAAAAGTACATACAACAAAAGTACAGAATGTTTGAACGATCAAGTAGGAGAAGAAGCGATAGATATAACGAATTTTTTAACGCTCATGTAGCGCGGAAAGTAGAAAAATCTGAGCGGAGAACAGCTGAGCAGTGACGTAGTTTTAACGCGCATGCGCATGTGCTAGCTAGGAACAGCTGAGCGGTGACGTATGTTCTAACGCGCATGCTCAGCGCGCAATGTAGGAACTTCTGAGATGTAGGAACAATTTTCAGAACAGCGGCTTTATGGATTTGATTAGTGTTCAGTTAGAGCAAAAGCTGCGACGCACACACTGTTAGAACAGACGCGTGGCACCGAAAATGCGGGTAAAACGGCAAACAAATATTCAACATATCGTTCCAGTCGGGAGAAGTGTGAGGCGCAGTGACCGTGTGTAAAGCTCAAGTTCATGTTCTGAGCATTTGTAAGGCGCTTTTCACGGTTTTTACTGTGTTAAACTGTGTTGCTCCGTCTCACTGTGTAATAAAGTTGCCCGAGATCTCAAAGCTCACGTGAACACTGAAAAACATTTCAGTTAGTATCTTTGTGAGACTTTGAGAGATATTATTTATCTTATACTAGATATAAAGGAGATAATGTAATGTTGAAGCTAGAGCACTGGCAAATGGGAGCAACTGATATGGTGTGTATGTGTACCAGATTTTGTGAGGCTGCGATGAAAAAAGTGCCGGGCAAGTTGCCTTTGACTCAATGCATTTTCATTTTTTGAGGGGGCGTGGCTCAGCAACTGAATTTTGGTCAGTGGCAAAACCACTATAGTTTTTTCACTTAACTGAATTTTCTGTCAAATAAAATAATGGTTTTTGACATGTTCAAGGGGTCAAACTGGAGAATATGGGCAACGGTGTAAAGAAAAAAGACAAAAAATAAATATAGCCGCAAGCGGCAACGCCACCTTTTGGCTTAGAACGAAAAATAATAGTCACTCACCTTTGGTAAGGCGAGTGCCTAAATATAATAAAATGCATACAGCCAGGTAAAAAAATATGTTCTGACAATTGAATTGGACTGGTGTGCACTTTATTTGGATGGACGAAGAGCAGAAAAGCACCCATTGGGATCCATAAAGAATGTGTAAATAGTAAAGAATCGTATATAAGACATACAATGCATTATATGTAATTTGTATACGTATATTGAATTGAATTGAATTGAATTGAATTGAAAAATCCTTTATTAGTCCCACAGCGGGGAAATTTCACGTCACAACAGCAAAAACAAATCCAAGCAAATAAATAAACAAACATCACCATAACGCACTGCACACATCATAATAGACAAACAAACAAACACAGACCATAAATGAACCTGCCCGTCATAAGCATAGTTCCAGTCACCAGTTAAATTTAAGTTCAAATTGTAGAGTCTAATCGCAGCAGGTAGGAAAGATCTGCGATATCTCTCCTTCACACAGCGGGGGTGAATCAGTCTGCCACTGAAGCTGCTCTCCAGAGCAGACAGTGAGTCCACCAGTGGGTGAGAGTCCAGGTCCAGGATGGATGATAGTTTATCCAGGACTCTTCTCTCACCCACCTCCTGCACTGTGTCCAGAGTGCATCCCAGGACAGAGCTGGACTTTTTGATGATCCTGTCCAGTCTCTTCCTGTCTTTGCCTGAGATGCTGCTGCTCCAGCAGACCACACCGTACAGGATTGCTGATGCCACCACAGAGTCATAGAAGATCTTCAGGAGTGACCCTCTCACTCCAAAAGACCGCAGTCTCCTCAGGAGGTAGAGTCTGCTCTGACCCTTCCTGTACAGTGCGTCTGTGTTGTGAGTCCAGTCCAGTTTGTTGTTCAGATGCACACCCAGGTATTTATAAGACTCCACTCTCTCAATGTCCATTCCCTGGATGTGCATCGGTGGGATGACAGTAGACTGTCGCCGGCGAAAATCCACCACCATCTCCTTAGTTTTCCCTGCGTTGATCAGGAGGTGGTTCCGCCGACACCAGTCCACAAAGTCCTGAGTGAGTCCTCTGTACTCAGCATCGTTAGCTCCTGTGATCAACCCAACAATTGCTGAGTCATCAGAGAACTTCTGCAGAACACAGCCGTCCGTGTTGTGTCTGAAGTCTGAGGTGTAGAGGGTGAAGAGGAAAGGAGCCAGTACAGTCCCCTGTGGAGCCCCCACACTGCAGCTCAGAGTGTCAGACACACAGTCCTTGGCTCTCACAAACTGTGGCCTGTTTGTCAGATAGTCCATGATCCACTCCGTCAGATAGAGGTCCACACCAGCCTCCTCCAGTTTGTGTTCCAGAAGCACCGGCTGGATGGTGTTGAAGGCGCTGGAGAAATCAAAAAACATGATCCTCACGCTACTGTCGGGCTTCTCAAGGTGAGAAAGAGCTCGGTGCAGAAGAAAGATGACAGCATCTTCCACTCCCGTGCCATGTCTGTAGGCAAACTGCAGTGGGTCAAGGTAGGTTCCCACAGCAGATCTGAGGTGACCCAGGACTAGTCTCTCCAGTGTCTTCATTAGATGGGACGTGAGAGCCACCGGTCTGAAGCTGTTGAGGTCTTTGGCCTGCGGTGTCTTAGGCACTGGTACCACACAGGAGGTCTTCCAGAGCTGTGGGACCTTCCTCAGCTTGAGGCTCAGATTGAACACTAGTTCCAGGACTTCACACAGTTCATCTGCGCAGGACTTGAGGAGTCTGGAGCTGATGCCATCTGGTCCGGCTGCCTTCCTACCGTTGATTCTTCTAAGCTGGTTTCTCACCTGTATACTGGAGAAAGACAGGGGTTGTGGTGGTGTTGCAGTATCAGTGAGTAGAGGGTCTTGATGGGCTGGTTCTGCAGGAGGTGCTGATGGTGTGGAAAGCAGCTGCTGCGGGGTGGGAGGGGGGGCTGCTTGGTCGAATCGATTAAAGTGATGGTTCAGGTCATTGGCCCAGTTCATGTCCCCCTCCACCTGAGGGTGCGGTGCTTTAAAGCCAGAGATGGTTTTCAGGCTTTTCCACACTTCCCTGGTGTTGTTTCGCTGAAGCTGCTTCTCCATCTTCCTCCTGTATCTGGCCTTTCCCTCTCGAATTTTCCTCCTCAGCTCCTTCTGTACACGCCTGAGTTCTTCCCTGTTCCCGGATCTGAACGCTCTCTTCTTCTCCTTTAAGAGGACTTTAATCTCAGAGGTGACCCACGGCTTGTTATTAGCGAAATGCCGTACCACTCTGGATGGAACAGTGTTTTCACAGCAGAATTTAATGTATTCAGTAATACAGTCTGTGATGGCATTAATGTCCTCCCCGTGTGGGTCACAGAGCTCCGTCCACACAGTGGTGCTGAAACAGTCTCTGAGAGCCTCCTCACTCTCTGATGTCCACCTCTTCACTGTGCGAGACACCACCACCATTGATGGTGGTCCTGTGATTTATATATAATGTATATCTTAGCAAAGCATAGTTTGGTGCGTGTGTGTGTGTGTGTGTGTGTGTGTGTGTGATATTGTATTTGATGAGATGGTGCCCTCTATAGGGTAACTCACTGACCACACTGGGTCCCCTATACAAACCACGCATACTAACAACAACAACAGCAACAATGGTAATAACAGCAACAACCCAAAGAATCCCATCACAGAATACCGAGCAGATTCCATTGTTTGTGGGTGCGTTTCCATTTGTTTCAGAGGTTTGTGGACACTCACGCGGGTCAACGGAGGAGTTGTGTTATTTTTGAGAGTGTGAAGGCAAAAAAGACTTGTGACAGATAGCGAGAGAGGGAGTGGGTGGGCTCTTTACCTCACACCTCTCTGTGGGGCAACAAGCTTTGTAGCTGAAACACACAAACATACAGTAAATCCGAGATTGTGTTTCTGATCCCACGAAAGATCCTTCTCTTGAGCTTCTAAAAGAAAGAGAGAGAGAGAGAGAGAGAGAGAGAGGTGTGCAGGGACAGCGGGCGGATCTGTGGGAGGAGGTTCTGACCCGATTCTGACCGCAGTCTTTCATCCATAGATTTATTTACAGACCTGAGAAGATCTAGACAGGTTTTGTGGGCGAGCGAGAACCCAAATTAGTAAAGAAAGAGAGAAAACCTCTTTCTCCACTGACAGCTCAGACATCTGTTCAAATCCAGATTACAACCCCAAAACTCATCACACACCAAGTAGACGAGTCTTAATTCAACAAACATAAGCCAAACTAATACTTCATTAATCTGACACAATCAACGCGAGAGATTAATCAACACAATCTCCCACAATACACTGCTGCATCTGTTAAAAACCCTACCACCACACTGTAAAAAAGGTCTGTATTTAACAGTAATATACCGTAGAAATGCTAAAGTATTCAACCTTATTTTTCCAAGCAAGCAAACGCCATAGAATTTACAGTGGAAAACAGAAGTTTCTTTTAGACTTTTGGCAAGTAGAATTGCCAGATTTTTACCGTAAAACAAACGGTTTATTATTTACAGTATAGACCGTAATAATTTGTAAAAACTGCAATTAACGATTGTATAATATACAGTACTCTGGGTGCAATTCTTTACAATTACAACTGTACTTTTTACAACAACCAGTTCTGGAAAACCAGAATTGCCTTGTCTTATTTTTAGCAATACAGATCTCAAGTAACCAAAACAAAATAAAAGTACCACAAATCAAACAAAAACACCAAAGACCAAGTGTCGACTGGGAAGAAATAAAAAGCAGCACTCTCCGTCCACCAGTCCATAACCCATCTGAAACATCGCCAGGAGGTCGCCAATGGGCAGCATGAGAAGGGCAAGGCAGGGATTGGCTGGGAAACCTCAACAAATGTGTTTAAAAGCCTACAAAGATCTCAGAAGTCATGAGGGAAGCGTCAAGATCAAAGCGGTGAGCCAGGAGATGTCAGCGGGGGAGATGGACACCACAGGAAGCAAAGAGTGATAGAATCACATGGCCTGACGTAAGGAGAACATCTCAAACAAGGCTGAGCATCCTATTCAGGGCCACACGCTATCCCTTTGAAATGTCAGTTTGTGGTACGGAGAAGTGGAGACCTGTCAGCTCTGTGGCCACAAAAACCCAGGTTTACCGAACAGTTTGCTCAAATCACCATAATCTGCCGCACCATAATCAGGTGCGCCACAAAAGTCGTAAAGTATCCCATTTTAAAAGTATTATACTCGTACTGAATTTAGGACCAAAAAAACAGAACTTTTTTAGAAAATAATATCAGGTTTTATTAAATAGAAATTCAATTGAATACCTCAATGTTTCAAAATGGCAGTACTAAATAGAAAAAAAGTCTCAGTGAAACTCAAATGTGGAAAAATGTGCAACGCCTAATTCAAGTTCATGTGATGTAGCTCATATGTAAATATCATCCAGTACCTTCAGCATCCTACAGATGGCGATATCACTTCATCCACCCAAGTAATTAACCGTGGTAGAAAAAGATGGCGACCTGTCTTGCAAAATCACAATGTAGTAAGTCAAGGTAAGTGTGCTGAAGTGGTATGTCGATAAGGAACAAATTATTTTGATTTTAGAGAATGATTCATTCATTTTGATCAGTAACACTGTACTAAACCATTCCTGCAAGAGCGGGAAACTGTTATTCTGATGAAAGCGAATGTGTTGAGGCGTTCAATAATTTCTTTCCCACACTCTTTTGCCCTGCCAATTTAATGCTTATATAATAGTTTTTGTTTCAAATTTTAGAATTTTAGACCAGTTAACCAATTAGCAATTTACCCGTGGTCCAATTATCTTTATGTGTTCACTGTTATCATTACAAAACATATATGTTGCCATTTTGTAGTATTTAAATGCCATTGTTACATTCATGTGTAGTACATGTTTTGCACTTGTATATCTACATACAATCAAAATATATACAAAAGATTGATATCTTTTAACCAATTTTTGTACCCTCTCATTTTCTCTGATGTCACGTGTAAAAGACTGTGTCTAGGATTTTTGTGCAGATAATCCTTCAACACAAATCCAATATGTGGATGTGTTCAATGAATTGATTTCTGATCTTGTTATCATTTGTACCTGTAATTGCAACAACAAATAATTTTTGTGTTTGAGATTTAAAGCGCTCATCTTCATTATTGCTGTCATTGATTCTCGTGTGGTTCCTCATTCTGGACATCTCTAGCGTTTCACTGAATAACTTACGTCTTCACTTCGGCACGTCTGCGTTTGGCAATGAGACTTGAATAAATCCTGAATCTGTGCGGATTATCAGCAAACAATCAATCATCAGTATTGACAGGTATGAATGATGTGAAAGGCTGTTCAATCAACACACAGGCTGATGTGGAATAATCCATCGTGTCCCTGGAGGGGGCGCCGGACCGCCACACACGCCTGGGTCTTTAATTGTGTTTGTGACGCTGGCAGCTGTAACGACTACAGGGTCTCGCAGGGGTTCAAGCTCGAACGTAAGGAGCGAACATCTTAATTGTGTGCTGCATCACCACCGCAACCTCTTTATTATCATAATCTGAAGCTTTTAAGACCAGATCCCACCTCGCCGGCCCTGAAGACCAAGGCCGGGCCACTGCGTCCCTATTAAACACTTATTCTGGCCCAGTGCGTCTGCCATTAGCGTCCGGCGGGCAATTAGCGATGAAATTACACACACATCCGCCACTCAATTCCCAACACAAGCTCGGCGACACACTCCGACCTGCGCATACCTAACCACGATTACTGCGAGTGATAAAGCAGCACCGACTCAATCAGAAACATTCCATTTCAACCCACAGCCAAATCTCAAAGAGGCTGAAAGATTTTACGTGACAATAATTGCATCTAATGAAGTGAAAACACACTTGTGTGAGCCCGATGTGCAGCTATAATCATTTCATTGCCTCTGAAATAGATTGGTGGAGAATTGACTGAAGATCTGAAATTACGTAGCAAATATTGACTGCTTGACTCTCTGTGTCTCATCCGGTTAATTACAGTTTTGATAGATAAACAGATATTAGCACCGTCATTAATTGATTTGAGCGTGAGTGTCAGTGTGTGGATGTGCCTGTGTGTTGATTATACATTTTATACTGTATAAATATGCATATTTTTCATCTATTTGAAAATCAGATTTGATTTTAGAAGCAATTATTATTATTTTCTTTTAATTTTTGGATAGTTAGAGTAATAATGAAAAACAAAAAATACAAATACAAATATTTTCTCCAGTACAAAAAAAGTTTCCCACACTGGAGGTCTCTCCCTTTCTCTTTCTTTCCCTTGTTATCTCTCTCTCTCTTTCTCTTTGAAAAATAAAACATTCTGCTATTGACTCAGGACGCAAATCAATAGTTTCTCTCTCCATCCTTCCTGAAGCGGCCGATCCGTCTCCATCACAGAGATTAACAACACAACATCATCTTTAATAATTCACTTTACAACAGCCTCTCTTTCTCTCTCTCTCTCTCTCTCTCTCTCTCTCTCTCTAACACACACAGACACACACATGCACACACACACACAAACAAGCACACAGAGCTTTCATCGATCGCTCTCTGTGACACATTTAATCTGAAAAAGTGTGTTAACATCAGTAAAGAGAGAGAGAAACAAAGAGAAGGAGAGAAAGAAGGAGGAAGATACAGAGCGAGAGAGTGAGGGATACAATGAGAGAGAGAGAGAGAGAGAGAGGGAAAGAGAGAGAGCGAGAGAGAGGGAACACGTTGCCTCTATTTCTTGTCAGAAACTAGAACTTCAGAGGCCTGATATACAGGCATTGGTTTGTTGCTGTGCTACTTTCACAAATAATTGAAGCTTAAAGTGAAGATTTGTGTGTGTTATATCTAATAAATTGCGTGTCCATGTTGTCATGCTGTCAGATTTTGTGCATTCATTAAAAACCTCCCGGTTGCTCAGTCAGTCAATCACTCTCCTCCTTCACTGAGGCTTTTCTCTCAGTCTCGATCATCTCACTTCATTACACAAACACAAACACCCCCCCCCACACACACACATACACTCCCACTGACACAAAGTTCTCACTCTTTTTTTTTTACCCGTCTCTCTCTCTTTCAATTAGTCAGAGTTTTGCTTACTTTCCCACCCAGAGTCTTATCCCCTCTCCCTCTCTTTTTCTTTTTGTGTTTTCCTTTTGTTCCTTCTATTTTTCAGTTTTTATGCTCACTTTCTTGCTCTCTCCCTCTTTCCCACACTCTCTCTTTCTATCACTCATATTTGCATTGCATTGTCTTTCTTTTTTTTCTGCTTTATATTTTTCCTACTGTTGTTTTTGTTACTTCTTTCTGACTATTTTTCTCTCACTCTTCTTCTCACTTTCTCTCCCCCAATCTCACCCCCCCCCCTCACCTCCTCTGTCTCCCTCTCTCTCCCTCTTTCTCTCCCCCGCCTCTCCT
The DNA here is from genome assembly GCA_028031935.1 of Paedocypris micromegethes. Lineage (NCBI taxonomy): Eukaryota > Metazoa > Chordata > Actinopteri > Cypriniformes > Paedocypris > Paedocypris micromegethes. The sequence goes on from CM051496.1 coordinate 6,403,238, forward strand.
TCTAACTTTCTGAAGCTCTTTGTTACATCAGGCTAATGATCTCCATCGCAGAAACTCCTTCAAGTTGGCTTGGATGAAAACAGGAAATCAGACAGAAGAGACTCCTGCTTCTCCCAGCATGCTTTTCTACAGGTCTGTGTGTAGCCAGCAGTTCTCACAGCACATGGCGGATCCGCGGGAGTTTAGTGTGGTTTGGTGAATTTAACTAGTTGTTCTGAGGGCGACGGGTGGTAGTTGGGCTCTGTAAGGTTAAACCCATAACTATGGCAACAGAGGCGACGTTGAGGCCCGGCACTCACACCTCTGATTCTAATTCCAGTCAGGAACGACCCACTTCACACACCATCCTGGGAAAATACACACACACACAGCCAATACGAGCATGTCTGAATGCAGACGCACACACAGCATGTTTACACAAGGAGTCGACACAAAGCAGCACATGGCTGAGATTTCCAGAGGGTTTCACCTGTCACGGTTAAGAGAGAGAGCGAGGGATGAGCGACGACCATGAGCTGTGTGCTGATGAGGAGGAAGGTACAACACTGATGCTCTCTTTCTCTCTCTCGCCCAACTTCTGTCACTTTCTACATCTACATGACAATTCTCTCCACAAGCATGCAAAAGAAAATTACAAAAAGCCTTTAAGACAAACAAACAAAAAACCTAACAAATAAAAAAGTAAATCTATTTTTTTTCACAGTATGTATCTATGTATTTACAAGTGTGTTTTTACTTTGTTGGAACTAATAATAAAAAACTGTCTATGTGTGTATAGTTAGAGTGAAAGTTACATGGTGTGTAAAATTATAAAATAGAAAACACTTGGAATATTCATAGCCTAAGTCTCCTCATAAAGTTTTATTTATAAAACCATAATTTATCATTTTTACTTTTATTTAAATATATTTAAATAAAATGTATTATATTGGAATAAAGACAGATATATTTTCAACTGTACATAGGCAAGCAACATACTGCGATGATTTCATTTACATCTTATTTTATGTATTATTTTAGACTTCACAGCTAATTTAATGTATAAGTGCATACGAGGAATTTCACTGTATTTTTTTCTTCAGGAATAGCTTCTTTAATCATGATTAGCATCCACACACCAATTGCAAAACAAAATTACAAATTGAGTTTTCTCAGCGCAGACGGAGGATTGCGAATCCTTAATTTTCAATATAATGACAATTTTCTGAATCTTTACCTCGTGGTCGATGTTGCATCTCAGACAAATTTAAGCTCTGATCGATGCCGTTGTGGAGCCGATATGCTGCTTTTGCTCTTTACAGAGAGCAGGTAGAGATATTTTCCCTCATTTTTCTTTGCCAGCACTTTTCAAAAGTGCTTTCTGCATTTTTTTTCCACTTATACTAAAAAAACCAATGATTTCTAATCAGCAACGTGCCATATACGTAATTCAGCTTATATGGAAAGTGAGAAAATAACTGAACTTGACTGCTGCTGATTCTGCCATAATGGATGGTTGAATAAAAACCTGTATTCAGACAGCCTGAATTACTGGCTTTTGTTTTTCGTATAGATTTTTTTTTTAAAGTGGTGTCAGAAGACGAGCAATTTTGCCGCTAAATGCGTGAACAAACCATAGCCTCTCACGCCTGTCCCTCCAACTGCTGACGTGGACTCAGATTAAGCTCCGCCCATGATTTTGCCTCAAAAGTCAACGCAAAATATGTCGTCATAATACTGTGCAACGGTACACGCTTCTGCTTCTGACAAACTTAAAGTCACATTATCTTTAACAATTACACGCTATAATGTTGTTTTTAGTTAACAGACCTGTGTTGGAAAATATGTGGAAATATGGCCTGAAAAAAAATGCTGCCAAATTAAGACCTAGTGCATTTTTAAAAATCTGTTATGATTAATATGCCTTTGGTTTATTGCTATTTTTTTCAGCATGTTCTTGTGAATGTTTTTGGTAAGACTGAGCTTAGAATCCTCATTTACAAGTCCGAGAAATCCTTTTCAACCAGGCGACAGATTTTAGTCACAATATTCTCCACCAGCGTGAACCACCTGCCGCTCTCGAGCCTGAAAGGAATCACCGCAACAAACACACACACACACACACACACACACACACACACACACACACACACACACACACACACACACACACCTGCTGCACATTAATACACACTCTCCTGATGTGAATGTTTAAATGAACTTACCTAAAGATTCAGCCAATTTGAGAAGAATCTGTCCAGAGCTTTACTTTATCCCTCAGCTCTCTCTTGTTTAGTTTTGCCAGCACAGGGGCGAGTGGCCGTGTGAGCAATGGACTGACTGACTGAATGACTGAATGACTGAATGAATGTGTGCGTGTGTGTGTGTGTGTGTAGTTTCAGAGAGCTGAAAGCCCAAATGGCTCGTGATCGCACACTCATTAACACAAGGTCAAATCAGGAAGAGAAGAGAGAAAAGAAGGGAAGGACAAAATATGGAGAAAAGATATATATATATATA
>CM051496.1:6405745-6473428 GCA_028031935.1 Paedocypris micromegethes
ATATATATATATATGTATATGGGTTTATTGAGAATTGAGACAAAACAAAGACGATAACACACAGAGAACTCAGGACAAACTCAGGAACAGGATACAGGAACACGCAGGTGTGACGACATTAACTACAAATGAAGTACAAACGAACAACAGATGAAACAGATGAACCACGTGACTACATCCAAACAGGGAAACACAGGGAGCAAGGGATCATGGGAGATGTAGTCCGTGACGCCTTGACAGTTACAGGTTAATTACTCAATTTTAAGTTAGTAAAAGTTGGATGTTTCATAGAGCTAAAATGTCACCTTAATAGTTCAGAAAAAATAAATACTAGGTATTCAAAATTATCTAAACTTACGTGTGTTTACTTTAAAGACGGTTTACTACAGATGTGAGCTGTCAAACAGGTTTGATGTTTCCAACACAAACACCAACTGCTTATTCTTTATAAGTTTCAGATGTCAAAGTTTGCATTGTACAGAAATTAATCTCATTCATCTGCTGATGTTTGTGTAAGTGAAGTACAGAAACTCATTACTGAACAACACTAGCAGCACAGCTAATAATTCCTCACAACAAGTTTGTTGTAATGAATAAATTGTATATTTTCCTCTTCTGACACAATCTGCTGCGGATGGCGGACATGTTTTGTACCTGCTGTCTGATCCATCGCACGTCTTCTCCCCAAAAACATGCAGAGGAGGAGGAGTGCTTACAAAGTGTCTTACGTACATGATGAAAGGAAGAATAAAAACTCACTCTTGAAACTTGTATCGCATCCAAGCTTCAGTCCGTCTGACGGCACACACAGTATTCACAGCTCTGGATTGTGTAATTGTGTGTGTGTGTGTGTGTGTCTATGTGTAGGGATTGTACAAGGCCTCCCAGCGTTTCAAATATTGAAACCACGAGGCGGCTGCTGCTTTGCATATTTCACTCCGTGTGCTCAGAAAATCTGCTGTTTCCAATTGATCCGGAAAAACCAAGTCAAACTGACACACACACTCACTACACAGTGCACTATTTTTACAATGTCAGTTTCGAATCAACCATGATTTTCCATCCCTCATTTTTACCCATAATTCATAATTCATGGCCAATTTTAATGTCAGGAAGACATGTCTGATCCAGAGTCAGTATTTACCGACACAACACAGTCTAAAACTTCAAACTAAAGTAAAAGTCCCTGAGGTTTAAAAAAAAACTTTGGTTTTAATATAAATATGCTTTTATATGGCACTGCCATTTAAACAAATATTAATATTATAGCCATTACAAAACCAGGAAGAGTTCAATACTGTTAGAGTGTAATACAATTTGCTTATATTTAGAATTACCGTATTTCTAATTGTATATTGTAAATACATTCCATTAACTTTTGGAAATGTTATAAAAAATGTTCCATCCATTTAAGTCATGTTAATAATCTAAAGGCGCTGTGGCTCCAAGTATAACGTGCTATATCAACAACAACAACAACTAAGCTTGGAAATGAACTAAAAATAGCAGATACACTAATTTCCTGGCACAACAAATCAAACGTGAACATTTTTTTTCTTAATCTTTATTTTTTTCTCCTAATCATTGCGCAGCATGTGTCAGATCTGTGTGCGAGGCGTAATTAAAAAGAACGATCGGTGACGCCAACATAATCCCACATAATCTGCTGGATTACACATAATAAAAACTTCAATCTCTTTAAACACAACCTGAAACTTTGACTGCACTTCTCAGAGCTCATTACAAAGCGCATGTATTATTAATCCGCATATTTTAGCACTTATAAATTTAAATACTTCAACGCAAGAATTAATCGCCAAGGCTCCTTGACATTTGAACCAGCGGTTCTTCCCAGATGAGCTCCCTAATGAAGAAAGGTCAGATTTAATCTAACACTGTTATATATAAAAGCTTTTTTATTTATGTTGCCAGTTGCTCTATCATCAGCATTTGATGCCTATAAGAAGAATCAAGAGAAAAAATAAAAAAAGGACTTTATGATAGTGTCGAATGTGAGCTATCACTCATTTTTAATTGGAAGTGTGATGCATGAGCCAATGAGTGTTTCATGAAACCATTTTCTACACTTCAACAAGGTTTTTCCGAAACAGTGGGAAAGCCGACGGTGTCTTCCACCCACCAGCCGTTTAATCGATGATCAGGAGCGTCTGTATAATCAATATTCACTGACACAACGGGAAACAGATTACACCGCACACTTCCAGTCCGTCACGCGTACATTCATCACCTCACCACAAGCATTCACGCGGCCAGCAATAACGAACACGATCAATGGCATGGACGCCCATCCATTCCTCTCTCTCCCCTTATTACCCCGTGATAAGAGTTAAATGAGAGATAAATGAAAATGTGCTAGTCATGACCGCCGCGGGATGTTTACCAATACTTGGCACTCTTTATAATCTGGTGAATGGAAATTCTGTGGAGGGAAACTGGATTCTAGACACTCCTCCTTCTGTAATCACTTAGTTTGTAAATTGAGGGGCTGCAGGTGCTTCAAGACCCCCTCACTCAGAAACATCCTGAAACATGCTACTTAAACGAAGCAACAACAAAAAACACCAAGAGTAACTAATGATACAATCAAACATATTGTTCACACAAGTTAAAGCTTGAGCATATAGCAAACTAATAACACTTGGGCTGCGTTTACACTGGCAGAAAAATTCCGATTTTTTGCCTACATCTGACACAGATCGGAATTTGATGCACACGTGTAAACAGAAAAATATGCATAAGATGCGATTTTTTCGCATCCGATCTGAGCCACTTCCAAATGTGGTTTTAAATCAGATACATATCTGATATCTGGACATCCGACCTGTGTCTAAACACGCATATCCAATTCCCCGGTCAATTACGTCACTGTTCTACGACGAACAGCGTTAAACGTCATCATTTCGCACCTGTTTCAGGTGAATAGCGTGCGCCCTCATATGTTTTGCGATGGATGGAACTCAGTGGAGCCAGGAGGAGGTGGCACGTTTAATTAGTTTATGGGGAGAAGCATCAACCCATGCAAAATTGCATGGTTCATACAGAAACCGTGCTGTATATGAAGACATAGCACGAGCCAAGCGAGACAACGCGGCTCTTAAGAAGACAGCATTACAAATCCGCTTTCTCTTTCTTTGTCTTATCAATTGCAGTTGGGTATATTTTTGCCGATTTTGGAGAAGCTGGATTAGCAAAAACTCATGCAAAATTCGAGGGTCAGTCATTGCGCTTATTATGGTGAAAGCCAGTGGAATGATTTTAGGCGGACGATGAAATTTAAGCTCTTGATATTGATATCGGATATGAGGCGTGTCTAAAGTGAATGTAAACAGGCGGGCCAAAAAATCAGATACAGTCAAAAAATCGGATCTGTGCATTAAGACTTGCAGTGCCAACGCAGCCTCTCTAAGTTGTGAGATAAGAGAGAGAGAGAGAGAGAAAGAGAGAGTGAGTGAGTGAGAGAAAGAGAAAGAGAGACAGAGAGAATTGAGGTGAGAAACAGGAAACTAAGGTGAAGTTGGGGGATAGAGGAAGATACAACGGGAGTAGAGAGAGAGCGAGAGAGAGTGAGAGAGAGAGAGAGAGAGAGAGAGAGAGAGAGAGAGAGAGAGAGAGAGAGAGAGAGAGAGAAAGAGAGACTTGCCTAAATTCTATGTAAAGATGGAGGCTCGGGGATTTTAAATGGCCTGGGTGAGATGAATCTGATCAGCGCTGGAGAGCAGGAGAATAAGTTCGGTGGAGAGACATGAAGGAGTGAGAGAGGCTCGTGTAAGAGTAATAAAGTTCCCACGGCCGCTGTAATTGCTAAATGAGACATTCCTGCATCGGTAGATCGTGTCTGAATATGCCCACGCACTAGGAGACGGTGGTCGTCTGTTACCTGAGCAACTCGTATCCACTGACCGGCCATTCATCACCAAGCTGCGTTTACGCGAGGCTTCCACTGCACACAAATTCCCCCTCAACTCGCTGTTCTGTGCAGGAGGAACAGCAACACTCTCCGGACGCAAGAGCGATAATGTTCGCAGACGCTCCTCACGGCAATTAACATATATGTCTGTAACGATGTCGTTTATAAATAAAGTTTGAGTGTTGTGAATAGATATTTCCTGACAAAATAAAATCATCTCATATTTATATATATATAGGGTTGATTTCAGTTGATTTCAAACACTGAAATCCCCTTTAAAAAGATTTTTGAATAGATAGAAAACTTGTTTCAGAGACCGATGGCCTACCAAACCAAAAAAGTGTGTCCTGACTTAAGTTGCTGAGATTGTCTCCAGCTCCCAGTGACCCAGAATTTTAAAAAGCATTCAGAAAAAGGAAGGATGGTGAAAATAATTAATCATGTGTGTATTAAATGACATCGGAAATAAATAGGATATCGGTTCACGACAGCGACTTGAACTCTAAAGATCCCAGAATCATCATGAGGCTTTTGTTGGTAACAAAAGAAACCGAAAACTAATTATTTCAGCAATTGTTTGAAGCCTGCAGAGGAGCAGAAAACGCTTATGTCCGCTTTAAGAGAGATTGTATGTGTTTCTGCATGTGGGTTTTGTGTCTCTTTTGATATTGATATTCATCACTCTGTATGTTGTGTGTATTGCATTACCACAACACAAGCTCTACAGAACCAGCCCGATGCGACGTGTGCTGAAACCCAATCTCCATGAGCTCCCGGAGATCCTGTTTCTTCATTCTGCCACCACAGTACATGTGATGTTCACACGTAGGCTGTAGGGGAAAAAAGGAGGAAACGATTTCAAGGAATGAATTAATCTTCCGAACACGAGCACGCTGTGTGTCAGGTGTTTCTTTCTTTAAATTGCAGAGGTATGTGCTTTGGTTCGATTGCTCCGCCATGTCATTCCCGATTTCCTGAATTGATGTGACTCCTGCTGACAGTGAAAAATGGGAGAAAATAAAAAGATACCAGAAGTCTGTGTTCAGTCATCCCTTCCTACCGCTAAAAATATGCTTCTCAAAAGAGAAAGTCAACATGAAATTAAACCTGACAAAAACAGAGCCTATTCTGGATCACGTGGCAAATCCCTGATTTGTGGCCATTTTGGTTTCCAACGCCAAGCAATGTGTTACGTTACTGTGCAAGGGAGACCAATTATAATTATTAATCATGATTTTAATTTTGTTATATGAGATCAAGATAAAAACTGGGTAGTTTGATCCCTGCCAGAAGTCTTTCTGTACGTATCACCCAGTTCTGATACTTTCTGGGTATCACCCAGTTTTAATATTGTCATAAATAATAAATATTTTTATGTTAATATTTGTATTTTTCATATTTATATGTTTATAAATTAAAACTGGAACTGTTGTTCTTGGATTTCTATTTAAAAGTGAAAAAGGCTGTAAAAAATCTGTAACATCACCGCAGGCTGAATGTCACCAGACTGTAGATCTCCACAGCAGGAGGTGCTGGTGTCCTAGTGGTAGGCAGTTGAACTGGCAACCCCAAGGTTAGAGGTTTGAACCCTGAACCAGCAGGCACCACAATTGAAGTGTCATTGAGGAGTGAACCTGATCTGCAGTTTGTGTGTGTGTGTGTGTGTGTGTGTGTGTGTTCACAACACTCTTTGGATGGGTATTATGACTAATACTTCATATTTTGACATTTAAAAAGGAGCGTGAGATTAACGGACGGATGGGTGCAGTATTGAGGTTGATGTACCGGTCTGTCGTGGTGAAAAAACAGCTGAGCCGAAAGGCAAAGCTTTCTATTTACCGGTCAATCTAAGTTTCAACCCTCACCTATGGTCATGAGCTTCGAGTCACAGATACAAGCAGCTGAGATAAGTTTCCTTCGCGGGGTGGCAGGGTGCACTCCAAGAGATAGGGTGAGGAGCTCTGTCACCCGGGAAGAACTCTGAGTAGAACCGCTTCTCCTCCACATTGAGAGGAATCTTTTTTGAGACTATGTCTCAAAGTTGGCTTGGGTATGCCTCGTTATGCCCCTGGAGGAGCTAGAGGAGGTGGCGAAGGTGTGAAGTCCGGGCATCTCTTTTAAGGCTGCTGCCACCACTAAATGGCCCCGGATAAGTGGAAGGTGATGGATGGATGAATGGATGGATGTCGTTTGATTCTGTGGCCTGCTAGCAATGTCACAGCTCTGCATGTGTATGCAGTGTATGTGTTACTACACTGGTGGGAAAGTATTGATCCTACCATAGTTTTATTTTTGTCTTCCAGTAGCCTGTCTGAATTTTTTAATTCTTGTCTGTTTTTTGTTTTGTGCTCTGATCTCCACTCATACAGTTTTTCTCTCCCTGCTAGATCATTAAGATTCAAGCATTAACCTCTTTTACTCTTCTATTAAATGGGTGGCACGGTGGAGCAGTTGGAGGCGCTGTCGCCTTATAACATGAAGTACATATGTGAGACTCAAGGTGTGAGTTCGAGCCTGTATCAAATCTGATTTCATGTTCTCCTCGTGCTTACGTGGGCTTCCTCAAAGTCTCCGAATTTCTCAGACGATCCAAAAACATGCGTTTCAGAAAATTGACCATAGGCATGACTGAGAGTGTGAATGAGTGTGTGTCCTGCCACAGGCACAGAGATGCTGAGGCTGCCACCAGCTCCCCGTCACCCAGAAATGGAGTAAAGGGTCGAAAATGAAGATACTTTTCTATAAACTGTCGCGTATATGCTTGCTCACTGGTCTTTGTCTTTGTCTTGTCATAACCGCAGCCATTTACTTAACACCAACAATCCAGACGATCAAATGAATAAAAAGCAACACTTCCTTATCCTTACACATTTACACGTGCGCTTTGAGACAGTTAAAACTGTGAAAAGCGCCCTACAAATACTCATATTATTATTATTATTATAAAGAAAATGAAAACAGTGAAATTAAAAGGGATTATTACACAAACAAATCCACCAGAACATCTACATCTAAGGAGCTACAAGTTCCTTGTCCATTCCATATTAACACAAACCAAATATCAACGACAGACAGTATTTAAGCATAAGCAGCAGTGTTGGGTAAGTTACTTTAAAAAAGTAACTAATTACTTATTACTTTACCATTTTGTAATTAAATTACTTTTCTAATTACTAGAAAAAGTCTGAAAAGTAACGTAATTACCTAATGAGTAACTTAACCAATTACTTTATAAAATTCCTATAAACCTTCAAAAAACAATATATTTAAAAATATAACAGTAAAACATGAAATAATCGAGTCTTTTAGTTTTATGAATCATCTTTATTACATTCCATAAAACATTCTACAATAAATAAAGTTCTCCGTAGTAAAAGTTACCTTCTTTTAGGTAAGAAACAAAATTCCCGAAAAACAAAATATATTCTGCGACAATAAATGCGGCTAAAAGACGATTCTGCAATTCTACAATTCTCGATTCTGCAAGACGCAGCGTCTTTTCCACAAAGTCCGTACGTTAGTGCAAAGTGCAATCGTACGTTAAGCTTCAGACACGTTCAGACTCGTTCTGCTGTCGTTAAATCAAGTTAAATCAAGTTCAGACACTCAGCTGGAGTTTAGTTGTGCTCATCATCTTCCGTGTCGTCTGTGTTTAGCTGCCGTTTCAGCGCTTCAGCAGCAGATACTCGCGCTATTAACAGCGGCCGACAGTGTTTTCTCCGCAGAAGTACCTCACAAATGACTGTAATGTTCACATCTGCGTGTTTCACAACAGCGAAGTGACTTGAATACGTATTGTCTTTACGGAAAACAGTCACTAGCTGCAGCCGCCGAGTCACACCGAGTCCGCCCGAACGTCCCATCCACTTTAAACACGACTGTCGCAAACTGTCGCGAATCACGTGCACCAGCCATAAAGCGATTTTAAAGAGGAAAACTAAACTTTTACAAAAGAAGATAAATAAAAAAAAATAAACAAGGAAATTCAGCGAATTTAATTATTTTATATTGTAACGCAAGTACATTGAAAGTAACTGTAATTAAATTACTTAAAAATGAACAGTAATTCGTTACTTCACTTTATCAGTGAAAAAGTTACTTTGTAACGCGTTACACCCAAGACTGATCAGCAGCCTAACTAGTTCACTAGTTCACAAGAAACTCCACTCAGGAAAACATCTTTTCAAGCTAAAGTGGAAATCCATTACCTCAACAAAAGAAGACAGGTAGCAGAGTGACTGAACGCTCATCCGGAGGATTTGGCGATTGCAATAAAAGCTGACAGTGGTTTTGGTGAGGAGAGTATGTGTGAGGTCTCGTGTGGATGGATGGCGCAAGCAGACAGCGCCAGAGAGTCCTGGGAGATGACAGCACGTATCTGAATCCTGACACAAACACCTGGGCCCCTCAAATATCACGGTTCCAGCCTCCGGTCCCTCTGTCACACAGCCGTTCATTACAGGACATATTCACTATATCTTCTCTCCCACATTGTCCAAATGTGCTTTCTATCAATTCTGAAGGGAGAATTTCACCAATCTTTTACTTGTAGTTTAGAGCATGAACAACAACGCTGTGTCATGAATTCTATATTCTGCGGCTGAAAGGATCTGTGAAATAACAGCCGTGCAGATGAGATCCAACCTTATTTGGCAGATTTTGTCACATGATGAAGCAAAAAAGTTACATGGCCAATCCAAAAACCATCTAATGCCTTTTGTGAATCCTCCAGTATTGAGTTTGAAAGAATTGGTCATCGCACAATGTGAGGAAAAATAACAGACTATAATACAGATTTCACTTTATGTACCGGGAAAGTATAGAAAATATAACATAAAATGAGAACAAAAAAGTTATATAAATGACAGGATGAATGCATCGATGTATGACTGGATTTAAAGACCGGATGACACAATAAACAAGCGAATGAAAGATTCAATAAGAAGAATTTGAATTATTAGATTCAGAAATGTATAAAATATCGAGTATTAAGATGGATGAATTAAAGGAACAGTTAGAACAGAACAAATGACTGGTGTGTGGATGAACAGAAGTCACTAGTACAAAAATCGACCGATATGCTCCTTGTGACCACCAGTGGGCCACCAAAAGTGATGTCGTTTTATTTCTTTATTGTTTTGCATAAAATACCATTTCATTAGTAATTAATAATACATATTACGAAATATTCGGATGTTAGGCAATGCCTTTCAAATAATCTAATCATCATCATCATCCATGGTCCCCAACTCCACCGGTCCGTTTTGGTTTTTGGGTCAGATTTTTTTTCATATAAAAATTAAATTCAAATATCAAGTAACCTATTTAAACATTTTAAATACATTTGTATTCATATTTTGCAGGGGTGTAAGGTACTTGAGTAAATGTACTTTGTTACTTTACTTAAGTATGTTTTGGGCTACTTCGTACTTGCACTGAGCATAAAAAATATAAGCAACTTTACTCTACTCCACTGCATTTGTGATTGCGTAGCAGTACTTTTCACTCCACTACATTTGAACGAACACTTATCGTTACTCGTTACATTTTGATTGTGCGTGACAAGGCGGAATCGATTTATATCGCAGTTAATTTCTTGAGCGGACGAGGAGAATATCGAGGTAATGGACGCTATTTGTGAATTATAAACCAAAAGAACACGAATTAGGGGCATAAAAATGTGTTTTACAAATGTTATTATATAATATATAACTTTATATAATACATATAATATATAATTTACTAATCAGATTAATCATTTTATTGTATATCTACTTGCAAATTTAAGTGATTGAGACTGACTTTTTGTTCTTTTTATCTATTTTGTTCTACCAGTTTTCAAACATTGAGGTTAAATTCTGTTTCTGTATTAGAAAACAATAGTTTGTTTTCATAATTCTTTTTTTGGGCCTATATTGAGCACGAATAAAAATACTTCTTAATACTTAAGTTCTTTTCAAATTGCATACTTTACTACTTTGACTCAAGTCTTTTTGAAATTGATGACTTGTTACTTGTATTGGAGAAAGTTTAACAGTAAGTATCTGTACTTTTACTCAAGTATGGCTGTCCGGTACTCATTACACCCCTGATATTTTGGTATAACTGTTTTAATTTTTAATGCATGATTAAGTACACTATAATATGTTAATATAATAGTTATTATAATAAAATAATAAATACTAAGTTAAAAAATCTGACACCCCCCCCCCGGGGCCGCGGTCAAATTATATTGTTGACCGGTCCGCGACGAAAAAAAGTTGGGGACCACTGATCATCATCATCATCGCCCATCTTAATGACATAGGGCTCCAACAAAAAATATCTTAATTATGCCCTAAAACAAGATTTAAGTCCACATAGTTAGGTAAAAAGAAAAATGTTTACGTGAGTTAATAAATCGACAGACACAGACAGGATTTACGCAATTATGTGAAGAATTGTGTTAACACGGGTCGGTGCTGCCATCTAGTGAAAATGATAGTTAGTTTTGCGTCTGTCGTCCTTGAATGGCCTATTTTATGTCTATGAAATAAAAACAATCCTAGTGTTTACGGAGTTGTTGCTGAGTTACCACTTTGTCAAACTAGTAGTCACACGTCAGGCATCGAAACAAATTTACAACAAGAATATCAATCTCTGTTTGGCGGAGGATTATTATATATAAGTGGGAGGAGCCATAAAGAAATACGAAACCTAACTGGAGAAGTGAACGAAAAAGCCCGCCCCAGCTATCACTTTCAGAGCGCGCGCACTTCCTCTCGCCCTTTGACTTCCTGGCAGAAGTTTACTATCATGGCCAATTCTCTGTCTTTCCTGGTGGAAGATCTGACCTGCACCGTCTGCTTTGAGATTTTCACCGATCCCGTGACTCTGAAATGCAGCCACAGTTTGTGTGACAGATGTCTTCAGGAGTTCTGGCGCACTCAGGAAGTGCTGCAGTGTCCAGTCTGCCGGAAACAGTGCTCGCAGGATGAGCCCACCACGAGCTTGGCCTTTAAAGCGCTCTGCCAGTCCTTTAGGACCAGAAACATCTCGATAGACCCAAAAGATGCTTGTAAGTTACACGGAGAAAAGCTGAGTCTGTTCTGCTTTGAGGACCAGCAGCTCATCTGTGTAGTCTGCTACACCTCCAAGATGCACAAGAACCACAAGTGCTCACCAGTGGACGAGGCTGCTCAGAGCTTAAAGGTGAGTAAGTCCGATCTTCTTGATTTGGTGCCCGGCGTCTCACAAAGACCTTTCTTGACTGCAGGAACAACTCAAGACAAAAGTTGAGAAGCTTCGTACTACTCTTGATGATCTCAAAAAAGCCCACGATCGCGTTGGACACCAGGTAAAGGTCTAGAGACAACCAGAAGTGAAGATTGTTTTTTTTTTTATTTTTAAAATTGACTGGTTTTAGGATCGCAATTTTGCTGCTGAAAATCATATTCGGAAGGAATTCGAGAAGCTCCGTAGTTTTCTCAACAACGAAGAGGAGAAGCAGATCCAAGCGTTGAGGCAAAGCAATGAAGTTCAGAATGGGATGGACAGGACCAAGAGGAAGATACTTTCCAGGCAGATCTCAGATCTGTCCGATAACTTGGATGTTGTCTGGCTTGACATTGCGGCCAAGGACATCACATTTCTGCAGGTGCTCATTTGTCTTCAACAGTCGCTTCTAGTATGTGATAAGCAGATTAATTATTAGATTCAAAAATTGATAATTAATTGAGTATAAAAATGGATTAATTAACGGAACAGTCACAAGTACACAAATCAACCGCTATTTTGGATTGCTCCTGACTTTAACCGTGGAAAAAGGGTTGCTTATATTTTGCATATTTAAAAAAAGTTAATATAAAAAGTAAATACTTATTAATGTTAATGCAATATTTCCAAATAACCATTTTTTTCATCAGATTGTCAATTCACGAGTTATTTGTCACTTCCTCTAACCCTTATCTAAAAAATGTACAACTTGTTGAGCCAAATATTTGACACACTACAGTATCAATACTGTACAGTACAGTAACACGTTCGCCCAGTAGTATCTAAATGTGTTTGCAGTGAGAAAACCTCACGAGTATTGCCATTCTAAACTTTTCAGGTCGTTCAAGCACTACGTTCACATTCATCAAAACCTTTGACCGTGATATTTTGATGTACATGTGTGCACGGCTGACGTCTTGATTTCTGTTCTTACAGAATTACGACGAGATGGTGAAAAGGTGAGTTTTTTTTTTTTTTTTTCTCTTTCCAACCAAACAATCGTGCTGAAAAATCAGGTGTGAAACTGAAATAAAATGACGTCTTCACAGACTGCAGGAGCTTTCAGCTTATCACAAGCCCTCTGAAGAAGAAGAGATCCTGCCCATCTCCCCTCCCACCATGCTCTTCACCACCTGGGTTCAGATGCAGAAGCTCTTGATGGGTCCGTCAGAACACACACTCACACTGCTCATGTGATTGGTACTGATAAAGGTTCCTCTCTGTGTTTACAGCACCACTGACACTGGACCCAGACACGGCCTCTGTCCGGCTGCAGGTGTCAGCTGATGGCTACACTGTCCGTTACGTGGACAAGAAGCTCCACGTCCCCAACAATCCAGAGAGGCTGCACGTGGGCGTTCTAGCCAAGCAGAGTTTTGGCTCAGGCCTGCACTGCTGGGAGGTGGAGGTGAGGAACAACAATAACTGGACTCTGGGTGTGGTGGGCGAGACTGTGAACCGCAAACTCCTCTTCCGAATGGATCCCAAGTACCGCTTTTGGTGTTTTCGTTATGCTGAAGGCATGTATAAAAAAAGCGACAGGCACGTGAAAGATGTCGGCGCTAACGAGAAGCCGAGCGTCATCCGACTCCAGCTGGACTTTGACAAAGGAGAGCTGCGATTCATTGATGCCTTCAGAAACCGATGCCTTTGCACCTTCTCCGGAGGCTTTCCGGAGAAAGTCTTTCCATATTTCTGCACTGGTGATCTGCGCATAGCTCTCAGTATTTTTCCAGGAAACAAACACCACACATAAAGAAGACCAAACCAGATAGACACGTTCCGCTGTCTCAAACCCAAAAGGTGATTAATGCAACTCACTGTGAAATTTGAATAGATTGAGACAGCATTTGCCATTCCATTTAATTTCCTATATCTTTTTGTTGGTAAATTTATGTGACCTTTTAATTGGGTCTTAAATATAATGCTGGTATTTTCTCGTACAGAATATTGCGCATACGTAAAGTAACGTTTTTGGGGGATGAGAATATCTCACAGGCTAAAGAATGTAATGCACACAGGACACCAGCTCAAGTGTTTATTTCACTTAAAAAACATATTTGTTGTGAATCACTTAAAAAAATTAGCGAGGCGGCATTTATTAGAATGTTCTGTAACAATCACTGCTGCATTCAAACTCCCACTGTAGGCATGTGTGATCGGCCAAAGGTTTAAATCCGAAAGACCAAAACTGTAGTGTCCAAGACGAGAAGGCAGATATGTGAAAGGCTCCAAGATTCAAATAGAAAAAGAGTAAAGCCATGATAACTACTGCCTCCAGGAATTGTCTAAGAATTACTACTCTAAGAAACTGAGCTCTCAGTGATACGTGGTGGGCCACTGTCTTAAGGACAGTTACTCTCTCAGACATGTGCATGTCTCTGTTGTATTACGTGGTAGAAAATCTAAGGCCTACTGTCAAAGCAAATCTAGTGTGCAACTCATTGTTGTGTGGAAATGAAGATGAGAGACTCAAAGTAGTTGGTCATAACGCCAGTAAACTCAGATGAAGGGGATGAGAGAGTGAAAATAACATGTTCCATTATGCTAACTATGCAGAAAGCTGTCGAGGTTTCTCAGGACTGGCACTGAAATGGCATCATGTGGACAAGTCTGCTTCTGGTGGAAAGGCAGATGAAGGTATTATGTGGTTATATGTAGCTGAGACCAATAGATGATGTGTAACCAGTCCGATTGGACATCTGAGACATGTGGAGCCCCACAAGGCTCAGTGCTTGGGCCTCTTTTGTTTTACTCTTGAAGGCTACTTCTCTAGGCTAACTATGAGAAGAAATATGAAGAAAAATATGTTTTTTTTGCATTTGGGAAGACATGACTTGACTAGCGGTCAAAAGTTTAAAATCATGTCTGGAATCTTATACAAAGCTGGCTTCCAATGTGCATGTGTCCTTCAGCGCAGTTAATGTACATCATAATGTCTGTCTCTTGAGTTACTTGTGGACAAACTGTTCTGGATATCGAGCTAGACCAACAACGGAGGAGAACTTCAAATGAAATGCAAATTAGTATTTCATGCTTCAACATATTCCACAACCCTTTAAAAAGACAATAAATCACGTCATTTTTGCTTGTAGTCCTTTTACTGCATTTCCCATCTTTACCTGTAGTATAAGTATGAAAAGAAGTTCTTATCACCTCACGCTGCTATTGCACGCTTTTTAGTTCCTATTCTAGAAGGAATGGAATTAAGGGATACATTAAGATATACTTAACACATCATCTTCTTCAGTGTCTCTAGTATCTCCAGCTTTTCCTGTGAAGAAATGAGCAGGTCCATTATTGTCGTTACATCACTGAACTCAGTCGACCTTGGTTTGCTCTACGAGATATTAGTACATCATGTTGAAAACGCACATGTAATTTGTGTTTAGGCAGAAGTTCATAGCAGAATGTGTTATTATAAGGTCTTCATGTCTTAATACTGGCTTCCGATGCACTTAGTAATGATTTTATCGTTTCTCGGTTATGAAACAACTAAATAGTATATAAATAGTCAGTATTCTGTATATATGGCGCCACTCTGAGTCACGAGTCTGTTTGCAGGTATTTTGCTACACGTAGTTGGAATCTCCAACAGTAGTCACATTCCAAGCCAGATTCTGCGTCTGATCTGGCTGCACTATAGTTCATGTGTTGTGAGAGAAATCAATCTTGAATGTTTTTTATATTATAGATATGTCTGATTTAAAGTACTGTGTATGATTTAAAGTACTGTATGTCGTATATTTTGTGTATTCTTGTGGTCTTCCTGTGTTGCTAATTTTGCAGACATATGGGGAGACTTATGAATAAGGATAAGGAAAATAGCGGTGTGCATGACAAGAAAATGGGTTGACGACCGAAGGGGTTAATTTGTGGGATTAAAACAACGTTGGCCCGCTATCTATGTCTTCCTCTGGTATTGAGAAACCATATGATTGCGGCTTAGAAGCGAGGGGCGCGGTGACCCAAACAGGGAAATACACAAAGGGAGTCATAGGACTCAAGTAAAATCTGGAATCCCAGCGCCAAGGTGCATCCTTAGTGGACCGACATAATGATGTGTGGTTTGGATAAAAACCAAATGGGGATTGTGTTTAATTGGTGATATACTTAAAAGGTAGCGTGCAATCCAAAAACAGGTATCAAATGTCATATGAATGTCATTAATGTGAAGGTATATAATTTGCTGTAACACATTTGGGTGCGGCACAGAGGCGCAGATTGATACAGATTGGGAAAATTCGACTTGGAGTGTCTTCAGGCCTGAAGCACTCTCTAACATCTTAGTTCGATCCTGTTGGTGTTTTAAATCTCTGTCTAAAAAAACATCTCCTGGCGTTGACTTCACCACCTGACAGTGTTTGCATTGCTCGTACAGTTTTTTTTTTTTTTTTTTTTTTTTTTTTTTTGAACCTTTATTAGTCCCTCAGTGGGGAAATTTTTTCTCTGCATTTAACCCATCCGATCAGACATGAACTTTCATTATTGATATTCATTATACTTGTGTTTTAAGTCTTGTTTGCATACCATTTTGAATCTGTAATTTCTCATTACATTTTTTTACCCAGACGGACTTGAAGTTAAATGTTGTATTAAGTGATTGTATCAGTTAAGATTAAAATAAATCAAGTTTTTTTCATAACATAAAAAAACAATCATGATTATTTTTGTCCATTTTAATTGTTTACAGCATTTACATGGATTGTTAAATGTTTTTTTTTTTTTGTTCGTTTTAGACAGGATGTTTGAACATTGATGTGAGTTTACTATTTTTAAGATACACAGTGAACACTTGTTTTATTTAAGGGACTATTTTTTTTTTTTACAAAAAAATACAGAAAAAACATTTTCATTTTTTTTATTTGTGCTGCTTTCAGCCAACATTAAAATATAGTTTGTGCAAATTAGACATTTAAAAGGAAACATTTTAAAATACATGAATGAACACACACACACACACACACACACACACACACACACCAACATTTCACACTACACACAAACAAACGTGCATGAATTTCCCTTTTTGAAAATTTCTAGTGATGTAAACACTTCCCACGTTACAGTCTGGATTCACACAACAGCGTTTGTCAAGATTGTACACAATCCGCACAGCAGCTTTTTTTGCGTAGTTACACGCTTGACATCCAGAAATGAAGAAAAACGTAACATTTATAAATAGATGTTTCAAACTCGTCTACATTACTGTAAAACACAACAACATTCTTATTCAAAAAGATGAAACCAAAACTTAAATTGTTACAAAAAACCTCTCACTGCAACATGAAACACAATGGAAGAAACCATACGTCTCTACAATTGAGGCTTCTGTGTGTTTTTAGAACTTTTAGAATTTCTACAAGGTTGTTTTCTGCACTTGCAGACATGATTTGTAATTTATTACGTGTTTTTATTTATAACTACAAAAAATGTTGTAGTCTTTTTTTTGTTCTTCTCTCATCTAGCTTCAAAGATGATGTCAAATAGCAAAGGCAGAAGAAAGTTGAGACACATTGGGTGTTTAAAGAAAGACTGAAGTGTGTGATTGGATGAAGAGAATCACATGGTCACTCGCAGGCTAATTTGCTGTCAAAGCTGGACAGGCCGATGGCGAAGGCCTGGAGCGCACACATGGGGTAGTTGTAGTCCAGCGTAAAGATATCCTCCGCCACTCGCCCAAACTGCATCACAATGTAGTTGGCTGAAAACACAGCAGAAATTTGAGACGGTCACTGCATAGTTACAACTCAGTGTAAACCAAGCATTAAAATAGGGATGTAAATAAATAAAGGGAGGAGTAAAGAGGAAAAAGAAGAGGAAGGTGCAGGGTTCATACAGTTTCTGAAAAGTCAAATTGCTCAAACTTTTCCAGCACCATACAGTTGTGGAAAAATATATATTTAAAAATCTGCCTAAATACAACAAAAATGGAACTTTGTCATTTAAATCACATTTAAATAGATATTATGCGAAAACACACTGTCTAGTCGACTGTCAATGTTGGTTTGTGTACAGTCAATATAATGAACAAAATGTCTCGAAATAATTCGTTCAGATGTTAAATATTTAAGTCAAAATGTGGTGCCTTTTTTCTTGAAGGGAACAAACATTAGTAATAAACTGATTTGTATTCTCTTTAGAACCACAGTACTCATTTGTACTGTTTTTTTTTTTTTTCAATAACTTATGTAACATGTTTTTTATTACAGTTATATTTTATCCTATTACAAAAAATGTGTCTGAATTTACAGGTTCTTGGAATGGATTATGGCATATACATTAATTGCATCCCGTTTTATTAAATGTTTGCCTTACGTCTGCACAAATACATTTCGCAAGTCAGGTTACCACTGTATTTGTTTGTACAGTTGTGAAATAATCTTTCGATTTTCAAGCACTTCATTTAAAATTCAAGCATTTTAAGACCTTGAAAAATAAATAAAATGTGTAGGAACTGTTGAATCTGACTGCTCACGGTCATTGTCGTGTACAATCTGGAAGTTCTTGACAGAGGCCTGAGTGACACGCCCGTGGAAGTTCAGCACGTAGGACTGAGTGTCGTCGTTCCAGACCGGCGCTTTGTTGTGCAGCTCTATCAGGTTCTCCAGTGAATGATTCTGCCACTTGCTCAGCAGAGACTCCTGCTCCTGAAACACACACACGGTGGCGTGACTTTCAGATTGATGACAGTGACCGTGATGTGGACGATAAGAGACACTCACACAAGCGGGCCGAACAGGGACTCGCTCAAAGCTCATGTTCATTCCGGGAATGATGACGGTCATCTTCCGTGGGCCTTTAAAGCCCAACACGTTTGTCTCCTGTGGACATCAAGATTAGCAGAGTGGTGTAAAGTACTTGCGTAAATGGGGTTTGTTACTGAAGTATTTATTTTGCTACTTTGTACTTGTACAAGAGTAAGAGTACAAAGTAGCAAT
Organism: Paedocypris micromegethes; assembly: GCA_028031935.1. Lineage (NCBI taxonomy): Eukaryota > Metazoa > Chordata > Actinopteri > Cypriniformes > Paedocypris > Paedocypris micromegethes. The sequence goes on from CM051496.1 coordinate 6,423,869, forward strand.
TACTATTAGAGTAGTATTTACAATTACAATTAGAGTAGTATTACTCTCTAATTTACTACATTTGTGATTAAGTATCTGTACTCTTTACTCCACTACATTTGAATGGACACTTATCGTTACTCGCAACATTGTGATATCGCCATCTGTAGGGTGCTGAAGGTACTGAATGCTACTTATTGTGTGGACGTAAATTATTGGTGGCATTTTTTTGCACCTTTGAGTTCAACCAGCTCATCACTTACTACGAGCCTACAAGACTGCTGCGCTCACAAAACTCCGGCCAGCTTATAATACCGCAAATCTCTCAAATCTACAAGGGAGGAAAATCCTTTGCATACTTAGCACCCAAATTATGGAATGCTCTGCCTAGTTCAATTCGAGACTCAGAATCAGTGAGTCAATTTAAGTCTAGACTGAGGACCCATCTCTTCAATGAAGCATATATTTCCTGTTATAATAACTTGCAGAATAAGTTAATATAATCGTATAGAAGGGTGGCTAGTTTAGTGCTCGCAACCGAATTACACCTGCACCTCCTAAATCTGTCAAAATCTTTCATTATGGTACTTCATGTTTTTGTAAAGGCTTTGTTTTTTCTGTGTTTCACTCCTCTCCTGAGCGCAGAGTGCCGTACGACCGGAATCTCCTAGGAGCTTCGTGTTCATCTTTTCTATGTTGCCTCCTAGACCTCTGTAGACCTGATTATGCTGTTTACGTGGAGAAATGGATCCGCCTCTTTCCCCACTGAGGAGGGAAACACCTTCTGGAACCATCATTAAATTGGCGTGGAACAACCAACGCACTGATTTGTACTGATTGTAGTGTTAGAATGCCAGAGGAGACTGGCACCAGTGAGCCGGGTTCTCCCCAGGGTTTTTTCCTCGTTAGAGAGGTTTTTTACCTGGCCACTGTCGCACATGTGCTTGCTCCCTGGTCTTTGTCATAGTCATAGTGACAATCATAGCCATTTACATTAACACCAACCACCAGACGATAAAATGAATAAAAAGCAACAATTCTCTTACATATTCACACGTGCGCTTTGAGACGTGTGAACAAAAACTGTGAGACGAGAACTTACAAATGAAAAGCGCCTTACAAATGCTCAGAACTTGAACTTAACTGAGACAGACTTTTTGTTCCTTTTTTATCTATTTTGTCCTGTTATTTTGAAACATTGAGGTGGTTAGTTTCATTTCTGAAAAAAAAAATATAACCTGATAAATAAAGAGTTTCTTGTTTTTAACATTTCTTGGTGTTTTTTTTTTTTTTGCCATAAATATAGTATTAAATTCTAAGTTCCTTAAAATTGAATACTTTTACACAACTTTTACTCTTCAAGTGTCTTCTTGGAAAGTGTAATGGAGTAATTCTTTCAGTAGTGTATACGTACTTTTACTTATTTTTACAAATATGGTTTCAGGTACTCTTTACACCTCTGGTAGAGACACACACACACACACTCACGTAGCAGATGGCCGCGAGCTCCTGCCGAGTGCTGCTCTCCTCCAGCAGACCTCCAGGGCTTTTCCACGGGTTGGTGCCGTTGTTGTACACGGTGAACTTCGTCCCCATCAGGTTAGACCTGGGAAGAGAAACGTGTGAAACCATCTGACAGATTGAATGAAAAGTGTCTGACCTCAGCTTGCCGATGAAGCTCTCGCCCTCGCGTGACAGATCGGTGGCGTCCACTGATATCAGATAGTTCGAGGTCTTGCTTTTTTTTCTCTTTCGGCCAGCCAGTAAAAAAACCTGACAGAGAGATAAAGTGTGCATCATAGACAGATGGAGAAACAGAAAAAAAAAATGAACACTTTTCGCCCGGATTTCACCTTCTTGCCATCGTCTCTCTCCAGGTGCATGTAGTACGTGGGGTAAAGGCCGCGGTCCATTCCCTTCTTGTCTCGGGAGATCCGGCACTTAACCGTCACTCCCTGCGGAGCTGGACGCAGCACAAACTCTTCCAGATCATCCACCTCGATGGACGAGCCCTCTGCGGATGGAGAGCTGATGGGAACACACTCCTGCACAGACACACACACACTGCTTCAGAGAGGAACGCAGAGAAGGACGTGAGAGCTTTTACCGCAGATTTATTGCTGGAAGCGGAATCAGGTCGCATGCTTGCTGTGTTGGGCGATAGAGAGCGGCTTCTGGTCTCGTCCTCATCTTCGTCTTCGTCATCATCACTCACTTCATCATAGTTCATGCTGCTGGAGAGTCCTGAGAGACAGAAAGGAAGAGAGATCTTTAGGTCGATTGCCAGATCTGCATTTAAGGGGGAAAACGTACACATTTAATGAAATGATAAACAAAGCAACATACAATTTAATCAAATCCAACATGAAAAGATTCAGCCTTTACAAGGCATCACGCTTTGTCATCAGAACGTTATCATAATCATAATACACTGTATGGTGAATTAGGTTTCTCATTTGCAGGTCTGCCAATGGGAAAAGGAAAAAAAAACTAACTATAGAAACAAAAACAGCCATTCTTGGTGTTTAAGGCTGTGCTACAGAAGTGCAGTGGGTTTTTGGTTCAAAACTGTGTTAAGCTTCGATGTGTATTACTACAGGAATCGCATTACCTCGGTATATGTATTTCTTTTCTTCTAGAGCTGTGATTGGCTTAGCACTGTCAAGTGACTATTTTAAATTTCATCATAGGTTCCTTTGAGGCAATTAAATGTTAACCCTGTACATTTGTACATAAACTGTTTGAACTAATGAAAACACTTACACTGGGAACTGTTGAGTAAATAACTGGCTAGAACAGTGCTGTTTGTTGCTGTATTTCTGATTATAACCGTTGACATAGTGGATGATGAATTGGGATCTCTGTCTCCGACATCTATTATTATACAAGAGCCTAATATAGCCTTAATCTATAAAAAAATTAATATATTGTATAATTAAAACTAAATCTAAATAAAATGACTAAAACCATTTTAAGTCACATGAGCCAAATGTTTTATTTTATGAAGTCATAAGATAAGAGTTTTCAAATGTGGTCCCATTTGTCCTTGATTAGCGTTCCAAATCCTTCCGAAACATTCAAGATGCTCATATAGTATAAACAATGCTTCCCCATACCATCAGAGTCGCTGGCTTTTGCACTGAACGCTGCTGATAACATGCTGGAATGTTTCCCTCCTCATAGAATCATGGTTGCCATGTCCTTTAGATCACAGGTTAGGGTTGTGCAATTGGAATATCTTGTAGCGCAGTTGATTGTGTTTCAGCAGTCGCTTCCGAAAGTTTTCCCCGCGCCAGTAATGTGAATGTAGTAGTTTCCAGTTAGTTATGTCATTTGAGTGCCTAAAAATCATGCACCATCAAAAAAAATCTTCAGCCTTGTCCCTTAAACTAGCAGTGAATTCTCCAGATGGAGAATGTTTTGCCGTTACACCCTGTAGATGACATTTGCTTAGCTTTTTCAGTGCAAAGTTCTGACACATTTACAGTTTTTAAAGAATTCCACAGTGTTGCACTGAATTCCTTCACTGATTTCACTGATTAGCCTCTTTCCATCGTTATTTCAGGGAGATTATGCCTCTAAGACATCCATAAAATAGCCAACAGTGCTGCAGATGATATTTTTTTCTAGCATTTTAAGGATATGGGAGTTGGGACTTGTGTCCAAGATGTTGCAGTTTTATATCCCTGTCCAGCTGGCTCTGAAACTTCCGAGTGTTTTTGGGCGAGACACTGACCCCCAAATGCTCCCTGGACGCCACAGCTGAAGGCTGCACACTGCTCCGGGTTTGTATCTGTGTCACTGGATGGTTAAATAAGAGCACATTTTCAGAGCATATATGTCCCCAGTGGCCATATTGACAAACACACTGAATTTTTGTAATTCCTCTTTTTGTAATTTATCCAAGAGTAAAATAAGGAATTGTGTTTCTTGAAATTGAATGGGTCAGGTATCAAAAAAAAAACAGCTCAGGATCACAAAAATCTATTCAGAATAAAGAGGGAGAGCATTGGTTTGGGAGCTTTGTAGAGAGTTGACATCCTCCAGCTTTGAGAACTCAACACATCCACACAGTTTTTAAAAGACAATTTTGTTGGTAATTTGTGTACAAAAAATCCAGAAGAATTGATCAGATAGTATGGAGTAAGTGTTTCATGAATTGATAAGGGACTGTAGCTGTAACTTCAGCATCATGTTATAAAAAAAATTGTTTTTCTTGTAAAAAAAAAAAAGGAGTTGTTTCTCCAATTTCTCCATGATGAAATGATGGTTAAATGTCTCTCTTTTTAATGTGGAAATTTAATTTCTGACATTTCTGAAAATTAATAAAATAAACTTGAACTTAATAATCCAAAGAGTTCTTGCTTTTTGATTCTTCAAAGTACGTACAAGAAGTGAGGAAGTCCATTGGAAATGTATAAGTTAGCTGCTTTCCACCTCCTTTACCTTCCATTCCCTGAACCATATTCCATATTTTGGGAAAGTTGTGTGTTAACAGCACCAAACTGGTTCCAAGGAGAATCTTCTTTTAGAGTTTCTTTTTCCGTTGAGCCAAAAAGAACATGCTTGAAAATAGGAGTGTTTCCCTGTGCAGTTCCAGCATTTTGGTGGTCTCTCTCTCACAGTTAATCAGCCTTTGTTTGTGCACTCAGATGATCCAGTTTAATCTTCTGCAAATTAAAACATCTGAGTGGATTTGGTATGAACATTTCAACAGGGAAGCATTTGATTTAAATGTTACTAGACCGTTAGGATAAAAGCTTCTCCCTATGAACTGATCCCCTTTTATGACATGATCGACACTTATGTGACAATTTTCTACTCCATGGAGACCAACAGAAGGTTACACAGAGCCGCAGAAATCCAACAGTACTGCATCAAGGTCATAAGGAAAGTAACATTGAGAAAATAAAGCAAAAGGTTCTAAGCAAGTTCAATATTCCCAAGGTTTGTTCGGACTAACCGGTTAGTGATGTGTCGTTCGTGAACGATTCGCTCAACATGAACAAAAGTGATTCGGGATGAACGAGTCCCCTCTGTGAATAATCCATGAACAATACTAGTAGTGAGCAGAATCACTCCAGTTCGTTCGTTCGTTCATTTGTTATGTGACAGCTATCAAGAGATTGTTGCGCTGTTAAAACAACGATGAAAGAGAAGATGCAGGACACAGATCACGTTAACGTGGTGTGCATTGCTAGATTTTCACATGATTTTAATTGATTTGTGACATTTTGAGTATTTTACATTGTCTCTGAAGCAAACCATGTTGTTTTTTGTATATATTGTTATTGTTAGAGCGCAGCACTGCCAACAGCGCCACATGCTGTAAAAAAAAAAAAGAACGAAAGAGACAAATGACTGAGTGAATCGTTCACATAATTGTCCGAGAGTTTAAGATCCGAGTCAGTTAAAATAATCTTCCCATCACTACAACACACTGGATTGGGCTATCCTGTCTACTACCTGTCTAAGTGGATGCTGGGGAGTTCTTATACAATACAAAGAAACAGGATGATCCCAGCAAGCATCAGTGTGTGTGTGTGTGTGTGTGTGTCTCACCACGTTTCTGCAGCAGTGCGTGTATATCAGCTTTGGGCTGCAGCAATGTGTGTGTGTCGTTGTCGGTCTCGGGTTCATCGATGCTGTGAGGAGGTGACGGTGGCTGCTCTTGATTGACAGACAGAACCTGGATCTTACAGTCTGGATCAGGAGCATCGGAACACAACAGTGCTGCCGGCCCATCGATACCTAAGAGAAAACACACACTAGATCAATACAACAGACAATGGATTCATGTTGATTTCATTTCTATTGTCCAACAGTTTGTCTTTTGAGTTATTTTTGGACAAAAACGACTTTGCAGCTCTCACCGTCCAGGATGACATCACAAGTGACACTGAGGTGTGGCTCCACAAGCAGAGCTTGTTCCTCACAGCGGCGGGGTCGAGAGCGCCGAGGTCGCGCCTCCGGGTTCGGCTGTACCATCAGTGGCTCCTGGCGCTTCCGCCGCTGCTTCTGCTCCAGCAACGCCCTCTGCACACACACACACACACACCATCATCATCATCATCATCATCATCATCACTTCTGCTCCACACCAGAAGTGAGTCACTGTCGGTAACTGTTACCTGTTTCTCCAGCTTCTGCTGACGAAGGTTCAAACCTTCATCCTCCAGCGTACTAAAACACACACATACACACCGCTTAATAAACCCAAAACAACGAGTGTTCGTCGCAATCTGACAGCATGAAAACACTCTAATCGTGTTGCTAGGCAACACAGAAAATGCGCCAGCATTTTACACCAAAATATGTGAGAGACAGAGTAGCACGTTTCTATAAATCACACAAGAAGTTAATCTAACGGTGTGGCATTTTTACACGACTTAGCTGCTTCTTTAAAGCCATTGTTTTATGCATGTCTGTACATGTGAAACAACTTTAAGTGTGTGTGTTGTACCTGCTCATGTTGCCACTGGATGTCAAGCTGGAGGAGCTGGAGGGTCTTTGTTTCCATGGCGATAGATAACCCAGAATAAAGAATCAGATGGTGAAGAAGTTCTCAACGCACACACACCTGTTTGAATCTTTCATGTGTAATAGGGGTAAGACGACACACAAGCTGTTAGACCTGACACCTGCATTACCGTTGTCCGAGTCGCCATGGCAACCTAATATACCACTCCCACCACCCACAAAGAGATGGACAGAGATGCTCGATGATGGAATTGAATGCTAAACATTCACACCTTAAATGGACAATCATAACAACTTTGATCATCTATCGTCCTAAACTGTCAAACACACCTACAGCAACGGGTGTGTGCACGCGTTTTGTCCGTGAGTGTGTTTTACCTGTAGGACCAGCGACTATAAGCTGGCTGAGAAGCGCTGTTCTCTGTTTCCATGTCCAGAGTGTCTGTGTGCGTGTGTAGGTGGGTGTGTGTGTGTGTTCAGGTGTCTCTATGTAAGTTCACAGGTGAGACCTCAGGGCTCTGGGTTGCTATGGTAACAACGCCTCACAGATGCCCTTTAAAGCACATGATGCCCAACTCTTCTCGAATATGAGTTTCTATAAATCCAAAATTACTTTGTATTCAGTGAATATCCCATATTTTTTAACATTAGTGAGTTATGTCAACTAAATGTAAAACATATGACTACACTGGAAATTTATATGATCAATATTTGCTAGAGCTCGCTACAAATAAATCACAAACACAAGAAATTATTCATCTTAAACATTAGGAGAAACTACTTTTAGAATGTCATTTAGTCTTATTTAAAATAATACACAGCACCAACTTTTACAGTATTTTGAATATCATATAATGATAAAATATTTGATCGTGACCGCAAGGAATCACTACCAGCATTTTTTCGCAAATATTTTGTTAGTAAAATGTGCTAAGCGTGATTAACTGAATGATGAGAGAATGTAAACTAAAATAATTCTATCATACACGCCGTATGCGGTTAGCTCGACGATAACCAGCAATAGTGACTAGCACCACAAGCATTTTGCAATTTAACCCCGAGCTAACCGAAGCTCTGCCGTTATAAAAAGACATCTGACGGGAGGCATTTATTTACTCCCCGGTGCAAATTCAGTATCAATCAGTAAGATTCCCCGCTTTAACCTGCCAGTATTACGGCATTGATCATCTGTGTTGGGCGATTGTTGAGTTTGAGCAGTTGTGTGTTTTTAGCTTTGGCTTTGGTTTCAGCACGCAGCGTACGCAACAGGACCCACCGGTGAAGAAACACAAAGTTTGCAAAGGCACGAGAGTAAAACGCACACTAAACCATGCATTGCTCGTTCCATATCAGCGTAACCTACGTCTTGTTTTACACGCACGGTGTGCCCGTCGGTGTTTTACCTGCTGTAATAACTCATGTTTATCAGCCGTTGCTATGGATTCCTCAACTGATGCCGCGTAGCGTCCCTAAATGCAAAACCCGCAGCGGCCATGAGAAGGGACGCGCATGCGCTTTAGCTGACTGCAACTGGCGAATGTTTTCCGCTAGATGGCGCCTTTCCCCCCAGATGTGTTCGTGTTACCGCAGTGTACCCATGGTTCAACCATGATGGTTGGCTCCTCAGAATAACTTCCGGAGCGTGGACACAAAATATAGCATGGAAAAAATGTTCACATGGAAAGGTTACATGCGAACCTTGAGCTGTTCCCTGAGCTGTGTGTATCTCAACATTACACTTGGGGAAGTATTAAACTCTGTTAGAAAACTACACTCGCCATCAGACAGTTAAGTTCAAGTTCAGTGCATTTGTTAAGCGCTTTTTACAGTTACATCTGTAAAAGATTGTTGCATTTTATTCATTGTCCGTTGGTGTTATATAGTGGCTGGGACTGATCAGTGAGCAAACAACATGTGACAGTGGCCAGGTAAAAAAAAAGTTTTAGAACCTGGAAAAATGATCATTTATGCCCAACCAGCTGCACTTCAGAAGTCCTGGATTAGCATCCCTATTATCCACACTAAACTAGACGCCAGAGTTCTTGTTGAATGGCATGTAATTCCGTCAACAGTTCATTGAGACAACGATGCTAAAACAACAAACCACCATTTAATTGCCTGCAAAATAAACCAACAGTCTATCAGTTATCTGAAACTGACTAGCCATGTTTACATGTGCATGCTCACCAGACTCAAGGCTCAATCGATTGGGTCTCGCCAGGCACCCAAGTCACGTACCGAAGCCACCTGATCTCTAAACGATATACAGTTGGTCAGGGGTCAATCTGCTTGCAAGATGCCCTCACATCAATGCATGTAAATTGCCTCTCCTTTGTTTTTTTTTCCGTCTACTATCACTAACAAAAATGTCGTCTTAAATGAGGCCACACCCAAGTCGCTCTCCCTTGCTGTGGTTGGTATGACTTGAGGAAGACACTGACCCCCACATGCTCCAAGACCCTCGGAGCCACATCTCAAGGCTGCCCACTGCTCCAGGTTTGTTTGTGTAACTTCACTGTTTGTATAACACAATTTTGGTGGTCCCTAGTGACCATGTTCACTTTCTTTCTCTTACTAAGAAAGACATGTTGGAGGACAGCCCAAAGATTTCTGGACTCTCCCATAGTACTTCCCATCATCCCAGCAAGTATGTAAATGTAAGTAGTGACTGGTTGCGATGATCCCAGGATATCAAACTCACTGTCAGTGGGTGCAGTCTTCACTCTGTAAACAACACCCTTCCCGTGTCCACATCAGAGATTAACCTCTCCAGAACTTTCACTGCTTGAAATCTATCTGCCCACAACAACAACAGATTTCATGCTGGCAGATCTTGGGACCTCATGCCTTCTTGGCGACTAACGAATGCAACCACCGAATGTGTTGGAACATTCTTGTCATTCCTGACCATCGGCGAAAACCACTGCATCTTTATCTAGACAATTTATGTGCTTTCTCCTCTGGTCAAGCATGCGTGGCCTTTCGTCGTACACTATCTCTGAGCCCAACAAAGACACGAATGACAACTGCCATTTGATTCCAATTAAAACACAAGCGTGTTCTAAAACGTGGACATGCGTTCTAAACGCAAATGGTTCTAGTGCTTCACTGTGTCAATCGATAGGTTTCAGTGTTTCTGTGGAAACGGAATATCCCCTTTAAGTACATATGACAGTCATCTTCTACCGCTTCATCCTTTACAGGGTCGCGGGGAGCTGGCGCCTATCTCAGCGTCTTAGGGCCGGAGGCGGGATACACACTCTGGATTGGTGGCCAACCATTTGCAGAGCGGGGCGGCACGGTGGCGCAGTGGTTAGCGCTGTCGCCTCACAGCAAGATGGTTCCGTTTGACACTTGAGGTGTGAGTTCAAGGCCGGCCGGGGTCGTTCTGTGTGGAGTTTGCATGTTCTCCCCGTGCTTGCGTGGGTTTCCTCCGGGTTCTCCGGTTTCCTCCCACAGTCCAAAAACATGCGCTTCAGGCTAATTGGAATTGGAAAATTGACCACATAGGTATGAGTGAGTGTGTGACTGTGTTTGTCTGTGTGTCCCGCTCTGCAAATGGTTGGCCACCAATCCAGAGTGTGTATCCCGCCTCCGGCCCTAAGACGCTGAGATAGGCGCCAGCTCCCCGCGACCCTGTAAAGGATGAAGCGGTAGAAGATGATGAAGTACATATGACGTTGAGAGGGAATTACCTTTATCAGGTCACTTTCACAAACTCGTGGCAATCTTTTCACTTTTTTCATAATACTGTACAGTTAAAAACAGGTAAAATATAGCAAAAACTTGATTGTTTTATGCAACATACAATATAAAGTTAGGATTTTGATAGTGTCTCCTATCTCTTCTATATTGTAATAATATAATACTAATATACAGTTGTGTTTTATTAATTATCGGTTGTGGTTAATATAATAAATATATTAAACATATATAATAAAGTATTGTATAAAATGAATGTGTATCTGTAATTTCAACAAAAGAAATAGAGATTAACTCTCTCGTCTTTGTTTCTTCAGATGTCCTATGAAACAATTTGCTGGCAAAATCTAAAAAATGTAATGTGTGTGTGTGTGTGCGCGCGTGTGTATGTTTTGGTGGTACTGTGATCAACAGCTGTGAACACAACCTCCTGCACAAACAGGGGAAAAGTCTTAGAACCCGCAGGAGATGCGGGTCAGAACACATACATATACACACATGCACGCACGCATGCAATCACGAGGATAACACAGCTGCTGTCTTTTGCTCTCTATTTTTACTTGTCAAATACGCATCTATTATTTATTCTCTGTCTTTATCTATTTATTTCTCTCTATCTCTATCTCTCTATCTTTCTCTCTCTCTCTCTCTCACACACACACACACACAGATCGGCTGCTGTTTCTTCAGCATGTCGCATGATGACACTAACAAGCCTCTTATTAATTACTCACACACATAATGAGCAGGATCCCTGGAGCAGAACAGCCTCAGACCCCAAATAATAATCGCCTAAACAAAAGCTTATATAAGGGCAACACCACACATGATTTTGCCAATTTCAATGAAGTCCTCAAACAGAAGTTTTGTGTATATCACATTCCTTAGTCAGCAACACAATCCACAATTATTTTTTTCTTCATTAAGATTGACATTAAATGAGCTAATGTGAATATTGCATCACAATAAGAATGCCAACTACTGCACATAATAAATGAATCTTGAACGAATAAATGGAACTGAATGTGTAACGGTAACATTGTTCTAATCATACCAATGATTCGAAAAAACATATCATTTATGTTTTTGTATCACTAAATTTGATGTCATATCAGTTATTCAGTCCTTGGTGTGGTTGAAGTCATTACACTCATTCTCAAAGTGTTGTTCTGCTCATCAGCTGATCGCTGCATGTGAAGCGTAAACAGAGAGAGTGTTTGAACAGTCATGTTTGTGGAACTAAATAAACCAGAGGAGATTCAGCTGATTTTATGATCCATGGAGAGTTAAGAGAATCAGAAGAGTGACCCACTGACCTCTGACCCACATCACAAACACCTGCACGTTAGAACTAGAACATCGAGACTCATAACATCTCTGCTGAATCCTCAGGACAATATCAGTTTCATGCAATCCCACAATGCACTGCAGCAAAACCAACAATTGACAAGTTCAAGTTACATTTTATAAAGTTGATTTTTAAAGAGCAGTGGGCAGTGTTAATTTGTGCCATGTCATGGTCAGTGTTTTGCTCAAGAACCCTCACTTGCTGAAGAGGGAGTCAAACCTAAAACCTTTTGGACAAGTCCAGTTTCCTAACACTGGACCTCAACTGCCACTGTGTTTGTAACAATTTGTAACAAGTAGCAATGCAGAGCTATAAATATATATACTGATCTCTGACTTTGATTTGTATAAGAACACAGTGACTTATAAGAACACAGTCAAAACAACTAACAGAACTTAAAAACACGTTTTTAAAGCAAAAACTGTGAAAATCTAACTCAGATGGCTGCACGTCTGCACATTCTGACCCAATTCATTAACTTTTTTTATGATTTAAATCTAAACTTTATATTTATGGAGCATGTACAATTACTAATCTAAAAGTATGTAAAACTGCTCATTTTGCATCATTTAAGATAAGAATTCAGAAGTGTGAAGAAATTGTTCTCGAACTCAAACCTCGAGTCACAATCGGAACCTTCTTGCTGTGAGGCATCAGCACTACCCACTGCCTAATTCAAGCTGAGTAATTATAATGTTCCTAATTATAAAAGTACATAATTATTCTAATGAATCTGATTTTGTGACAGCAAGCTACACTAACCAGTTTGCAATTCAGGTGCAGACACAGTTTGTCCTGCTGATTTGCCTTTTTTAAATGAAGTACTATGTATCTAAACTGAAATATTTTTCTAAACTGGACTTTTATTCACTTCACAAGATAAGGGTGACTTTAAGTTATTGATGCTTTTCTAGCGAAACATTATTTTGTAGATTGAGAATCACATTCCAGAGATGGAGACGTGTTCCCCTCTCAATTTCAGCTTGCTTTTGAGCACCATGATCACCAAATGCAAGGATGTATTTGGACAGTGCTTTGGTTTGGACAAGCTTTCATTCAGTTAATTTATATTGGTGATTATGATTAAGATATCAACAAAATTTAATGCCACAAAATGTAATTTTACAATGATGAGGTCTAGTCCCCTTTACTCCTGTGTGGCATATGATCAGAAGCATGGCTGAGCTCTGATCCATAAACCTCATTGGCTCGTGAGAGCGCAGATGAAGCGAAAGGGACTTTACCTGGATATTGATAAGGCAAAATCCCAAAACTCATTGAAAATTGAGCATATTCGTATTTTTACAAATTCACTCTGGCTTTGTTAATAGTCTCTGCTGACAAACACAAGAAACTATTTTTGGCTCTTGCAAACACCTATTATCAGGTCTTCACCACCAACATTTTGGTCTGATGGAAGCAGAATCGGAGCGTCTAGGCACACTAGTTTCACTGTTTGACCTATTCTATGAATTCATTTAAACTGCTAAAACATCTGTTCCTGTCTGTTCCTGTTAGTGAGTAAAACCTTTGCTCCCAAACTGGCTTGACTAAACTGGTCCAAAGATTGAACTGCCGTTCTTATAGAAGCATTTATCACTCAAATTTGGGAAACCCTAACCCAACTTATTGTGATTTCTACTGATCAATATCTTTGTTGAATGTTGATCCATTTGAATCGATCCTATTGTTCTGGCTTCATTCGGGGCTGTCAATCAATCACAAATAAAATGAGACTCTCCTCGGCACTTTTAATCTCAGTCTGCGGAGAAAAGGCCAGGTATGTGTGAGGTTTTCGGACGGCGTCTCTGTGTCAGAGTCCGATTCTGTGCCCGGTGCCACAAACCAGGGGTGAAGCAGGAGCTGTTCCAGAGTGAGTCGAAACACAGGGTCGCTCTGCAGGCAGCCACGCACAAACTTGCAGCACTGCTTACTAAAGCCGATTCTCTTCCAACAGTTGAAGTCAATCTGAGCCTTGGCGTGTTTTGATGGGAATTTCTGACACATCAGCCGATACAACACCACCCCCAGCGAATAGACAGTTGCAAGCTTGGCGTGATGCATGCCCGGGAAAAACGTCTCTGGTGGATTGTATTTCTTTGTGCCGTGGTAACTACGGTAAGCAGTGTTCCACATTAAGTCACCGCATCCAAAGTCAATGAGTTTAATCTGTAAGGTGTCACTGTTGATCAGGATGTTTTTCAGCTTGATGTCTCTGTGAAACACCCCTCGCTCACAGCAGAAGACGGAAGCCTGGATCACCTGACGCATGATGGTTTGAGCACTTTCCTCCGTGATGCTGCTACTTCTGCTCTTCACAAAGTCATCCAGGTCCATACAAGGCAGAGGCCTCTCCAGCACCATCACATGATGGTCTTCATGCTCCATCCAGTCGATCAGCTGAATAATGTTCGGGCTTCTGGGGAGCTTGTTCACGAGCATCATGAGTCCCACTTCCTTTGGGACAGCCTTGGGTTGACCAGGTAGGCAGATTGTGTGATCTTTGCAGCTTTTTTTTACATACTTTAAAGCCACGTTCAACTTGTCTTTAATACGGGTGCCTTCAAAGATGGTTCCACAGCCTCCTCTTTTGAGATGACTGCCAACTTTATACATGCATGAATTGATGTTTTCAAAGAGTGTTTTTTCCTCACCTTCGGGAAATGACTGTGTCATCTTAAGTCTCTAAAATAACGAGAAACATTGTATCTCCTGCAGCCTTATAAAATGTAAACTTTCCGTGGTGTCACAATAAAAGGTCATACGTGTGTGATGCAACCCGAAGCGTAATTGAAGAATGATGGAAAAATAGTCCAGAAATGGAAATATATGTACACGCATCATCGCACACGCCTCTTATATCCCGTAAAAAGAAAAATTGGAATTATTAATATTCTGTATGCATATGACTTATGACTATCATATTTCATTATTTTATTAACTATAAATAAATAGGAATTAAACTGACAATTTATTAATGACTTTTTCTGGCAAGCATGAGTACTCACACTCACACACACACACACACACACACACACACACACAAACACCAAACACAAAACTTCATGTAATATTTCCATACTTTATGCTTTAAGCATTTTTTTTCTTTACTTCTTTCTATTTAATTTATCTTGGTGTTTTTACACTTAACATTTACATTTTACTCTTTAAATTATTGCAGGTATTTAAATAGCATTTGAACGCATGGCATTGTCCCAATCTCCAGCAAATGCAAATTTGAAAACTATGAATAACAAATGATTGACATCATGGCTTCATGCAAATTTTCATGTTGTGCTGCCATTTTGAAATTTGTGACCAAAATAGTATGTAGCATGTAAACTTAAGGAGAAAGAATATGCCGAGAATACACCGTAATTAACAGATTATTATAAGATGAATTGTACAGTTGACTGAGCAAATCAAATGTACAGGTTTCTATAAACAGAAGTGTACAACCGGTATGTACAGTTGTGCCTTATGTGTGTAAATGATCTGTGACTTTCTTTCCCTATAAACACCTTTCTATGGGTACGAACAAGCCACTAAACAAATTCTGTAACCATAGTAACTAAAAGAATGCTTCTGCACTGTAGTGGCCAAGATTTGTCAACTGCATCAACTCTCTCACACAATTTCAGAAATGACCTTGTCATGGTTTATTCAGTCGATAACTTACCAAAAACATAATTTTGTGTCTTTTAGAGAAAAGTCAGACCTATAGCAGGCAAGTGCAGGGCTCTGAAGGATGTGTACAACTGAAATCATATGGCACAATGATAAAAAAAAATTATAGTAAAAATAAGTAGCACAATCCAATGTTTTCCATGTTTTAAAAGTAACAGAAAGCATACCAATTAGCATAAATAGAAACAAAACATAAAACAATATCTGATTCAGCAGAATTAAATGAGAAGGATGCAAGAGGCGAGATTGTTGTATTGAATAAGGGGTGAAGATGATTTGTCATTTTGGGGCAAATCTGGCATACTCAAGACTAACATTTCAGGTGGAATGAACATTTCTCCAGGGTGATTGATCCAGGTCATTTCGCCAGAGTGAATGTAATATTCCAGCAAAAATTATAACACTGTTGATCAGATTGTTTTTGATGAGTAGCTTCAAAAATCTCAAGCTGCATGACAACGCTAAAGTACCAGCTCAAGTGGATATTCTCAAAATAGCAAGCGATTTCTTCACTTCCTGAAAATGACTGGCATATTAAGACAAACGAATATTACTATAACACTTAACATACGGAATGATATTTTCCAGCTGACAAAGTCTTTATAAGCAACCAATAATGCCATTTAGTCAATCTCGTCAATCTGTACCTAAGCAGTAGGAAACTGATACTGGCTTTTCCGAATAGTTTCAACAAATACGAAATAATACAACGCATAAGAGCATGCACATAGATATTATATATTTACAGTATAATGTACAACATTCTATATAATCGGTCCCCACCACGCAAACCCACACCCATTTCCCACCCAGCTAAGCAAAGAAGGACCCCGCACCACCGCTGTGGTGTAATTTGATTCTCGTGGAGGTTTTTCTGGAAATTTCCACGGGGCACGGGGTCCTCCCAGTGAAGTCGGTTCGAACTCGAGGAGGGACGAAACATCATCTTCATCGAGATTTACGCACTGAGATTTCCCCTGAATCCAGGTGGGTTTGCGCACATTTATTATTGAAGTGAACGTGAGCCGCGTTTTCGGTCGTTTGCTCGCCACATTACGTTTAGTAGGATCAGGCAATGTGACGGGAATGTGACGTAAATATTTTGGTGTTTGTTTGGTTTATGTTCTCTTTTGCTTGTTTTGTTAGACATAAGTGGTTAAATGGCTAGTTTGTTGTACGCTTAAAAATCTTCTGCCTTTTCTTTGCATAACATAATATGGTAGTAGTGCGCACGTTACAGTTTCTGAATGTTGTAAAAAATACTCCGACACATCAAGTCTTGGATCGTCGTTATTCATGTTGTGTTGTGTTCGTTTCGCGTACACAAAGCGTTTGTTTTTGGCGCCCGCCGCCGCAGCAGCGCGTACCCCCTCAATCAAGCCTCGTGCACAATAAACAATCAAGCTTCGTGCACAAATATTAAACACAAAGTGAACAATATTATTTATATTGCTGTACTGTAGTGTGATTTGAGGGTGTGTGATGTGTGCTTTTGTCCAGGAGCGTTTCCAGGAGCTTACTGTATACATGTTTCATACAATATTAGTATCGTTTTTGGTTGTTTTCGGGACATTTAACTCGTGTTGCCTTACACATGATTGCGTACATCAACCCACTGCTGTTGCGTTAATGTTAATGGACTTCTAGAAAGTTCTGTTTTCGACTGCTCAAGAGAAAGTGAAGTATTTTCAATGCCTAGAGTACAATGTGTTACTTGCTTGTTGTTGCTTTATTTAGCTTTAACTTTTGAGATCTTCGTCCATTCAATCCGTTTAAACATCCATTATCTATCTAGTCAATAATCTGTTGTCAGTTTTGGGGTCTGGCACAGGGAAAGTGTTCTTGGATTATGTAACACTATGACATAACATTGATTCTGTCAAGTTTGTGAAACAGAAGAACAGAGACCAGATTTAACTCAACTTGCTTATATTGGAATTTATGTATTGCTGTTAATTGTAATGGTTTTTGCTTTCAAATTATGTCCTAAAATCTTAAGAGGGAATGCCCGGAATATGTGGTTCTTGACAAATACAAATACGAATGAATTGTGAATACGAACATCCTACAACAAGTACACAAAAAGAGAGAGAACCCTAACCCTAACTCTACAACAAGTACGAAAGAAGAGAGAGAATATATACAAACACAGATCTTTAATAGACATAAATGGCCAGCTTGCAATTTAATAGTGACAAATTCTCAGCCTGTTTCTTCCAACAATGACGGATGGCATTTTTGTGCAATTTCCCCACTGTAGGACTAATAGGTAATTTCTATTCTATATTCTGTTGCTTCAAGTGAAAAGGTCTTTTCAAAAAGGTCTTTTTGAATGTTGGCTTAGTTCTTACCAGCGTTTTTTATGTAGTCTAAAGATGCTGTTTGAAATCACAATTCCGCTTGAGATAAGAACTGTTACTACTGTTCAGGTAAGGTCATGATAATCTCTTGCATTATATCATTAAAGGCATTAATTCTTGTGTATGTAAGCACATGTTGTTTATTGGCAACATTTGTTAAATGGGAATTTTGACCCGGACATTAACGAGTCCCAATTTGATATTTATACCCCCCCCCCCACACACACTTGCATGGAAACATTTATAGTCACTTATACACACACACACACACACACACACACACACACACAAACAGCCAAATCATTATTAAATGCAATGGGGAAAAATTGCCTGAATGCACGTTGTTTTATTTTTTTTTTGTAAATATCTGATGACAATGAAATATACTGTAGATTCCTTATGGGATTTAAATGCACTCGTTAAATCTATAAGGGACTTTGGTATGGTAACAGTGGACAAACTGTTTTCTAACACAGCGGGTTGGTTTATAACCACTGACTCCAGGGCGTTGCGCTGTTTGCATGTTAAACCTGAGAAAACTGGAATATTCCAAAGAATGTTTAGGTTTAAGATTTGAATTATATTGTTGATCCACACTCTTTTCCTGCCTGGTGAAATTCTTAATTGCTGAGATTGTAAGCAGCTTTTGAATCTATATACAAATAAATAATGAATGAATGAATTTTTTATTTTACACTTGTTGTACTGAAGTTGTACCGAAACGGATCAATCAGGGGTTTGAACATGCAACCTTCTTCTCAGAGCTTTACCTCTGGGCAACAACTGACCATCAAATTTGTGATTTAGATTTAAAACTGGCTTTAGAACCTCCAAGGTTATTTTGGATCAAATCCAGAGACCGAAATAACCTCCAAAGAGCAAACATAATGTTCCTATGAAAGGTTATAGACATGACCCATGTGACGTTTACACACAAGATGTTAACATACGGTATATATCAATACAAAACAATGTTTTTACCTTTTTCTAGTATCTAGCACTGTAACTTCGGGAGCCATCACTGTTTTTTTTATAATTACCGTCCATTGCTCCCATCGAGTGTTTAATTTCCAGATCTCTCCATCACGTGTCGGGCTGCGTCACAAATGTCACAAGCCGATCAATGAACTGATAAGATGTTGCACAGAGGGATGAAACCAAGGACATGACAGACCAGAAAATAAACCCAACTCTTCATTGCACATTGTATTTACTCATTTGAGCAGATAAGCAGATAGTAGCCAGTGCAAGAAGCGTTGTGTCTGGTAGGTTCTTCTCATTTGGATAATTTTGCAGCAGCACTAAACATTGGTGTGAAATGTGGCACTGTTGACAGAGATGTTTTTCATCCCGAGCCAGCATCTTTACTAGCAGCTGAAGTGGTGTTCCTCTTGAACTTTATGATCTGTATAAGGAGGGTTTGAACCAGGAAAGGCTACGTCCGCAGACCTTCATTAACACTGCTCCGCACACTCTCCACACATGGCAGAAACACTCAGGCTGGAGCAGGTTTGTTGGTGTGATGATTAAAAAGGCCTCGAATACTATCCGATCATCTGGAGAACCAGGTTCAACCATTAGACCTTGTGGAATGTTACTGCACCATGTGGCATCCCTCTTCATTGTGTTACTGTTTCCATGGTGACCATCCTAGAACATACAGGAATTTGGACAAGATTTAGGGAAAGTCTCAGTACATTTGGTGATGCTTACTGGATGAATCAGAGGCATTTGTGCATTTTATTACTGCCACTCAGATAGTTTGGTGAGTGTGGCAGTTTTATTAAAGAATATGCGGGTCAGTAACGATCTTTGATGTTAGGAAGATCCACTGTCGCCGCATGTGTCATGTCCCTGAGGGCAAGCGACCCCTTATTCTTGCCCCAGTGCAAACAGAGGTTGATGCAATGCTCTGTCTTATCTACAGCTGGTTTCTGGAAGCCCATGTGCCCTTCAGTGACGCAGGTGAAGAGGGGCAGGGGGCGGAGTTTTAGCTGAGTGCATGTCTGGAGCTGCATATTGATTGGTTAAAGTGGGTCCTCCCTGTGGTCTTTAAAACCGCCACTCACCTTCAGGGCTAAAAACGACGCTCATCTTTGATCAGACAGCACATCGTGTTCCTTGTCTGACCGGCTATTAATGTAAGTAACCAAACATCCAATAACATCTAAAGATGCTTGGTTGATCGTGTGTGTGTGTGTGTTGGTGTCTTTAGTTGAGAGTCTGACAGAGAGAGAGAGTCAGAACTTATTTAGAAACTTTTACTAGTTTCAACACAATCCAATAATTTATTTGAATCTCAATCTATTTTTTCAGTGTGAGTTCAAGTTCTGGTTTTCGCTAGAGATGTGTGAGCTGTGTTTGGACTGTAGAACTGATTTAAACTGGTTGTGTTGTTAAGGTGTGGTCGGGTTACACTAGTTAGTATCTGATTTGGGTTAGCAGGACCAGCTCACTGCTGGTTTTGAGGCTTGAGTTTATTTCTTTTTATTGGTTTCAATAATCAAAAGCGTAGGGAATGAAAATTTCACAGAATTGTGTTGAAATGGTTTTCATTTTTTTCTCTACACTGTTCATTTTTATTCTTTAATTATGCCTGTTCATTCTATACCCCTGTCATATCCTTTCAATAATTTAAGTTTTATTGTCATTGCACTCTGCAATGTGGATCACAATATATTTATTGACTAATTCACATTCTTATTGTTTTCATTTGATTTTGTCAAAAAAGATCAGTTTGTGGATTTTCTGTCTTGCGCTTCTTAATCTTAGAGGTGAAACCATCTGAAGGGCGATGGATTAAATCAGTACCTAGTATTATTTGGTCTGTTTTTCTGTCTTTAAAACTTTCCACCAGTTTTTCTTTCAGCACTGTTGTAATGCAGCTTTATCAATGAGAGCTTTGTGAAGGGAGGGATTGTGGGTAATTGGGTTTGAGAATGGTTTGGCGTGCAGGGACTCTTATGTAATGTTCGCGTCTCGGTGGTTGGCACTGATGAGGCTAGTGTGTGTGTGTGTGTGTGTGTGTGTGTGTGTGTGTGTTTATCTCACGACAGGTGTGTTTGACTAGATTCTAGGCTTCTGTTATCAATGTATCCACACACAATCACTAACCACCAAAAGCTGAGCATCAAAGGTCTAGGAAACCAGTTAATGTAAATGTCAATAAGTTTGTGCTATGCCAGAAATGTATTGGTATTCTCTTTTTCAGACTGTTTTTTAGCTGGAGAGATGGAGCGCATGGAGCTGAAGAAAGTGATTGCCGAAGCAGATGATGAGAGCAGCGTAGACGAACGCTATACTGATCCCATCGACTCTGAGAAGGCCACCATTAACAGGTAAGGGTCTTCACTGTGACAATGCTTTTTCATAAAAACAATTTTTATGTCGTACTGTGTGTGTGTCAATGTGTAAGAATGTCTTTTTATCTACATCTGTAGTCAGTTTCTGGATGATGAAGATGCTGAGAGTCAGAAGTTCCTCACTAATGGGATGATGAAGAAGAAGAAGTTTGAGGAATATAATGAAGAATACGTGAGTAGTTTCCCACAGCGCACTTTTTTTACACTTGCAGTTGTATTTATTCTCCCTCTCTTTCTTTCTTTCTCTCTCTCAGCATCCGGGTCATGCGTCGTTTGGGTTCTCTGTTTTCAACCTCAGTAACGCCATTATGGGCAGTGGGATTCTGGGCCTGTCTTACGCCATGGCAAACACCGGCATCGTTCTGTTTGTGTGAGTTTCTCAATCTCTGATGAGTTTAAACCACTATCTGACTTTCTCATTGCCCATCAAAATCAAGCTCTCTGATTGGCTGTGAGCTCAAACAGCAGTCTGTGTTTTACACAGACAGCATTTTAAATTATTTTCATTCCCATCACTTTCAGCAGCATGTAATTATTCAAATATTTTTAATAATTTTATTTTTATTAATTTAATTTAAATTTTATTATTTCTTTTTTTTATGTGATTTAGTTTGTCATGTACAGTAGGTGTTAGTAGACGCTAGTTTCCAGCTCATGCAAAACTGGAATCTGGCTGTCTTGTTAGCTCAAGGTTTGACGGTGTGTGTGACTGTCCTACATGTATCACTCTTGAGCTGCAGCTTCTATTTTTATCTCTGTCTCACATCCACGGGTTTCAGTGTGATTGACAGCCACCATCTGGGCCCACAGAGACCCCTCATGAGGGATGAGGGGCCGCACCTTTAGCCGTCACCTGAGCGTCAGTCCCGCCTCCACCATATCTATTGCTTGTGTCAGCCAGTTATTTTAGATCTGGGGGCCGGTGGGGGGCCGGTGTCAGGTGACCTTAACAATCTCCTCCCTCACTGAGCAAGAGACAGTCACTAACGATGGTTTAAAAGTAGCGTTTGACCCACTTAAGTCTGTAATTTTAGAATTAATTTTGACATTTTATCAGTCTTTTCTTTTTAACTTCCCTAGTGCACTCTGCTGACACATTCAAGCGACAAAGGTTGAAGTTCAACATTATATTAAGAAAAATTCTTGCTATGCTTCAAACACTTGATTTTGCTGTTTGGGCTGAGAGAAGTCACAAAAACGCTAGCGGCTAACTATGATTGATTTTAGCAGCTGGTTTGAACTTCAAACATGTGAAGTAGACAAATTTGTAGATCAGTACATTCTGTCAAAGAACTCAATGTTGAACCCGGGTTTGAGTCGTCTTGTGTTTTGTTTGTCCAGAATTCTTCTGCTGGGAGTCGCCATCTTGTCATTGTACTCGGTGCATCTTTTGTTGGTGACAGCCAAAGAAGGAGGTGAGCAAGACCTTTGGTTTTTCTTCAGCAGAAATGTCAAGGGAAAGCATGGCAAGTAATGCCTTTGCTTCACAGGCTCATTGATCTACGAAAGGCTGGGCGAGAGGGCATTTGGCTGGCCGGGCAAGATGGCGGCCTTTGGATCCATAACCCTGCAGAATATTGGAGGTAAACCAGAGAGACGGATCTGAAGGGAGTCACTGGTGTTCAGTTTGGTCTGAACGGACGTTTTTGTTTGTTTCAGCCATGTCTAGTTACTTGTTCATAGTCAAATACGAATTGCCGGAGGTGATCCGAGCCTTCACGGGCCTGGAGCAGAATTCTGGGTAACTAGAAAGGTTCTGTTTGGTAATGTGTGTGCTGCTTCTGTAGCTGAGCAGGATTTGTGCTTTATTCTTCAGCGAATGGTACCTGAACGGCAATTACTTGGTGGTGTTTGTGTCGGTGGGAATCATTCTGCCACTTTCCCTGCTGAAGAACCTTGGTAAGACATGGTTTGCAGGTCAGCACTGGTTTGGAGTATGAGAGCTAAAGTGATTCCATTCTCATCCCACAGGGTATCTGGGCTACACTAGCGGCTTTTCTCTGTCCTGCATGGTCTTCTTCCTGAGTGTGGTACGTTCAAGTGTTTCATCGGGACTGTAGTTGTGTGTGAGACCCAATATTTTCCATAGCCCAGTTTTACATTTTTTGCATGCGCATGTTTCATAATCGAACCGTATGCAGATCGTTTCCTCACACAGATGAGTAATGTGATTTCTCTCTCTCCTCAGCTGATCTATAAGAAGACCGTCTTGCCGTGTCCTCTCCCCTTCTTTTACAGTCATGACATGAACATTAGCATGAATGGCTCAGACCTTCTGGCTCTACACTCACCACCTAACATTTCTGCCATACCGTACATGTCAGAGCCGTTGCCGGCTTTTGACTCCGCCCATGACTCCTCCCCTAGTGCAGTGCATCTCACCCCTCACCCTGAAGACATTCAAGACATGTGCACACCAAAATACTTTGTGTTCAATTCCCAGGTGAGACTGTGTGTGTGTGTGTGTGTGTGTGTGTGTGTGTGTGTTCCTGCTTTTAGCACAGAGTTGGACCCTCGAATGCTAGTTTTTAGGACAATGTGGGGCCCTATGGATACTTGTGTTTGAAATTTTAAGGCAAAAGTTATAACTGAGTTTTTGCTAAGGTTAGTAAAGGGGGTGGTGAAGGGAAATATTTTGATGGTTTGCTGGTCCCAATAATGTGAGAGAGAGGGAACGTATTGTTTTGTATGTAAGTCAATGATGGGACCCCACTATGATATAAATGTAAGTGTGTGTGTGTCAGACTGATGTGTTGCCTTTCTTTTTTAGACTGCTTACACCGTGCCTATCCTCGCATTTGCATTTGTATGTCATCCTGAAGTTCTACCCATCTACAGTGAACTCAAAGAGTGAGAAGCACAGCTTTATACCTAATTTAATATAAAAATGTTTGAAATTAATTATTGACATACACAGTGATGACATTTGTTTAATTGCATTTATCTTAAATAAGTATTTGATGTTTTTTCTATATTTAGAAGTACAGTAATCTCTCGTTTATCGCGGTAGATATGTTCCAAGCCCGACAGCGATAGGTGAAAATCTGCGAAGTGGAGGCACAACATTTACGTATTTATTTAACACTTATTCAGACTTTTAAAGCACCTTTTTCGCGTAGTATTCTTTATTAAAGTAATGTTAACAAACTTCTCCCCACCGCACGCGTCATCCCCGCGGAGATATTAATTTTCAAAGTAATTTTCAAATGGGGGGATATGAGGTGCGAGAGCTGGGGTAATGTGCCCTGTAGCCGTAGTGACGTGATGACGTTGACGGGTGACGTCAGACCGAAACCGAAAGGACGAGCATGTAGCTCAGACACCGTTTGTTCATCTCTTTGGTTTGCCTTTGTTTTATTTAAATGTTTTGTAACGCTCTCCCCCGGGTTGCCCGGACGGGAAATACCACTGCCCATTAAAGGTTTTGGTGAGCTTCCCATCCTCTGCCTTTTTATTTTTGGCGAGACACCCGTGGCCGGGCCGACGCGTTACATTGGGAAAAAATGAATCCGCGAATATACGTAATAAAAAAAAAATCCGCGATGCAGTGAATCCGCGATAGTCAAACCGCGAAGTAGCAAGGGATTACTGTATATACTGTATATTACTGTATATATATCAATGAGTATTGATTACATTAAAACGAAGATTGTTACTTTTTATTCAATTGTTCGTTGGTGTTAAGAAAATGGCTATGACAGAAAAATGTTGTGGACAATTATTAGGCATGTTAAAATGTTTAATAACTTACTTACTAGTAATTATTTTCCTCAACGTTTTATCACAAATATAAACATATCCAGATATGTTTGTTTCTGTATGCTCAGAGATGTTCTGGTTTTGTGAAACTAAAGCTTTAGCAATGAAAGTTGAATTTGTCCTGTTTATCTGGTAAATAATTGTATCATTCATTTTGTTCTTCAGTCGTTCTCGCAAGAAGATGCAGCGGGTGTCCAACCTCTCTATTCTGGCCATGTTGCTCATGTATCTACTATCAGCTCTCTTCGGCTACCTCACCTTCTACGGTGAGATACACAAACAACACGCTGTGACATAACGGCTCCATGAGACAAGAACTTGTTTCCTGTTACACTAACTCTCTTCCTTTCGCAGATCACGTGGAGGCTGAACTGCTTCACACCTTCACCAAAGTCTATAAGTTTGATACTCTTCTCCTCCTGGTGCGCCTGGCTGTGCTGACGGCCGTAACACTGACCGTTCCGATAGTGCTGTTTCCTGTAAGTACGCATGCAAACACAAAACATGAATTAATTATTGTTAATATTTTTGTATTATTATTAAAAGACAATAATGTGCACATGAACACGAGTGTTGTCTGTCATGCTGGTAGTTTCCACCAGAGGACCTTCAGTGGTCTCGTCTGCCTTCATGTGTCACTGGAGTTTAGAAAAAAAAAAGTATGGTCTTACTGTCTTCTGCCACTACTATTCATAAATTATAATAAATATAATTTTATGCATAAGAATTTATAAATACATATACAGTATATAGTTAAAAAGAAAGAATATATTTTTCATGGGTGGCAGTGCTCCGTCTGAATGAATTCGCCCCCAAAAACTGATAAATAAAAAACAAAACAGCATAAAAAGCTGATGTAGCAACTCCTGTAATAACAATGAATTACTTTATTTAATAGAAAAACAACAAAGAAACAGTGTGTTACTGCAGATACAAATATGAGCAACCATTGACCCTTTACATGGTACATGATCACTGAAGCACTGCCATATTAACTTTACACTGGTGAAAACTACCCAGTTAAAAGAACTTTCGTAATCATTCAAATACAAGTGCCCTGTCCTGTTCACAAACAACCGGAGCCTGTTCTGATTAAGAAACTGTTCAAAATCTGATGCTTCGCAATGAGAGAGTGAGAGAGCCTGAAGCGGGGCAGATTTGACTTTTATGTACATGACACCTGAAATGTGATTGGCTAAAGGCTTTAATATGAAAATAATTGCCTGGATGTGACGCAGTGATATATATGCTCATGGACTAAATAAAATGAGCAGATATTTTAAGGCCTTCAGAGCAGGCTTTGAAGACCTTGACAGGCTGACACTGATACGTGTGTGGCAGATTTTAGTATGACAGCAGAGGGCGCACAAGAGCTGTAATCGCTTGAAGTCCAGACTCACCAAGATTAGGAGCTGATCCCAAGTTGTGGGAGGAGCAAGCTCTGGGAAAGGGAGGGGCCATCAAGAGTAGTGGAATTTTACAGTATTACAAAATGCAGTAGAACTGCGAAAAATGCGGCTTTAATGCGTCTGTACGAGAACCTCGCTGCTCTTGTGCGTGTGCTGAAACTTTGAGGTTTCGTGTTTTAAATTAAGTTTGATTACTAATGCACTACTTACACAACTTGTTAAGGGAAAACTCTTGTCACTTATTTGTTTGCATTATTTAAACAGTGGCTGAGACACACTAAACCTACTGTGGGAGAAGTAGAGTTAGGTGAATGGGTTTAAATGAATAAATTCACAGGAGTAATGAGCTTGTTTGGTTTAAGTCGCGACTAGTGACATTTTGTTTCCAGGGATTCTTGGCCTTTCTTTGGCTGAAATGTCACATCTTTTGTGTTGTTTGGATTGTTTGGTCTAAGAGTGGCACAGACCTTGAGTCGCTTGCAGACGGATCAGAAAACAGATAATGCGGGAGAGTTGGTGGTTTGAAATGTGAGGTCACACTTTATCTCTACCCCCTAAGCCAGGGGTATAAAATCATGGCTATTTACTGAACCATTACCTCATGGCTAAACCGTATAAGGCATTTCCTCTTTTAAATGGAAGGAGCTTCATTGCATTACATGTAAACGACACACTGCTTCATTTGAATCTTTTACACGGCATTGTAAGTAAAATTAATTCAAATTTCGTTAACCAAATACAAGGTATTAAGATCCACAGGATGTTTCTGATTGGCTAGAAGCAGGTGTCACTATGATGCTTTACTTTAGCATTAGGCCAGAGTTCAAAGGTCACGACAGGGTCCGTCCAGGTTGAATGAAGTATTCTCACATGATCACAGCCACAAGTTTGGCCATATATAGGCGTGTGATAGTTCGCAGGTCTTTGTAAGCCACACGGATCTGCTCTCTCGACCAGTCGACCCTTGGGTTTCAGGGGACGGCCTGTAGTTCTTAAAGTGTTTGTTGGCAAAAGCCATTCATCAAGACGATCAGACTGATGCTGCTCGAGACGATACAAGATCCCGCAGCGGTTTTGAGGTCACAACCGCTTGGTTGGAGAGAGAAATGTCACACACTAGTGATGGCCTGAATCGCAACTTTTACGTAACAAAGTGCCGTCTTCGTGTTAAAACTCTTCTCTTTTCCCGTAAGTTGGGACAATTACGCAATCGAGTTCTGTTTATGATAGCGTGACACGCTCGATAGTGTTTTCACCAGAACCCAGGTGAGCCACAGACCTGAGACAGTGGAGCAATATTCCTCACACACAGAGAACCAGGGTGAGTTTCATCTGATCTGGCTGATGCAACTCAAGCTCAGGATTACACTCAGGCCCCGCCCCCTGAGTGTGTGTGCGTGTGTGTGTGTGGTGACCTTTGTCCTAGTGTTCTGTAGTTCTCATGCTCTGAGCGGATCAGTGTGGGTCCTGTGACCCGCTGCAGGTGGAACAGAACCTGATCCGTTCAGACTGGAATGAGACGCTGGACTTTGTGATTCGGCTGAAACTGTAGGTAGTTCATAAAAGCTGCTGTTTTCGTTTCATCTGTGGAGGATTCTCTGTCTGCTGCCCGCAGGACGTGCTGTCGCCCCATGTCTGATGCAGATTCTTCAGCCGTCTCTGCAGATTTATTCTTTTATGGTGGAAATGTTTCAAATCCTAGATATTAACGTGTCCCGGACTGGAAAAGTCTGATATCTGTGTGTGTTTCAAAAGATGCACAAGCGAGTAAAGTGTCTTTTTGTGTTGTCAGATCCGCTCGTCCATCGTGACGTTGTGCTTTGCCGAAAAACAGTTCAGCTGGATCCGACACATCCTGATCGCAGCCGCCATCCTGGCCTTCAACAACCTGCTAGTCATCTTCGTCCCCACCATCAGAGACATCTTTGGCTTCATTGGTCAGTCTCACAGCTTTCACAATGATCTAACCCTAAAGTAATAATCTAAAAAATAATCTCGAGAAAATCAGCGTGTAAGGCGAGTGTCTCGAGAAAACAGTACGTGAATGAAACCAGGCCTGCTGCTGCTTTCTGAAACAGAAAAATAAGTCATGGTTGGTTGTTTCCTAATTAATTCCTGCACTGTATGGGTCACAATGTGATGAACCGGACGAGTAGTTG
Organism: Paedocypris micromegethes; assembly: GCA_028031935.1. Taxonomy (NCBI): domain Eukaryota; kingdom Metazoa; phylum Chordata; class Actinopteri; order Cypriniformes; genus Paedocypris; species Paedocypris micromegethes. Next base: position 6,452,114 of record CM051496.1, read on the forward strand.
CTATTTGCAGAACACACAAACATTCCCACAATCCATCTGTGCGCAGGCTCCTCGGCAGCCACCATGCTGATCTTTATCCTGCCCGCTGCGTTTTACCTGCGTCTGGTGAAGAGTGTACCCTTCAAATCCCCGCAGAAGATCTCGGTGAGTCTGCGAACCAAGTCAAGGTTATGGCGAAATCACAAAAAGGGTTGTTGACCCTTATTTTCATTACTTAAACTAAAACTACAATGAGTGCAGTACATTTCCGGTGCAGTACGATACAAAGATCATTTAAGCATTATTAAGTTAGAATCCGTTGTGTGAATAAGCACAAATTTAACAATGATTAGAAAATGATGAATCACAATGATGATGACGTGGTTGTGTTGGTTTCTACAGGCCACAATTTTTCTGGTGGTGGGAATCTTCTTCATGATCGGCAGTTTGTCCCTCATCGTCTTGGACTGGATCCACAACCCACCCGGATCCAAAGGAGCCCATTAATCCCGCCACGCACCTCTGCCGGAGCTCCTCGTCCGCTCTCTGTGTTTGTTGAGTGATTATTGTAGACGGAGAATGTAAAGAGGGCGAGCGAGACGGCCAACAGGGTTCATGAGGGGAAAAGCACTTCTGCATTGATTGTTCTGGTGTAACGGACACATTAGTATATTCAAGTTTAACTGAAGTGGTCACTAGTAATTCTTAGTTGTTTTTAACCAGTCGTTCATCACTCACTCATCATGGTCCACAGGGAGAGTATCGACAGAAAGTCTGTTTTTATTGCTGTTTGGAGAACAGGTTCAATTTTCAATATTGAGTTTGGCCCGAAAGACTCTGAACGGTCATCTTTGGGTCTGTTCTGGCATCTCTGGGCATCACAGGACTGGCGGTTTGCTTTTCCGAAGCGCAGCTTGTGCCAGTCTGATCCAAAAGTGCCGGTTTCAGCCTCGCGCCACCTGACCATCAGCCGTGGTCCAATCAGAATGGGGTTTTTAGCCTCGTGCCTTTCCTTCGCTGGAGACTTCAAACGTTTACAGACCGAGCGGCCGAACCGGTCCAGCCAAAATGGACGATATTTAAAGATCCATTGGTGATCTAGTTGCTCATAAAGCGATTGAATATTTCACAAGAAATGCGTTGATATTTTTGCATGTTTTCAATCACAAACATGGTCTTTTTGGACACTGTAAATGGTTTGTACATAGTCTGTTTGTTTTATTCGCACAAGGCGTCAGATGTTAGTGAGCTTTAGTATTGTATTTTAAACGACGTGTCGTGCATTTCATGTTCTCTTTTTGTAAATTTGTAGAAAAGCAGTTGTTGTTATTATTCTTAATCAGTTTTTATGATGAACTCTGGTTTTTGTATGTTACTTGAGTAGATCAGCAGCAGAAATGGTACTTGAGATGCCTTAAGCAGTATTGTCTTCCGGTCTTTACCTCACAGACCGTCCGGCCTCAGGTTCCACCACATCTACCCGCTTTAAACTTCAGCGTCTAGCACTTTCTCTCAACGATCGACACGGTCTTTCTGCTCTAACATGTAGTCTGCTCAGAAGTGGAGCTTGAGCGGGTGGATTACGCCGTTTCAGGCCTGTGAGCTGGACGATCTGGACGTTGGTGCTTCCTGCTGGGAAAGACAGGAGCTTTTCTCTTTCCACTGATGTGGTAAATGCTGGAAATATCCCGGTTTGCAACTCACTTAACATGAACTCAGTGTTTCTGACTGTTGAGCATCAGAAATGGTCTGTTTTTGTATCAGTGAAGCTGTTTTCACACGTAACATGAAAAATAAAAAAACTGTGACTTTCATTTTGTGGTTATATTTTTGTTGTTGAAGGTGCTAATGATAAAAATAAATACTTCATTGCTAAAGCTTTAGTGGGTTGTAATTTTGAGGAATGCTTTTTCATCTGGCTGGGTTTGTGACAATTCAGCCGCAATGAAAAAAGGAACGTAACATCGAGTGTTTTATTGTCAAACCCTCAGCGTGCATGTGTAACGTATGTGTGATGGATGGTCAACATATGCTTATGTAAGACACCACACATGCACAACTGGAGCGTGTGTGTGTGTAGAAGCAAAACCATTGGGTTAACCATTAGTGAAATTGGGTTTTTTTTCCACTTGACTATAATCGCGTTCCCCTTGCTTTCATTCTCCTTTTATTTATTTTCTTCTGTCTTTGTCTATATTTGGATGAGACAAATCATGAGAGTGAATGTGAAATTAAAAAGACTTTGATCAATTAAACCAGGAGATCAAACAACAGAGATTCATTAACAATATTACGCATTTAGTCACTATGATTCAGCAACCTACCCACCACACCCCACACACACACACACACACACACACACACACACATTTGTTGATGTCACTGTGGCATTGTGCAAGTGTGTTGTTTGTGTGGGGTGTTGTGTGTGAGTGGTGGTGAGTGTGTGTGTCGTGTGTGTTTGTGTGGTTGTGTGATGTGTGTGTGTGGGTGTGTGTGTGCGTGTGTGTGTGTGTGTGTGTGTGGTGTGTGTGTGTTGGTGGGTGTGGTGTGTGTGTGTATGTGTAGTAATTCTGGACCCAATCAGACGAGTGAAGAGCTACGTGAATCGGCACTGGGCGAGCAGAAGGAAAAACAGTTAGATCAGGCTGTGACGTCAAGTGCAGAATTCACGGTCAGTCTTGAATCTTCACACACGATCCCTGTAATTTGACGTGTGTTGTGTCTTTGTGTGTATGGTGTGCGTGACGTGCTTGCGTGCGTGTGCGTGTTGTCTCGGGCGGGCGTGCGGTGTGGTTGTTGGGTATTCAATCACGCGTTGTTCTCGACCGAAACCGGCGGCCCGTCTTCAACACCGTCCCGCACGCCCAGTCGTTAGTACATAACTCCCAAGTTACCGCTATTACCGGGTAAAACCCTCTGGTGAAACCAAAAAAAAACGCGTTTAAAAGTTAGTGATAGAGAGAACCTACTCGCTTGCAGTCATGAAACAAATCTAACAAAAACGTGTTTACACACAACCGGTATTTATGTTAAACAGTGTGTTAGCCTCATTTAAAATAGCTGTTATTAAATACTCACCGGATATACTCTGTTTCAATCTTCGTTAGTTATTAAAAATGACGGAGCATTGCGTTGGCGTGCGTGCGTGTGCGCGTCTGTCTTTCGCAGAGTGACAGGTGAACACAGAAGAGCTGGACCGTGTATGTTTGAATCTCTTTGAGTGGGTGATTCAAGCGCGAGGGCGAGTAACTGGATATCCCTGTGTACGCCGTCACGGTTTGAGGCGTTCCTGGGTTCAGAAACAGATAAGCGCCGGGGTGCGGCAGTGGAAACCCGTGATTTTGGGGAGATGGAATCCTACCAGAAGAGCGAGAAGTCAAGTGTGGGGGGGGCACAGGCTCGGGGATGGTCTTTTCTCTCCGTGTGTGGAGTAGTTTTTTGTGAAATCTAGGCAGCATCTGGGTCAAGAGGGGCGACAGAATGATGTGGCCACGTGAGAAATGTAATTTTTCGGTAACTCTAAGCTACATATCACTCGCTCTCTCGCTTCTATCTCTCGCTCTCTCTTCTCTCTTTTTATCTCTCTTGTTCTCTCTCTTCGTCCCTCTCCTATTTATTTCTAACCGCCCCCCACCCTCAATTGCTCTATCTTACTTTCTCGCTTTCTGTTTCTTGTCTCTCATTTCTCTCTCAGTCACACTCTCGTCTCCGCCTCCCAGCCCCTCTTCCCCTCTCTCTTCTATCTCAACAATCCGTTCTCCTCTCTCTCTCTCTCTCTCTCTCCTCTCTCTCTCTCTCTCTCTCTCTCTCTCTCTCTCTCTTCTCTCTCCTCTCTGTCCTCCTGTGCTTCCTGATATCAATCCTCTCCTCTTCATGCTTAGGTCGGAAGAGTCCATAGAGGAAATTGTAAGTGTTGGTATGTGGAAGTAATGCAGTGGGGTATAAGAAAATTGTTAGAGGAGTAACTTTGGGGATGAGCTTTAGCCTCTGATGCCTTGTACCAACTCAACGAAGCCGGGATTTTATGATGCTCTGAAAGAGACAGAGAGAGTGGAGAAGGAAAGAAGAGGCGAGAGAGCGAGAGAGAGAGAGAGTGAGAGAGAGAGAGGAGGAGAGAGAGAGAGAGAGAGGAGAGAGAGAGGAGAGAGAGAGAGGAGAGAGAGAGGAGGAGAGGGAAAGAGAGAGAGAGAATCAGAGATGAGTTGACTCTCTCTCTCTCTCTCTCTCTTTCTGTAATCTTGACCCTGTCATACAGTTGGAGTCATTGGGTTTGTTGATTTATTTCTGAATTAATGGAGAGTTTAGTAGGTTCATATCAGCTCCAGGAATTCCGAGCTGTAAGAGGATTTAGCTGTAAGCACGACCCAGTCTCCTGTGCTGGTCATCTGGAAAATTTCCAGAGCTGTGTCCCGACTCGTTCTGGTTCTGTTGGTCCTGCTTCAAGTGATGCTGATCATGCCGTTCCTAGTACGAATGTTCATTTGAACCAAACCCAGCCAGACTGAACCACAGCACCAGACAGACTGAGGTTCTTCTCAGCTAATGCCATTTGCTTATTTTCGTCATTAGCACCAATATAGTCTTGGAAAATAATACTGTGCTTTTGGGTTTGCATCTGCTGTTATTATTAAACATTTTCTTTCTAGAGTCTTTTAAATTGACCACCAGAAATTTCCTGTATTTCTGCAGGTCAGACAGGCCTGAGTGTGTGTGTGTGTGTGTGTGTGTGTGTGTGTGTGTGTGTGTGTGTAGCATGAGTTTCCCATGAGTGCAGACAGCAGGCAGCTGTTTTTTTTTTATTCCAGGAGATGAGATGACTATATAAGAAAATAGAAGACCCCCAGACCGCGCTGCAGGAGACCCGTTACATAGTGTTTTTATATTTCAGATCAAGCTTTTGATGAGACTTTATTTTGGACTTTTTTGTTTGGCCTCAGGACAGTTAATAAGAGCATTAACCTGTCTGTAGAATACTTCCATTTCATTTTGGTTTACACTGGAAGCAACATGAGATGATGATGGGTTCAGAATGAAATGTGAGTCAATTACATGCTTGAATGAGACGTTCCCTGCCTCTGAGACCCTATAGTGCAAATCATGAATGTGAATGAACATGGAAATCCTTGATAGCATGTAGATAATTGGCATTTGACCTGCATTTCCACTTGAAAGATGCCTGTACTGAGCTGCTGAGTGTAAAAACGCTGCAACAAGATTCAACCTTTACAAGAAGAAGAAGCGGGTGAACACCGTTCACACAGCTTGTGGTGTTGGCAGAGTTGTTTCTTTAAATTTATGCACAGGGACTCCTGTTTCTCAGAGTGAGGAGATTTTGCTCTTGGAAGAAATACAGCACCGGAGCAGCACGGGACGTCCCGAAACAATGGCCAATCTGGAAAATTCACACACAGGGTGAAATCACGGCCAATAAAGAAATACTGACACATGATAACGCAAGTCTGCTGTGACGCAAACATGGAGAAGAACATTGGTCACTGGGGTCGTCGTACAGATTTACAAACCGGAGCCACCTCTGGTCTTCTCAGGTTTACAAAAAAAACGAACAGCAAGGTTTATTCAAAACTTAATGTCATTGCAATCTATACTATAATATTATCATTTCTCACGTCTCTCTTTTTACAGGTCTTGACTATTCACTGTGATTTATATGGCGATCAGTGGCTGCTGGGATTTCTCCGATGTGCTTTTCACACAGTGTGGAGACAGAAAAATGCTTTTGTTGATTCAGTCTTACCTATGGAGTCAGGGCGTCGCCTGGGGCCCCACAGCCCGTTTCAATGGGTCAGACATTCCAGCATCCGTGTTCTTTTGTGCTCCGGGCCACAGCGGCTGTGAACTTCAGCTCGGAGGTCGCAGTGGACTTTAATCCAAGGGTAAAGTCCCGAGTCCTGTACGGGCCCTGCTCCACTTCCACCGAGGGATTTGGTGACGAAAAACCTCTGTCTGAAGGTGGTCAGGCGAGTGATTCGTTTAAGTTGTGCTGGGAGCGAAAGAAACAACAAACTCAACTCGCCGTCCTCGATCGCAGTGACCCCTGTGCTTATTTAATCTCTCACTGTGGTTTACTGTCATCTCAGGAGTTCCTCTTTTAATTCCCCCTTTTGTTCCTAGAAACATCGTCTCTGGGATTGATCTCATTCACTGCCGTGGAAAAAAGAAATAGCTGATTTTGACATTTTGCTTTTTCATAAAGCCTATTATTAAAACGAGTTCTTTTTATGAAATATGCAGATGAAATTGTTTGTCCCACTATATTTAGTAACAAACAACTATATTGTGTAATAATAAATACAAAATGTAAAATCGATGGATTTATTCAGCAAAAAGACTAAAAAAAGACAAGCTTCAAGAGAAAAAAAAAAATCACTGAACCATATTTGAGCAAGAGAGGTGAGTTTAGATTGGTATTTTTTCCTGAAATGGATCTTTTAACATCACATGCGAGTTATTTTCCTGTCATATTATTAGTTCTCGGGAGGCTGTAGTATAGAAACTGATAGCTACGATTATACGATAATATCACATATGTGATATTCACATCACATATCATCATTATAACGAAATAATTTTCTCACAATAGCGAAATGATTTTCTCTTTATCTCGTTAAGAAGACTTTTTCTGCATATTTGTCAGCTGTCGTCTATAGCATTGAAATCATTTTAACATTGTTATATAAAAGGCATTTTTTGTGTGGTGACAGTAAGACGGTCCTACTGTACTGTGTTTGTATACACGCGTCACACTGACGTCACTGGCCACGCCCAACAGTCTCGGCGGCTGATGCAATGCGCCCGGCGAATATAAACCGTCATTGAAGAGCACGAGAGCATCGTTGTACTGGTCGTGAACAATTCCATTAATTTTAAATGAAACACAGTATTAATATTTATTAGTTTTTTTTGTGTTGGAAGATTATTTACTAATTCATTGTAATCAGACGTAAAGACCGGTCGATTTTTTGTTGATTCTTGGAAGATTCGATCCGTGGTGGCTAATACGTTCCGTTCACACGCGAGTTGAAGAACCGGATTTTTGAGGTAAGACCACCCGATTGTTTCATGTTTGGGTTATTCGACTTTTTTCCATGACTCGCAGGTCAGATCTTTATTTACGCCTGTATTTTACTCTAAGATCTTTGGCTTGTCTGGTTCGCGATTAATTGCGACTCGTTCATGTTTCATCGGCTTTATTGGCGCGAGCGCTCATTCATTCTTAAAATAAAAAATTTAAGATATTAAAAATTTAGATTTCGTAAGTGTTGTCTTGAGCTTTAAATTACATGTAGTTATTTTGATAATTTTGAGTTTAATACTTGTCTTCTGGTGTGTCTGGAAATCGCGTGGGCGTTGGGCATCCACATGACATTTATTTTCACATCCTTTTATGTCACTAAAGACTAATTTTTTAATGTAACATTTATTCTTTCATATATTCGTATATCATAAAATCTAATATAGTAAATGTCCATGTAATTGTTAAACGCACATATTATATTATTGTTATTACATTTACAATTTATTATAAAACAGCATGGTTTTGTGTTTGTTAACGTAGTAGAGAACGTATAATTGTAGATTAAAGAGAAGTCGGTATTAATAGTTGATGACAATGCGGCGTGGTGCTCTGTTGTCGGATGCCGGGTTGTAATTTTCCACTAGCTGCGAGCCGCTGGTCACGTGACGCCACGACTCTCGGCTGCAGTCGCAAGACGCGGGTGCGCGCAGACGGGCTGGTGCGCGCGCACATTAATGTTCCTGTAAATTTCTTAGCGCCCACGAACGCACATTATTGTTAACATTCGACCATTTACATCTACATTCAATTACAACAAACCATTGCTTCTGCATCATAGGATGATCAAAGTCCCAGGGAAGACAGAGATGAGTCGTTTTAACGTCAGCCCAGACATGGACAACGCAAGTTCCAACAGCAACGAGTACCCTAATTATCAAGATTGTTCAACTAAAGTCCCACTCAATGGGTAAAGCCTGAATTTAAGTCAATCTTAGCTTGTGTTACATCACCGTAAGTCCACAAACAGTCCATTATGTGTATTAAAGCACTGTTTTAATGTGATTTCAGACTGCAGTACACCGATATAGATGCAGAAAATCAAAACTTTTTGCCGGATCACACATCCAAGAAGAAATATGAAGCCGACTATGTAATTTCATCACGCTGAAATCAAAATCTTTTCCATAAATGCACTATTTTTACATGCCTGTTTTTCTTTCAGAGCTCCGGCTCAGCTACTTTTGGAATGTCCGTGTTTAATTTGGGAAATGCCATCATGGGAAGCGGCATTCTGGGGCTCTCATACGCCATGGCTAACACTGGCATTGCCCTCTTTGTGTGAGTATTCTGCATTCTAGCGGTAGTATTGTGACCTTTCTGATTCCTCTAGTGTGAATTGGAAAGGTCCCAGATTATCCGGCCTTCTAAAAAACAGATTAGAATAATTAAATAGCCGTTGTAATAAGATCAGTTTCTTGCCCCAGATTCTAGTGTAGGGAGTCCGTTCTGAAGGGCTTCTGTCTGCTGTTTGAAAGCAAATCAATGTGTGTCTGCGTGGCTGCTTTTTCTCCAGCTTATTTGACAGTGTTGTCTGCAGCTGCAGCATTCCCAGAGCGTATCCTGACCATGACGACAGACAATTCCTGCATACAAAGCAGGAATGTTTCGACAGTGTAGGGAAGTTGCTGGTGTATGAGTCTGATTCTTGTCAGATTCATCCTGAAGCCGAGCAGATAGAGATGGTTCTTCTTTTCTAAAATATGTACGAACCGTTATCAGGTCACTAATAAAACCATTGATATATCTATTTCTGGCTGACGGAAACAAACAGAAGAACGTGTGATCTGTGAAGTGGAAATGTACTGAAGGTCACAAAGGTCACGGCTGGATGAAGCGTGATGTGTATGAGAAGGGGGATGTAATCACGTCTGATCCATAATCAGCTGGTTATGAACATGTGCGACGCTCTGTTATGTCTAGTGTGGTTAGTCAAGGTTAATCATGAGACCGTTGCATGAGACATAGGTCCTGATAATCTTCACTTGTTTCAGTGTTCCTCCGTTGGTAGTTATGTAACTTGCCATAAATAAACCACGACACAGGGATGGTTAATAATTCAGAATGTGTTTTTATTATGATCTAAAGGATCCTCCTGGTCTCTGTGGCCATATTCTCCCTCTACTCTGTCCATCTGCTGCTTAAAACGGCCAACGAAGGAGGTGAGTGTGTCCCTGGTGTGTTTGTGGAGGTGATGGCACCGGCTATAACGCTTTGCTCCTCCGTCAGGCTCTCTGGTGTACGAACAGCTGGGATACAAGGCCTTTGGGATTCCAGGCAAACTTGCAGCATCCTGCTCCATCACTATGCAGAACTTTGGAGGTTGGTGTCTTTCGGACTTGTGATTTGTTTCTTCTGCTGGCTCACGTCACTGACATTAATTTATTTATGTGTGTGTTTCTCACCATCAGCCATGGCGAGCTACCTCTACATTGTCAAATACGAGCTGCCCATCGTCATCAAGGCATTTCTAGACGCCAATGACAGGTGAGATTGTATGTGCGTGTGTCTCTGATATCTGGACTGGACTGACTGATGATGATGAGGATGATGTTGTTGCTGTTGTTGTGCTGGAATGTTCTGTGAGCTCCTTTGTGCAGCTGTCGGGCAGGGGGGTCTGGGGTCTGTTTAGAGCTTTGTGACCTCACACTTGGAGCTCAAGTGCATGAAACGACACACACGGGATGTGGGGAGGCAGCTGTGTGTCACTTCCTGTTGTTGATGTGCTCGTTCTTGTTCTTGCAGTGCGTGGTACACTAATGGTGATTACTTGGTGCTGATCGTCACAGTCTCCATCATCCTGCCTCTCTCGCTGCTCAAGAACCTGGGTGAGTCTCACATGTAGTTTGACGTAACCAGAACACTGCAAAAAATAAATTGACGAGCCAAAAAATATTGAAATTGGACAATGAATCTGGTTCTTTTTTTCTTACAAGATGAATTAATTAGCTTAGAATTAAGAGAGAAATATTACTTTGCTCGTTTAAAAAAAAACGGGACTTGAATTTTCTTGAATAGAAAAAAAATGCAAATTTTGATGATATTTTACAGTTAATCGATACTTTTTTTCAAAGTAGACATTATGTTTTAACACAGAACTTCCCGAAACAAGAAATGTCAAGTCACAATTTCTTGTTTTAAGAACACAATGTTTCTAAATTTCTACTTTTATATATTAAAGCCAATTGCCCCAATGGCAAATTGTTTTTTTTTTTTTTACTCTTATTTTTACAGGTGGATTTTTTGCAGTGAAAGCGCTCGTTTTCTACGGTTATCATTTATATATTAACGTTTATTTCAATGTTATTTCAGGGTATTTGGGATACACAAGCGGTTTCTCTCTGCTGTGCATGGTGTTTTTCCTCATCGTGGTGAGTCTCGTGATGTTAACGGGTTTCACGTGTCCGCTGCCTCTCGCCCTCCTGACTCCGCCCGTGCTTGTTCTTCAGGTCATTTACAAGACGTTCCAGATCCCGTGTCCGTTGCCGGAGAACATTCTCAACATCACGGCCAACACGTCTGTGCCGGAGCGCAACGACACGGCTGACCGATGCAAACCCAAGTACTTCGTCTATAACTCACAGGTACCAGGAGAACCTCGGTTTCCATGAAATCCCAGTTGAACTGAATCTGACCTGATGTTCACGGTTTTCTCAGACTGTGTACGCCGTGCCCATCCTGACGTTTGCCTTCGTGTGCCACCCTGCCATTCTGCCCATGTACGAGGAGCTGAAAGAGTAAGTGACACTTTCTCAACAAGACAATTTGTCGTTTTAAATCTGGAGGATTGTCGAATTTACATCTCGTCTCATACGCAGTCGCTCCAGAAAGAAGATGCAGAACGTGGCCAATGTGTCTTTCCTGGGGATGTTTGTCATGTATCTGCTGGCGGCGCTGTTCGGTTACCTGACCTTCAACGGTGAGGACGCACACGTCTGCACACGCAGGGCCAGTATTGGCTATAAAGGGGGAGGGTCCGGCGCGGTTGTGTAAGATTTGGGAACGAGATTGAGACCTTCAGCTGCTTGATGTTACACAACAGGATGTTTTCCGAAAACAAACATGTTTAGCAGGAGGTGGACGGTTGGCGCCGATCGAGGGCAGATGGTTTGCTTTGAAAAGTGACTGACGAGAAGTTCTTGTGTCCTGCAGAGGCCGTGGAGTCCGAGCTTCTCCACACTTACTCCAGGGTTTACAAGTTTGACGTGGTGCTGCTCATTGTGCGACTGGCCGTCTTGACTGCTGTCACACTGACCGTTCCTGTGGTTCTGTTCCCAGTGAGTATCTTTCTCTCACGGCTCTTCTGACAAAAACAATGTCCTGCAGCTGCTGACCGCCTCTCGGTTCTTCTTCAGATCCGAACCTCTGTCAACCAGCTGCTCGGCGCCTCCAAGAACTTCAGCTGGCCGCGCCACATCTGCATCACCGTTGCCCTGCTTGTCTGCGTCAACATCCTCGTCATATTCGTCCCTACTATCCGAGACATTTTCGGCTTCATCGGTGAGTGGACGCAGATTGTGTGTGTATGTTTGTGGGATTGTTTCTGACAGGTGTGTTCTCACTGCAGGTGCGTCCGCTGCCGCCATGTTGATCTTCATTCTGCCTTCGGGATTCTACATTAAACTGGTGAAGAAAGAGTCCATGAGATCAGTCCAGAAGATAGGGGTGAGTGTGTGCGTGCATGTGTGTGCTTTAAGTTTCTCATCACTCGTCTTTATTCCTCCCGTGTGTCACAGGCGCTCATCTTCCTGATCATGGGCATCATGGTCATGATTGGCAGCATGACTCTTATCATCTTGGACTGGGTTCACAATGCGTCGAGTTCAGTCGGTCAGAAGGATGGACACTAGTGGGTCCTTCTTGACCATGATTGACATTGGTTGGCCATAGCCAATGGCAGACACTGAATTGCTCTGACTTTCTGCTTTCGTGTGTCTTCGTTTCCTCCTGCGTTTTCTCTCTTTTGTTCTTCTGGTACGGTTAAATTCCAGTGGTACTTCACATGGGAGCTTTTCCAGGCCCAAACACCACTAACATTTCTGTGTGCTTTTGCCAAAAATCCTGTGAAAAGCACTTTGAGCAAAAGTTCTTATCATGTCTCACATCTCTATGAACTGAAGAACAAATATTGTGATTTTACTGTAATGCAGACTATGCCGTGTCTCCAGTCGTCTGAGGAGGAGAGCGAGTTCTGATCAACTTGATTTACGTTTCAGTGTTCAAGTCGGGTGTTGCTCACTAATCAGCCGTTGGTGATGTCAGAGGTCACATGACCCACACACCCACTTCACTGTGCTTCCAACATCCACGACCTGTTACTCTCCCAAGTGTATTTATGAGAAATCACCAGTGTAATTTAATCTGTTTGACTGTATTTATATCTATATATATTGTATATATGTGTATATAGCACTGATTGAACTGTATATATGTTGCTGTTTTGTTTTTAATTTTTTATTTCTGCTCAATATGTTTAGACTGAGCTCCAGACACACACACACACACACACACACACACACACACACACACACACACACACATTTGCGATGTAGTGAAGATGGAGAGGTTCTGCCCCTCATGTACAAGAGGCCATTCCTGTGAATGAAACACTCTTGTTTCAGTGAAACACTTTATACATCAAAATTAAATCTAATAAAGATTCAATATTACTTCAAATCTCACTGGTTTATTCTCAACACTTCTGTTTATGAAATTCACGGTGATAGCGATCAGAAACTGTGCTGCTACTCTATTACCAGATGGCCTTTATCTGAACTTTCCCAAAAATACTGATGCCATACATGGGTTTGAAGACATAAAAAATTATTTCAAATCAATACTAACTAATATTGTATTTATTGCGTTTTAACGTTTGCAGAAGTTTAACTTTTTACACAAGAATTCCCTGTATGAGTAAAAAAAAATATATAGCTATATCAGCGATGTTTGTGCATTGTAAGAAACGGAAGTATGCGTACATATAGTACAGTATATACGTACACAAATATAGTTGTTGAACTTTGAAATAGTCAGACATCCTTACTCTATTCAAATATACAAGCAACACACTCTTAACTAAATATAGTTATGTTAAACAAGTGTGAAATTTTGCACCCACAAAAACAAAGTTAAAAAATGTGCCAATCTGCTTTGAACGAGAGCTACTTGACAACATCGTGTGAGCCACCGGCAAGTAGCCATATTCTAAATGTAATAAATAATGCATTTATTCTTATAGTATTATCACCGTTTAATTGTTGGCGTCACTTTTTACTCTAAGTTAAAAAGAGATACGCTTTAACGCATGTTAATGCTCTATCGCCCTCTAAAGGCCGTCGAGTAAAATACAGACAAAAAAATCCGTGGTTTTTGTACCCAACGTGATGACGCAATTTTCCCATAATGCATTTTTTTTCAGCGCCGCCTGTCGGTAAAGATGCTGAAGTGTACTGTCTGACCCACATGTATCTTGGTTGATTTAATCCTCTTTCTGTCGATGAAAGTGTTGGGGAAGTACGTGTTTTTACGCAGACGAGACTTCTAAATGCGCGTGCAAGTGCTCGAGACAGTGGAGTGACGCGCGTAAAGGTGAGTGCGCGCGCATGGAAACGAATGCTAACCCTGTTAGCCGTCACAGATAAACAAGCGCCGGAAATCATTCAAACATGACAAAATAACGCGAGTCCTGATCGCTTTAAAGACGTTTTGTGTTAAACAACTCTTACTTGTTATACAAAGCCGACACGAGTGCACATAAACTATGTCAAGGTCTATCTGCTAGATCGAGCTGCTAATAAACAAATCAAACTTTAGCAGAGTGTTGAAAGAAGTTTCTCAACTACTACTTTAGGACACGGGGAGATTTTTTTTTGTCAGTTTATTGATCCGAAGTGCTATTTTTATGTCACGTGTGCCTTTTAATGCGCCGGATCAGCTGTGACCCGAAACCAAAGATGCCAGAGGAGCCTGAACAGGGTGAGTGAGACTTTAATTTACCTCCGGAGAAGAAACAGACGATCAATGTGCTCTAACACGGGTCTTTCCAGTAGATGGGCCGAGCTCTGAAGATAGTCTGGAGGACGTGGAAGCCCATCACTGCCCGATCTGCTTAAACCGGCCCCGTAGGTCAGACAGAGCTGTACCCGACTGCTGTGGACACGTCTTCTGCTCGGCTTGCATCCTACGCTGGGCACAGGTTGGCCATCAGCACTTTGAATGTTTATATTTTTATATATTTTATTATCGCTCCATTTGCTCATGTGCAACCTCACCTCGCAGATGGTTCAGTCATGTCCGGTGGACCGCAGACCCTTTAGGGCCATACATCTGCAGGAGGGCGTGAAGGTCAGGCGTTCTCCTGATATCGTCGGGGGTTCCCGTCTGTACCACTTGTCCTTATCACCATGTGTTTGTCTTTCAGTTGCTGGTGGACACACAGAGACAATCAGACACAGGACGGTTAGTTCTGCCGCTGACCTTGACCTCAGGGTTGTCCTCAAGTCACGGGACAAGATGTTGTTCTGTTGATCACAGGAGCTCTGGAGATCTAGAGGAGACGCAGAAAGAAACAATCCTCACAAGAAAGCCACACGCTCAGACATGTATGATTTTTTTTTTATGCTTGTATTTTTTTTTAACATTTTATCAAAAATTTCTGTTGCATGTACACAGAGATGAAATACTGGTTATTATTTACACTTATTATTATTTATCACAGCTGCAAAAATGCTCGTACGTACAAATAAGTACGAAACGTCGTACTCTGAAATAAAACAAAAAAGCAGAGTATTTAACGTGACAATCATAATTCGTGCAATTTGTCTCAACTTGCCAAACATCACAAACAACTGTCAAATATCAAGGGCAGGATACATTATAATCGATTGTTTTACAAATCAAATTATACAAATATTAATCACTAACAATAAATGTTTATCAGCATCATTTTCATTACACTTTCAGTATTATTATTATTATGTTTGTTTTTAAACATTGCTATCAGAAGAAGAAAATAACAGTTTTCATCTATTCAGACTTCTGTTTTGATTAAATAAAAAAACAGTGTTACTGAAATCAGATAACTCAAATCACACTCTGTTGACTTTAGGCCATTCAAATTTCATTTTATTTGTTTTAATCTTGTACAGTAAAATCTCACTGTGACGGAGCTGCTCATAATTTTGATTTAACTGTCATATCTCAGCAGGTTGGTTAGATGAACGAGTGAGGGGGAAAAAGAAGGTCAGAATATTTCTGAATTCTTTGTTTAACAGAATATATTAATAAAATAAGAGAGTGACCAACTGATATTTAATTTTCAGGGCATCAAACAATCATGTCGCTCTCTTCTGATTGGCCATCAACTCTCCTTTCGGCACAGTGGACAGGAAGCAGCAGTGGGAATCCTGAATTGTGTGATGTGAGTGACCTTTGATCTTTGAGCCGACTGCTCTAGGCTGATGCTGAAGTGTTCTGTCTGACTCTGCTGTAGAACAGAATCTTTGGACGTTTGTGTCGAGGAAGGAGACATTCAGTGGAGGAGACTTATGAGAAAAGATCTGCGCATACCTGAATTTCCCCCTGAACCTGTCCGCACTACACTTATGCCCAGGTCAGAGAAGGAACTGTGTGTGTGTGTGTGTGTGTGTGTGTGTGTGTGTGTGTGTGTGTGTGTGGCTTATATAAATTATGTACTTTGGGTTTTCTCTTGGGTATCTTTTCCTTGGATTTAGGAGGTCTCACACTCGTCTACGGTTTTCTGTCATCTCTTCAAACCAACCGTTTTCTGCAGCCTCAGGTGAGGTTATTTATTAAAAAAAAACATTTGTTATATGAAGGTTTAGAGATGATTCTACTGAGATGTTTTCAGTTCCTCAGGGCCACGTGTGTGCTGTCACCTGTCCTAAAGGAGAGGAGAAAAAGGGAAGCAGCAGGGCCTCGGGCTCCAAGAGTTGTAAACCTGGCGAAGCGGTGGGCACCAGGCGCTCATCACGTCTCACCCAGGTGCCCGATTCATCTGCTCAGACCACAGATCCAGAGCCTAGCTGTCCCACCTACCCCTCATCACCACAAAACAGCCACGGCTCTCATTCTCCCAGTTGGGGCAACGGCACAGAGACTGAAGCCGCTGAGAAGGACGGTGATGATGAGGAGAGTGAGGTTGTAAATCACAAGGTAGATGAAGACACTGAAGATGGACAATCTGAAGAGCCAGAAGCAGAAGTGGAAGCATGTCTGAGCTCTCATCAGCTTGATGACAACCAAGAGCCTGATGATAAAGGGCAGAATATGGACACTGAGACCTGGATGAGCTCTTCTGAGGATCAGTGTGTTTCTCCTGATGCCAGTGACCAGGTTGATGAAAGCACAAACATATCTAACAGTATTGATGAAGACAATCCGATTCATTCTCATAATGACATCGGTCTGTGTGAACCAACACTAAGTGAAGCCCAGGTCTGTGACCCACCAGAGCCAGACCAGGACTGTCCTTCTCCATCTCAACCTGCTCCTCTAGATGTTCTAGATGAACCGACTTCCGCAGAGATTCTCGAAGACCAGAATCCAGAACCTGACACAACAGTAGAGATTAATGAGCAGGAATCCAGCAGCATCTGTCCGTCAGACCAGAAGCCAGACGTTCCAGAGGACTGTGCTGACAGGAGCCCAGGTGACAACACTGACCCTTGTCCCATGGAGTGTGATTCTCCCGCATCGGAGAGCGAACCTCAGGCTGATATCCCGCAAATTAGCCATCCGGAGGTCCAGAAGAAGGACGGACGACCTCGCAGGTCTCGTTTTCACTCTGCGGCAACTACCTGGTCCCCGAGCAGAGAGTCTGGAAGGTCCAGATCTCCAGTCTGGGAACATAGGTCTCGATCGCCGTCCCGGAGACACGAGAGAAAACACGAGGAGAAGAGGAACCGCAGCCATGAGCGCAGACGCCGCAGCTCCTCCCGATCCAGAGACCGGCCGGGCCGCAGGAGTCCGTCACGAGACCCTTCTGACCCAGGCGGCTCCCCTCGCCGAAGGTCATGGACGGGCAGAGACGGGTGGCGCGACAAGGGCTCGGTCTGCAATTCCAACCGCTCCGAGAAACCAGACACTAAAGCAGCAGCCGTCCCGAACGACAACCCAGACTGGGTGAGAGAGAGAGAAAGGACTTGGACGGAGCCACGGCGGGAGGAAACCGGACCTGACCGGTCCGCACACCGGTCCTCTGGCCAGTACGGGGAGTCGGCAGATAACTGGAGGCAGCGTGGGAATTCATCGGGGACGTCCGACGGTTCTGACCCTCACAGTCGCTTTAATGAAGGCTGGGCGGGGGGCAAGAGGAAGGACCCCGAGACTGAGCCAGCGCTGGACCGCTCCGGCTGGTCCTCGGCTTCAAGCTGGGCCATACGCCGCACTCTTCCTGCCGATGTGCAGAACTACTATTCCCGCAGGGAGAGAGGAGGCTGGAGTCGCCAAGAGGACGAGCACAGCACCAGCAAAACGTCTCTGCCAGGTAGTGGTGGGCGGTATAACTGTATTAACGTGAATACCGCTATTGAGATGTGCCACGATATGGATTTTGCAATACTGTGATAATTCATGAATTAGATTTTTATATTAGTATATAAACACCTTAATACAGTATTACACATTAGTTTCGTTACAAGTTGTAACTTACAACTACCAATGACGGCACAGACATTGCTAATCGAACACAGAAAGCAGTGTAACAGACTGAATTAATAGATCACACACGTGACGCACATACGCCTGCCGCTCCGTGTTCTGCGCTGTGCCTTTAAGAGAAGAGCGGCTGTTTTAGTTTTAAAGACGCACGTGAGAAAATCTGCTTGTTTTATTTTGATCAGTCTGTTTTTGTTTTGAAATCATGGTTTTATTGTTTCACAAGATTTTACGCGAGAAAGCGAGGCGACGTATGTAATACTAAGATGGTATACTAAGATGGCGGTGACCGCGCTCCGCGGATCTCTGCATTCTCCGTATAAGACGCACCAACTTTTCACCCTCAGATTTGGGGAAGAAAAAGTGCGTCTTATACGGCGAAAAATACGCTAGACTTTAAAACCATTCTCTCGTTTCAGATTCTCCTCAGACTGCGCCAGTGCTGTGCCAGCCCGTCGCTGTGCCCGTATCCCAGCCGCTGCCCGTAATGAACTTCCCTATCAGGCCCATGCTTCCGCCCGCTGCGTTTGCCGCTCCTCTTCCCCCGCCTCCGGTGGTGCTGCGGCCCCCCGGACCCCTGCTGCAGTCTCTCCTCCCACCCCCTCCACCTCCACCACCCGTGCTGCAGGTGCCGCCAGAAAGCTTCCCTCCTCAGGTGGGCCTCGGACTCTCTGCTCCTCTCGGTTAGTTTGACATGTTTTCATATGGTCACACATTCTCCCGCAGGTTTTGTCTGGTTTTCCTGGACACGGCAGAGTTACTTTCAAAGTACCAACAACCAAAGCAGCACCAGGACTGGTTCGTCCAGTCGGGACGGCCATCGTGGCCCAGCCTTCGTCCACCACCTCTCAGTCCGTGTCCCAGAGCAGGGTCCAGGCCGACAGCTCCAAGAAAGAGAAGGTCAGAACATAAACTAGTGTTCCCAGTGCTATGCTAACCTCAGGGTCACTACCAGTGGTGTAAAGTACAGTGTAAAGAGCTTTTGTACTTGTCCAGAGTATCAAAAATACTAGCCACTCTTACTCTCAGCTTGACAACATTTGTAATTGAGTATCTGTACTCTTTGCTGCACTACTTTTTAACGGACACAGTTACTTGTTAAGTTGTGATTGTGCCCGACAAGTCGGCATATTTTTCTACTGTGGTTAATTTCTTGGATGGGGTGATTTTGCCATCTGCAGGAGGCAGCAGGGTAACGTCCAAAAACTTTGAGAGCCACATTTTGTTGAAGCAAAATACGTAAAATTATTGCCTCTTGAGATTGAGAGGTTATTTTACATTTTTCTACCTTTTGAACGTTGGTAGGGTACTTAAGTTCTTTTAAAATTGGATACTTCATGACTTGTACTCAAGTCTTAGAAGTGGTGACGTGTAACTTGTCCGTACTTTTACTCTTTACACTACTTTTACTTTTACTCAAGTAAGGCTGTCAGGTACTCTTTATTCCTGGTCACTAGAAACCCCATCATTCCCGCTGCTTTCACACAGAAGCTGCAGATCCAGGAGCGAGCCGTCAGCGAGGTGAAGGCCGCCATCAAACCCTTCTACCAGAAGAACGAGATCAACAAGGACGAGTATAAAGAGATTGTGCGCAAAGCTGTGGACAAAGTGAGTTTGGTCTTACTTTTCAGCCTTTGTTTGAAAGGTCTTGAAGCTGATGCAGATGCTGTCGCTCGTCAGGTGTGTCACAGCAAGAGCGGCGAGGTGAACGCCAGCAAAGTGGCGATGCTGGTGAAGGCGTACGTGGACAAATACAAGCACAGTCGCCGAAACAGAGCCGAGAAGAGCTGAAGAAGACATCTGCTCTGCCCTCGACACAAGTGCAATTCCTTCAGCGCCAGATTCCGGACTTTTCTACAGATCACCTATTTTTTTTTGTTTAGATTTGATACTGTGCAGATGCCCTTTACTGGACTGATGTGTGTGGTCTTACATGCTGTAAAGCGCGTGGGGGGGTTGCAGGTCGACAGCGCTGTTGCTTTAAATGATTGCGTTTTGTAGCTAAGTTAATCCTGGACAGTTATTTGTGGTACGATTCTCTCGCTCTTTCTCTCTTAAGCAATCTGGAGTAAATGTGCATTAGTTTTATAGATTATTCTCTGGATGTGGCTGAATGGTTGAGTGCAATTATGTGAATCAAGCGGGTTGTTTCTTGACGTGGGGAGACCTGGGGAGAATTTTTATCTCCCTCAAATGAAATGCTGGTGAAAGTCCTGGACTCCCATTCGTCACTGAATGTCTGTTTACCTTCCGGAAGCAAATAAATAAAGCAGCTCGCTCTGTCTTGAATTACTTAAAATTGGTTTTAGAATTACAGGTTTCTAACAAGTCTGAAGTTTTTCTGTTGTTACTGGTCAGTTCAGTTCTGTTATGATAGTTGTATTTGTTTAGGAAGACTAAAGCATATTTTGTAGAAAAATTCCTATGCAGTGTTTAAATATATATATATATTTTTTTACATTATAACCATACATAAATTCTCCAGAAAATTATTTATTTTGGTAACAAATAGTTGTGAGGACTTTAACACCCTCTTGTGGTGTAAAGTCACCAGGTCAGGCCTTACCTTGCATGGTGTTGACCACAGGAGAGCGCTGATATCTTCAAACTATTTTAAGTATAAAAAAAAAAACACATTATGCGGTAGTTAGAACTTTTCAGATCAATTTGGAAAAACTAGTAATTATGAGTAAAACACACATCTCATCCACACAATTACAAAGGTGCCACAAATCCCCACAAGAGGGCGTTACATCCTCGCAACTATTTGTTACCAAAAGTACTATTTTCTAGAGTTTTGGTATGGTTATAATGTAAGAAATTTGTTTTAAGTTGAGATCCTACCTCAGCGTCTGTGTCTGAGATGGCAATATTCACCAGTCAGACCATACAGCAGCTGTCCACGAGGTGGCGCTAACAAGCTTAAGAGAGTTTGACAAAAAGCAAACGTTTTACAAGAGGCATTTATGTGAATGCGAGTGCTTTTGGAAAATTAGGCTAGAGTTAGCAAAAAACATCTTCAACCAACTAACAGTGGTGATCTGATTAAAAAAAACAACTTCCTCCCTAACCACTACAACTTCCTTGCATGTCAAAACCACCACCTTGGTGATAACAGTTCACTGATCAGGCCATTTCAAAACTGTGTAAAAAAAACCTAACAAAACCAGTAGCAAATGATACAACGGCAGAGCTAAAAATCAGAAAGAAGATCTACAAGATTTTTAATCTAAAAGAAAAGCAGCATGTCACAAGGATGGCAAAAATGTTCAGTCTTTTATTTAAAAACTATAAACAGTCACCAAAGTAAATGAAGCCAATCTATATCAGACTGTTAGATATATGCATCATCGCACACCCTACAGACACTGCAGAAACGGTGGTGGTGGTGGTGGAGGAGGTGGAGGGGTCGTGACCCTGCTGGGATGCTAACACAACAGGCAGTAATAAATGTTACACGACACACAGAACAGGAACAAAGTCTGGGGGTCCGGGAGCCGGAATGTGGCATGGTCATAAGAATGAGTGAATGAAATAGGAAAAAAAAAAGCTGAAAAAAAAAAAAA
>CM051496.1:6479467-6551960 GCA_028031935.1 Paedocypris micromegethes
AAAAAAAAAAAAAAAAAAAACTTAAGCATAACAATCAAGTTTATGCTGAAAGATTTATCATTTAGTTCTGTTGTTAAAGTGGATTGACCGTTTGTGATGCGCTTCTGGTCAAATCAATCAATCGCCATGCATGTTTACAAATTTTGTAGAAGGGTTTTTGAAAGGCTAAATATGTTGAATGGCAACTTTGTTTATAAAAATAAGTTCACTATATGTATACACAAGATACATGTATACGGTTTCTTGTTAACCGATTAAACACTTTTTGGCGGATGTAAATGTGAGGAAAAAGAAAGACCAGCACCTGTCACAGTGCACGCATGTAATTTACAAGTCATTTAAAAGTATTTTGAGAATAAACAAAGCTAAAAAGAAAGATTTATACATTTTACCTATTATCTTTGGTTCTGACAATGATTGACAAAAATTAACCAATGAATGCTACATTTGTCACTACACGTTTTATCTTTAGGAGAAAAGTGTGCAAAAATGAATTTAGGGTGAATTTTGAAAACGCTAAATCGAATATTCTTTCTAGGGAGGAAACATCTTGGTGACTTGTGTAACCTCGGTTCCTTAACTACAGTGCATGAGACATTTCTTCACACAGTCAGTTACTAACATCTCGTGACAGGAAAAAGAACTATTTTTTTACTGTATTATTTCTCCTCCATTAAAAGGTGATTATATGAAAAATGAGTACCGAATGTTTCGTCGTATAAGACGTACTTTTTCTTCCCAAAAACTGAGGGTGAAAAGTTGGTGCATCTTATACGGCAAATGCAGAGATCCGCGGAGCACGGTCCCCGCCATCTTAGTATGCAATACTATTACATACGTATTACATACGCTGTCTCACTTTCTTTTTCTTGTGAAAGAATGAAACCATGATTTCCAAACGAAAACAAACTTTGATCAAAATAAAACAAGCAGATTTTCTCACGTGCGTCTTTAAAACTAAAACAGCCGCTCTTCTCTTAAAGGCGAAGACAACGGAGCGTCACGCATATGCACGTGAAGTACAAACTGTGCTCGATTATCAATGTCCGTATCGTCATTGGTAGTTGTAAGTTACAACTTGTAACGAAACTAATGTGTAATACTATATTAAGGTGTTTATATACTTATATTAAAATCTAATTCATGAATTTATTACGGTATCCACGATATTGCAAAATCCATATCGTGGCACGTGGTATTCACGTTAATACAGTTATACCACCCACCCCTACTTTCACCGTTTACTGACTTTACTGACTGTTCATGTTAAATGTTTGGCATACAATTGTTCTTAAACTGCTGTTAACTTTTATACAACTGATAGTAAAATTTTACTACAGTATTTGGTTCAGAATCTTTTTTTTTCTAGATTTTCCTCCTTTAAAATTGGGTGCGTCCTATATGCCGGTGCGTCTTATATGGCAAAAAATACGGTATCTGCTAAAACGGTTTTCCTACCTGACTGGGGCTGAGAAGCTTCTGATGATGCTTCATGTTTGGGGACAGCCGAAGGACTAGCCTGTTGTTGAAAATATAGCTGAACAGGAAGTGGAATTGCTCTCTTACGGATTCCCCCCACATGAATTTGAGCCTGTCCAATAGGACGTGGGTCCTCTACACGTTTCACTGTGTGATTGGGAAACAACATCCTGAGAAACAAACGAGAACATTAGAAAAGATAAAAACTCTTCAAGCCATTCTAGTGAGCTATAGCACAGGCCCTGCATCCCACCGTAAGCATTTGTAAAAGTTGTTGGAGGTCAGCACAGCACTTCTGCCCATCTTGCTGCAGGTTGACAGATAGTCAGAGTACAACTCGGACCGTGACACTGAACCATCTGGATTAACCTCATAGTGAGCATTTAACCTTCAAACAGTAAAACAGCACTGATGTTAATAAAAACCTCACAGTTGTGAGATGATTAAAAGATCAAGTCTCACCACTGAGACGTGAATTTTTCTCCATCCGCCTCCACAATCCCAGGAGGCGGCGTTGACGGCACCAGTGCTCTGTTTACTGAAAAAACATGGAGAATTAATGCAGAAACAGATCCACGTGTTTATATCCACGTGTATTTTTAAAGAGTCGGTACCGGGGCTGGGGGTCCCTTGTGTTGGTGGGGGAACATTTTCTACAAGCTGTGGTCGAACCTCTGCCACCTGAGAACTGGTGGCCTGATGTTCGATAAGCTTCACAGCCGTCAGGGCGTCTGGTCCAAATGTGTGCAGGTCTATTGATACCAAACGGACTAAAAAATCTGAAGGATACAACATAAGTAAAATAAATAACAGGACAACTAAGTAAAGTACATCAAGTATGTGAGCAAAACTTCACCTATGCTTCTTTCCACACTGGCAATTTTAGAGCAGGAGATCTCTCCAAGCTCAGACAGCTGGTACAGAACCTCCAAAGCGGAGATGACCAACATGATGTCCGGCAAAGTCAAGAGGGTGATGACTTCTCGATATGACTCCTGGTCCACATACTCGCAGATCAGAACACCATTATCCTCCACTTTGCTCAGGTTTCCAAGGATTTCCATGGCTGCAGGACACAGTGAAAACCACAACCATTTACATTTGGAATTTTCACGTTTTCTTATGCAATAAAAATCCATTTTGCACAAAGGTTGCACTTTAACCTGGTTTTCTGCCAACCAAAGATTCAAACACACAGATTTCAAATGTATTTTAACTCCCAGTTTAATTCATTAATCAGTACCTTATTTTTATTTAATTAATTTTTTGAATCAAATATCTTCTGAATCAAACCATGGATAAATAAAGTATTTTGACCTAAAGATGCAAAAATCATGCACAAAATCCAGTACTACCTCTCATTTTGAGAAAACGATCTCGAGACAACAAACACTTCGTGATGGTGTGGAACATCAGATGGGTTGTGCGGAAATCAACAGGATCCAATTGAAGCTGATTAGAAAAACATCAAGCAGACATGTTTAACCATTATTACAAGTTAAACAAATTATGTCTTATCCAAAAGATCTGATCTCGACTCATTTATCAACGTGAATGGCGGCCACTGACCTCCCCGGCAACATTTCCAAGCGTGTCGAGGCCCAGCTGCCGCAGCTGGATGAAGCTACAGTGAACGCACAGCAAGAGGAAGCGCAGACACGTGCGGTTAGCTGCCAGGAGTTTGATGTTGGCTTCCTCGAAGGACAGGTTCCTCAGAATCATTGCCACCTGAAGCACCCTCTGACCCTCCACATCACCAATGCCCACGGCACGAGGTGGATGGAACAGAGAGCAGAACTTTCTCGTCTCTGATCCACCTGTAAACAAGCACAAACATTTAGAGCCAGGCAGGTGAAACCGCATCCGAGGAAAAACCACTTGTAGAAACTGAAGTGCATACTTTGAGGCGAGCAGCTCTTGTCTGAGATAAGATCTTTCACTTCATTGTCTTCAATGACATCCTTCCAAAACTAGAAAACCAAAACACGCAAGTTTACGATGCGAAGAATGTGATGACAATACAGTGGTACCACGACTTACAAACGTCCTAGATAACAAAAATCCTGAGTAACAAAACGCGTCACCAAATATTTTCGCTATACGAAAGGAGCGGGTCTTTGGAGAGATGACAAAGTCCAGACGTGTGAAAAAAAAACGTTGTTTAATCTTACCCACGTCAAATAAAAAAAGCAGTTGGTTTCAGAGATCATCCTTGCAAAATATAAAATAAGCTCGTCTTCGCCCAGAATGGCAATGTTTTTTTTTCTCCGTCAGCGTCTGCGTCACAAGTGTTGCCAAATAGTCAGAAGTACTCGCAAAATTACAGAAACCTCAGGGATTTACATGACGTCCTTTTAGGGAGCCAGTAACCGTTTACGTGAGATTGTCCGCTGTATCATTATATATAGTAGTTATACATTTATTACCAATGTTTTACCATTTATTAAAACATTGTCTAAATTTACAAAGTCATGGCAGGAATTACTTTTACTTACTTTACAGTCATTTGGCAGACGCTTTCATCCAAAGCGACTTACAAAAAGAGGAGCGAGTGAAGCAATTTGTCTACAAATTAGATGGATTACCTGTTAAATGTTGCTCAGCTAACAAAATATTCGCCAAACGAAACGGCACTCGGCACAGATTAATTTTGTAAGTCGGAGTACCACTGAAACATAGGCAAGTTAGTAAAACGTTTTCACCTTTACATAGTCCCGTGAGGTTTTTTCCTGCCAGTCAGTCCCAAACACAGCAGAAAAACTGCCTAAAGCTAAAAGACAAAGACAACATCAGACCAACGAGCACAAGCGAGACTCACGGCACCACATTAACACACGTACAGTCGTCAAAGACACCGGCGTGAGCCAGCAGCAGTGTGACCAGTTTAGGCTCTTTCTCCAGCTGCATGGCGTGTTTGCTCTCATTGGACAACAGCGTGCAGACGTTCATGGCGAAGTCCACCTCATTCGGCAGCCCAGACAGCAGCGACAGCACCAGTTTGTTGTAATCAGAAGGAGGGATGAAATCCAACGAAAGCCCATAGCTTTGCCGTAAATAGTCTGAAATTCAAAATGTGCACAAGTGTTTAAATTTGGAAAAGGTGCAAAAAACTCAGTGAGAACCAACTAACGTGTGAGTGTGTGTACCTGATACAGTGTGTTGCTGGTAGTTGTAGGACGTAGGTATTGCACCAATAGGAAGAGTAGGTTTGGGGTTCCCAGGCTGCTCCTCTTCATCTTCCTCTCCAAAGTGATGAACTTTTTCATACTTCTCCAAATACCTGCAGAGAAACAAATGAACAAACTGTCAGTTCACATTAATCATTCATGGTCATTTGTGAAATCTCCGCGTTAGATTTACATTCAAACATTTGCCAAATCTACAGATTTACATTGCATTGCAGTTCTTAAATCAGTGTTCCAAATGCCAGCACATTACAGTTCGCGCTACAAAAATCCATTTACATTTGAAGGTAAAAGTGTTCATATATCATAAAAAAAAACAAATCCACGAGAGATGTAAACAAATAATTCTAAATAAATAAAGTGAAACCCTGATTTGTAAGTTTAAAGGCTGGAACTATACATTATTCATTGTTCGTCTTCTGATCGTGTTTTATTTACAAGCTAAATTTGTCCAAACTCACAGCAAGATCACATCCTTTCACACACAATCTTATGTCAAGACGACATCACAGAAGAGTCAGGATTAATGTAACAAATCGCTGACCCTCTCTGCAAGAGTAACACACACACACACACCTCCCACGTGCAACAACACAACCTATAAATCCCCATTCCCATCAAAGCAGTGCTCTGTAACACATGCACACTTATTCCCTTCATAATTGGTAATACATAACATTTCATAACTTACAATCAGGGGAAGAGAAAAATTGATTGCGTTTCAACGTCAGTCTTGTGAATCATAACTAGTTCTGTGCTCTTAAGTGGCATTAAAACCAGCAACTGAAGTGACTGATTAATCATTCCTTCATAAACAGCAATGGTGACAGAAGAAACTCCAGCATCTGCCGTCATGAGCAGACATGTAAAGAGAGCGTGTCTGAGTATATTGACACACAGAGTGATGAATGGATTGAAGCATAGAAGCAGAGTCACGTGAGGAAGTGTGACAACGTGCCTGTTATTACGGCTCAGACGAAATTACTTGCTGCCCTCTGCTGGAGGACAGCAAAAAACTCAAAATATTTCTGGATCGGGTCAGAACCAAGCACAAGTCTGACAGGCCTGAACAGAGAAGTCTTTTTAGAGATATTTATGAAGTCAACAGAAGCGCACTGAGAGAATGTACATCACAATTCATCACCATTAGTGAACCGTGATGTTACAAACTTCTACAACGGCAAACAATCTTCAGGCGTGAAAGACGAACCAGACCAGGCAGAGCTGACACACACCGAATAATCACTTAACAACTTCTGCAAAGTAAATCCCTGACTTGACATTTTCAGACCTTCTGACATATTTCACAGATGATTGCTCAATAGCAGTAATGATAAACTAAAAATTCAAAACGTGATCCAGAATGAGACCTGAGATGTAGGAAGAATTTTCAGAACACCGAAGTTCCTACACTGCGCGCTGAGCATGCGCGTTAGAACATACGTCACTGCTCAGCTGTTCTTAGCTAGCACGTGCGTGTGCGCGTTAAAACTACGTCACTGCTCAACTGTTCTTCGCTTAGAATTTTCTACTTTAATTTACATAAGTGTTAAAAAATTCGTTATATCTATCGTTTCTTCTCCTACTTGATCGTACAAACATTCTGTACTTTTGTTGTATGTACTTTTGATTATTGTAGCGTTGGATCAATGAATAAACATAAATGCACTAAATGAACACGGACACTTATAACAGTACACAAGATAATCATAACACGCTACTATATTTTGTAGTTATTTACATTAGTATTCTGTTTTGACGTGTTTTAACGCGCTTGCGCAGGGCGCTAGCTAGGAACAGCTGATCAGTGACGTCAGTGTAGGAACTTCTGAGCTGTAGGAAGAATTTTCAGAACACCGGCACACTCAATTCAGCAAAACCAAAAGTTGACTTATTGTTGATATTGATTCATTTAGTACATGAATCAGCCGGTGCAATTATTACTAATAAAACCAACTCGGATCACAAAACCAGACTGTATGTACAATCAATGAAAAAAAGGAAATTAAAACCCGCCTGACGCCTGCAGCACGTGTCTGTTTGGTTGCAGTTCAACTTGGATCAGAACCTGAGGACTTCAGTGTAACTCAATCAGCAGCTTCTCACTGACTCGTCGGATCTAAATTCAGTAATGAAGGTTTTTTTATTTTCATTTGCAGAATAAAAAAGCAGAAATGCTAAGCTTTCTTTACAGATAAAGTGCAGGTGATTTATTATTGTTGCCGTTTAAATTCAGCAAAAAGAGGGCAGCGATCAGGAGTGATCACGTCTGCCTGACATTGGTTTCAGCAAACTCGACAGACGCCCCATAAACAGATCTGCGCTTTAGTGGAAATGACCGGATGAGTGTGCTCGGCTCTGATTGGTAGATGAAAAGCGTAGGTCATCACATCTTTTTTTGTCATTAATAAACATGATCAAAGACATACCCCCATATTTCTCATTTGCATATGTTTCTCTCTCTCTCACCAAACACACTTGAAATCCCTCCAAATCCCACATCTCATTTTTCATCTATACTGCAAAATAGTCTGAATCATGCAAATCACATGAAAGACGCTGTGTAAACTGAAGTAAAGTGTCTGCTTGTGGTAGAACAGGTGTGTGTCTCCTTTGGCCCCCCATCCTACTAAACTACAGCGGGAGATGTACGTGGAACAACAGCGGAGAAGATAACGGAGCTGTACAAAATTCGCACAAATCAATCTTGAACTCTCTGAAGCAAAATATACAGAAAACCAAACAAAAATTAGTTATTACAGCAAATAAGTATATAAACCATTCAAGGTCCCACAGAACAAACAAGACCAGGGCACTGCCAGAATTTAATTTCAAAAACTATGATTTAATGTGTAATCTTCAAAAACAAACAAACAAACAAACAAACAAACAAACAAAAAAAACACCACCATGCCAGGTAACAAACCTTTCAATCCATAAGTAAAAACCAAAATTTTACTTCTCAACTAGTCTTGACAGATCCCCCCTTAAAATGTGCACGAAGAAGTCTGAACAATGTTTAGGCTGCTGATATTTGTGTTGATGCATCTTGTGATGCAACATCATAAGTTGCTATATGACGTCACAAACGTCCACTAAAATTTAAACACAACTTCTTGAAATCAAAGTGTTGGCAGAAAATAATGCCTCAGAGCAACGCCGATGCGGCGCACCGGAAAACACATGAGCCTCGAAACCGGGACCCACCCGAGCAGAAAAGCCCCTGTAAACATTGCGCACACGTGCTGGAGTTGAGAAATAAAGACTCACCGAAGGTAGTACTGTTTCAAAACAAAAGCAGCGTTCGAGCAGCTCCGAGGGAAGTTAAAATCCTCGCTCAGTTCGGTCCACTGGTTCTTGTCGGACACCTGTTGGGTGATGGGGAGGACAGGTGATGAGTGAGGAAGTCCGGTTCCGATGCTCAACTGAGCGAGTGTGTGTGTGTGTGTCTGTGTGTAAGCCTGGGTCTGTGTAAATGCTAACTCCTATTAGCACTCTGGCTAACTTATATTTGCCAGTGTAAGATGCATCAAACAGTCCCGGTGATAACGATCAGCGTGCTGGTGACGGTGACCCGCTCGAGCCCTCCGGAACCCGGCGTCCGGATCGCCGACTTGGCTCGGTTTTCGGCTGAATTTACAGCGCGAAACACGCAGGCCTCTGTGCGGCCTACAGTGTTTCTATCCTCCGACAGACGGCAGGAATAAACTCGCTGATCCACACGGTCCGTCCGGACGCGGTTCGGCGCCTCTGTCACAGTTCTGATTATCTGCGTGAGAGCCGCCCGGTAATTTTGAGCGAGTGAGGGAGTATGTGTGAAAGTGTGCGCGCGCCTGAAGCTAACAGACACACACACACACACACACGCACACACACAGACAGACACTTGTGTACATATTCAGTAACACAGGCCGACTCACGACAGAACCGCACAGAAATGCCGAAACGGGTCGGGTTGTGTTCCGATGGAGCAGTGCTGGTATTGTTTTGAGTTTTGCTGGAAAGGGAACTTACCTTCGCGAACCCCCCCAAAGACACCACTCTCACATAGAGAGCGCCCAGGTCCAACTCCTTCCCACCCACCACAGGAACCTTTTTAAACGGAGACCTGGAGAAAGAACAGCCGCATGAGCCGCACTGGCCCGTCCGAGGAGGACAGACCGAACCAAGTTACATTAGGAGTGGATTTCCCGCTCATCTCCAGCACTCACCCTCTGCCGTGGTGAAACTGCCGCAGCTCGTCCAGGAAAGCCTGTCCTTTCCTTCGCTGCTCGGGGAGGCTTTTCCCCGTCGAGTTCGCCATAGTTTCGCTGAAATTCGGTCAAACCCCTGGTTGAGATTAGCTTCCTAAGAGTCCGGAGATCCCATGCCTCGGTCCGCTCCGCTCCGGCGCGGCTGCGTGTTTGAAAAGTTAAAGAAATTACGGCGGAGGAGGATGAGAGTGGAGAAAGCCGCTCCAACGGCAATCCGCGAACCCGAACGAGCTCAGCCCAGCTGCACCGAACCCACCGCGCTCATGGCTGCATGGGGAAATGATGGTACCGGCGGCGCTCGTGTCGGCTTTTGGTGTGGATTTTTTGACAGTGCGGGACGGACGCGGCTCCGGTTAAATCGCGCACACTGTGAAGCGGCAGAGGGATCCAGTTCAGACAAAAAGACCCGAGGCCGCGCGACTCCACAGCGCCCCCACACAGACAAGCCGAGGTACTACAGCCTCCACAGCGATGGTCGCGAACAATAGACAACGCTTGTTGACGAGAAGGGACCGTCTACAAAGTCCGCCGCAGCTCAAAACAGCAAACGACAATAACCGACAGAGGGGGAGGGAAACCGTGACTTACCGCGCAAACATAACGGCGCTATTTCAAACTAAAGTTGGTGTCTATGTGTACCCAATGATTGCTCAAATATAAAACATCTAGACACTTCGTTTTTTTCCTCAACTTTTAATGGATTAACATTTTCAACATCGTGCTTGTGGGTTTTTGAGGGGATAGCGTTTAAACACAAACATGTAAAAGTACAAAATAATTGTGCCATGTAAATGGACTCGGTTTGGAAGTGTAGTTAAGAAAAGTGGTCACAGTGAGGTCTAATAATTTGCCCCCGGTCTCTTACTATAACCGCCAGGCGGATATAAACGACACGGGGTGACTACATTCAACCATTACACGCACCCCTCTCATACGATTTTCTGCTACAAAATGGCGGAACTCGACGCGAAAGACCCCATTTTGACAAGCAAGCGACACGCAGAACTACAAGGACCTTTTATTCTGACAGAATTTGGTCGATTTTAACTGGATTTCGAGCGAGTTTGAGACGTGTTTCGCTGCGCGTGCAGAAATGTTTAGGCGTCGGGTGGTAGGCTGGAGAATAAAATCCTCGCGCTCCGGCTCTTAAGCTTGAGCGCTCTGCCCGCGAGACACGGCAAAAGACAGTTATTATGTACAAATCTAATACGTTTGCTTGTTGTTAGTCATGGAAACGTCGTTGAAAACGTACAATTTTATGAAGGAATGTTTATAACCGAAATAATAGTTCATTACTCGTCTGTGATCCGTAGGTTGTGGAAGATAAACGTAAACGTATTTTAAATATAATTGATAATATAACTATTTTTTTAATATTTAAACTGGTTTCATGGAGGAAAACAAATACATACTTTTGGGTTTTAACTCCAGAGATTTTCACGCCTGCATGATATGAAAACATTCAATTTTTAACAAACTGTTCCCAGGCATGTAAAATGGACTGGCCGTAAATTTTCGCGTACTCTTTTAATTATTGAGTTTTATTCTTGAACACTTGACTGATTATAAAATACGTATATACTTTAATTGCAATTGTATGATCTCTGTTATTTTGCAGGAAGTAACCTAACATAAGCATATAAAACACTAAACAGACATTGGTATTCGTTCTAAACGTTTGCTGCTTCATATCTCCGATATTTAGACTCAAATTTGCTGCGATTTATGAATCTCTGAATTAACTTACATCTCTGAAACAATTGATTACTTGCATACAATTACAGAAAATCAATGCTGTATGAACTAGTAAGAGGTACATATTTTACACTAACAGAAACACCAAGATTGATTATTCACTTTATATTTTTAATAAATTAACATATTTTAATTATTAGTAGGACTTCCTATACAGTGAAGACAAACACATACAAGTTTATACAGTTAGGTTCTGTTTATATAAAATCGCAAGTTGGCTATATAATACATAGATTATATAGCCACCATATATTATCATACATATATTATATAGCTACCAGCAGAAATTACTGGGGTCCTTTCTATTTCTAGCAGTTTACTTGCTTTAAACGTTTTTATGTTGACATAGTAAATACACTAAGTTAGTTTTGTAAGCTTTTAACTCAGATTGTCTACATCTGTATGACTCCTTTAAAAAGAAGTCGATTTGATCAGATTGTTCAGCTAAAAAATATTACTATGTAAACAGCAAATGGAAAATATTGTATTTCAAGGCTTACTTTCCAATCTGCCGCGTGGTCATTGGGTTCATACGTAACAGCGAGTTACTAAGATACAACGACACAAACAGATTTCTGAAATTCTGACATAAGGACGCCGTAATATTCAAATTTGTGACCCGACTAGGTAACGTTTAACTATTGACTCAACAGCGACCTCCATGGTTGACGAGGTATTTGTTTCAACTACGTATTTACAAATTCTTGGTCTCAATATGCCATGAAAACACCATACACAAATGTTCCCCGGAAACATTCCTCCAGTTTTGTCAGGAGGAAACTTTAACTTTTGATCTAGGAATCTTTGATCTACGTACGTTTCCGGACATTAGTCAAAAATTGAAAGACGTCTTTCCCATATTGATGATGAGTCGGCTTATGGTGTACAAACATTTTACAGTTACAAAATTATTATTAATTAAAATTAATTAAGTTATAACAAGTTTTGCTTTTCTGAGCTTTGAGTAACATGGACAAACCAGTTTCCTACAATTTATGAATTGTTGTGAATTTAGGAATTTTTTTCAGGGAAGAATTGAAATAAATGCATAATCTTAAAATTAAACAAGTCTCACTATTGTGCTACAATAAACTAGTTTTATGTACCAAGTCGTGTTTCCGACGGAGTTCTATACACACAGTACGTTTATGCATTTTTCAATTTCATTCCTTCAGCCACAAGGTGGCAGTATGTACACCTCTCAAGGAACGCAAACTTCACCGCACGTTTCTATTATTGTTTATTACTATATTTCTATTTTCTAAATGAAAATATTTATACCGTTTCTAAAAATATTATTAGAATTGTAGATTAGAAATGTGATATTAAAAGCAGCTTCAGAAATGATCCAACTCAGAACAAACATTGTAGACACTAAAATGTATAAATATCTTTAATTGACAGAACACACATGCAAACAACAGAAAACAGACTACATTCAAATAAACTATTTTCTTAAAGTGCTGGAAGAATTTGTCAGTTAAAAAAGGACCATCTGCCTCAATCTGAAAATACAGTCTAATAATCCATCTATATATAAAATGTGTGAAAGTAAAAAATAAATAAAAATTAAAGCAATTAAAAGCTGTAACATAAAACACGTCGAGTGTGTCAGTAGTTTATGTGTCAGTGATATTTGTGTGGTAGCACAAATAACAACCGATGCAAATTAAACCAGTACAATACAAACAATACCAGTTCTTCATGAAGTTCGTCATGACGAACAAACATTTAAGGCACGAAACCGCAACAACTTTAAAATAAAATCAAAGTGTGCTAAACCAATCTGAGCACTAGGTGGTGCCCGACTGAGCAGAACCACAAGAGCGGAGCAGTTATCAGAGTAAAATGTACACGTCCAGATTATCTGAATTCTGATTTCCCCATCAGCAGAACATTACCCAGCATGCTTAGTTCTTAGTTCTGCAGCCGTCTTTTGCTGTTCATTTCAAAGTAGGGTTGATCTAGCTTGGGTTTAGTCCGAGTGTTGGGCTTGTGGGTCGTCTTCACAGGTTTAGCATTTGTACTAGGGTTACTGTTGCTCACGAGCTTCCTGTGAGGAGGTGTTGGAGAAGTTCCCCCTGCCCTTTGCTCCTTATCTTTACTCCTGCAGCCCACAGATGGTTTGGTGACCGGACCTGGCGACCTGGAGGCTGAAACAGTCTTTTTCTGATCATCTCGGACGCTCAAGTGTTGAGAAACCGGCAACCTGGGGGATGTTTGTTTAGGGTCATCGCGGACCCTTAAGTGAGGGGAAGCCTTTCGCTCCTTTTTGGGTTCAGCTGGGGCTGGGGTGATTCGTACCTGAACGGGTCCTCGAGGAGGGAGGCCATCGAGTCGAGATCGGTTTTGAGATAGTGGGTCTCGGGGAGTGCGGTTGGCAGATGCTTTAGGCAGCTTACATGAGGGTTCATGACAGATGGGACTGCGCGGCTGAGATGGAGATCTGTGCGGCCGCAGTTTGGTCCTAGATGAAGAAGCCGGGGGCTTCCGGGGAGCCGAGATTGGAGATAAGGGAAGAGGGCTTCTCTTCGGCACAGGTGAGGAACACGGGGTTATTTTGGGTGAACACATCCGCGGGTGAAGGGTCTTCTTGGGGGCTGCTGCCTTTCTGGGCAAAGTGGGTGTGGAGGCTGGAGACCGAGTGTAGCTAGAGGGAGTAGAGAGCCCAGACGCTGATGTGCTGGGTTTAGAAACAGAGGACGTGGAAGAGGATGAAGACATCTCGGGAAGGTTGTTAACAGCTGCAATCGGATCCATATTGGGTGGCTGAGCGGTCCGAGCACCGAGGGTAGGCCCAGTGCCAGGTGGGCCTTTCTGAAACGCCAGAATCTTCTGCTCCAGCGTGGTGAACTGCAGCACACGGTCAGGGTCGTACTTCAAAAGAAACCCTTCAAGAGTGTCCCAACCACCACCCACTCGGACCATCACGTGCTTCCCATGGAGCATCTATTACAGAATGAAGAATAATTCAATAAGAAATCAGCGGTGTAAAATGATGAACATTGGCACAGGTTTTGTTTACACGTGCATAGCATATTTACACAAATTTAAGCACCCAGCAAATGTAAGCACAAATAAAAACTGTTAATATATTAATATGTGAACATAAGCACCTCCTTATTTTCTTGGTGTTCTGACTTTTCCAGAAACCTAAAATTCTGGCTAATAACTTTGGCATAAAAGAAGTATTGTTATTGCTGAGGAGACTGGCACCAGTGAGCCGGGTTCTCCCCAGGGTTTTTTCCTCGTTTATTTCTACCGGGTTTTTTACCTGGCCACTGTCGCATGTGTGCTTGCTCACTGGTCATGGTCATGATCATAGTCATATTGATAATCATAGCCATGTTCTTAACACCAAGCACTAATGAACAAAAAGCAACCGTTAAAATTGTGAAAAGCGCCTTACAAATGCTCTGAACTTGAACTTAACAAACCTAACTTGTGA
This sequence comes from Paedocypris micromegethes, assembly GCA_028031935.1. Taxonomy (NCBI): domain Eukaryota; kingdom Metazoa; phylum Chordata; class Actinopteri; order Cypriniformes; genus Paedocypris; species Paedocypris micromegethes. The sequence goes on from CM051496.1 coordinate 6,493,588, forward strand.
CTCGTTTACTTGAATAGATTAAAAAATAGAACGTTAAATATTACTTCTAAATGTAGCAGGGTATATCTCCAGTAGGGGGTGCTATGATTCCATAGACAGATGCCAGACAGAGCTCAGACAGACAGAAAACAAGAGTTCCCCATGTTATTGTATTTATTTTACTTTTAAATTTAGCCACTGCTAAGTGTTGCTGGATAGATAAGTTCTTTAATTCAGGTAGATTTTTCATTAATATTTCAAATTTGGTAGCTTGCGAGGTACCATAGCTTATCCACTGCCAAGTGTTGCGGCATATCTAAAGTTTCTCTATTTCTGCTATTGAGCTAATAAAAGCATATATGCATGTCTGCCTCGGGAATCATTAATTAAAAATGTCAACGCAGGTGCGCATCGCTACATAAAGATGATGTATTTGATTTTTGTGATTGCTTTTGACTTGAAAAAAAAATGGGTCCTTATGTTTTATATTGCTTTTGTAAGCACCCCTCAAATCTTTGAGTCTTTAAAATTGGAAAAAATTTGGGTGCTTATCTTCACGTAAATATGGTATATTGTGAAGCACGTGTGCACACACACACACACACGGTCAGAGTCTGATCTGGGTGTGTTGGTTAAGACATTCCAGCACATGCTGATTTAACTAGATTGGCTTTAGTGGATTATTCCAGTGGTTGTGAATGAGATCTCTGTCAGGACGCCAGCTAAAGTGCGCTAGAGGAGAGATAGTGTCTTTCTCTTCAGGGGTCTGTGAAGCTGTAGTCTTTACCCGGATGAACAGGATCTTGTCTCCCAGTCGGTATCGTCCCTCGGACAGGTACTCAATGGAAAACTTCTGTGAACAGTTGCAGACAGTGTCGTCCTGGTCTGGCTGATTCTGAAAACGATAACAAAATGCATGTGATGGAGGCTGGAAATATAGGTTTAATCTTTTCTCTCTTGCACCTTGGAATGTTTATTTTTAAGTGTAATGGTGATTATTGAACATTGCTTTTACATTACATTATGTCATTAATTCAATGTATTTACATTTGAAGTATTATAAATAATATGTGGTTGTTATATTGATTTTTAACAACTTGATTTTCAGGGTTGAATATTTAAAATAATAAAATATCCAGAAAGAATCAACACCTTTACAATAAAGGTGTCCAACAACAGACGATCGATCAAAGTTTTAAAAAAGCAACGCCGTGTGAAAAACATCGAACTGCCATCATAAACTCACAAACGCCGTCACACGCTTTTTAGTCAAAGACTTAATGCAAGATTCCCAATTAACACCAAGTTTTTAGTCTAAGTGTTTACACTACTAGACAGTTTTAGCCCAAATTAAACTACATTTGATTAAAAACATATTGCCTGTTTATTTTAGTATGAGGATTCATTTTAGTAATCAGTAGTTTTACTTTTCAGACAGTTTTGGGTTTTCTTATATGGGAATATCGCAAGCAATATCATTATCGCAATATTCAAAAGCAATATCGCATATTTTCTCAATATCGTGCAGCCCTAGTGAATGGAATATACAGCAAACATTTACAGTTGAAGACAAAATAATTTAATAATACCATAAATAACATTTATTAAAGTAATAAAATATTACAAGTTTATATATTATATATTATATATATATATATATATATATATATATATATATATAATGGAAGGGGAAATAATTCTGAAGGGAAAAAAAAAAAAAAAAAAAAAATCGAACTAATTGTTGTTATAAATAAACAATTATAATAAATAGTAAAAATAAATTACATATTTTTAGTATATAGTTATACCACAGTATATTAAATTATAATTGGTACAATTAAGTTAATATATATATATACGATGAGAAAAGGCAGTTGTGTCGTTCAAAGACTTTCATTTGTATTTTTGTCTTCCGTTTGTATTTTATTAAAAATTATTACTTTATATGTTGATAGTCATTATAATAAACTGAGAAAATAGCACTGCAGTAAGCTATTTTTAGTTCAGACCTGCGGGCGCCAGGTTGGTGACCCATTATGTTTCAATGCCAACTAAGGTGTGTGTGTGTGTGTGTGTGTGTGTGAGAGAGATTCTTACAGTGTGGTACTGCGCTCCGTGCTGACAACACAGGCTTAAGGTTTGAACTGGGCCAGAGTGGTCAGTTACCATCAAACTCTCCTCCAGCTCAATTTCCTTTTCCAGTTTAACCAAAAGTGGTGGTTCCACTCCGTACCTACACCAGCACATAACAAGATCAGTCATATTGAGTCAAAAGAAAGACTGGCCGCATTTAAAACCCCTTGATCGGCTTGTGACAGAAATCCAGTCACTGCCCTTAGATCAACCCTGAAGCCCCTTTAGAAGCCCCCATTACCAGAACAATCACTCACCTAGAGACAATCCGGCCAATCTCGAGCAAGCACAGACACACCTGACGAGGGTTTTTGTGCAGGACTGAAAAGAGCGAAAATGCATTGAAATAGTGTTATTATTTAAATTAATTTTAAAATAACACATTAGATTAAATTAAATGAAAAACAAGTTTAATGCAGCATGAAAACATGTCAAGCAACAATGGACTACAATAAAATATGTAATCAAAAGCAATACATATAACAAAAAAAAAAATCAGTTTAGCATCATATCAACTTGTAATTTGAATTCATATAACCGAAACCTAATGTTTTGTGTGTGAATGCGTGTGTGTGTGTGTGTGTGTGTGTGTGTGTGTACAGTATAGTGTAAGGTATAAATATATTCATCAAAATGTCTTTGAATTCAACATTCTCAAAATATTCTGTTAAAAATGTGAAAAATTGATGCAGCAAAACTACTTCAGTTGTATAACTGGGGTCTACTGTCGATTTAAGTAAGATATAGGTAAAAATAAGGTAACTCGACACTAAATATAAATCTACCATAATTGTTCTGAAACCCAAACTAAGAGTGTATTTAACCATAAATTTCGTTTTTAATTGGAGCAAAGTGAAATTTTTCTTTTTTCTAGAGCACTGGCTCCTGGCACTGGTGTCCGGCGGGTTAATGGTGCTCATTACGATGAAGGGTTTATGGAGCGCCTGGGACGTGCGGGACCCGGATTAACCAACGTACCCGATCCTCTGAAACGAGTACGGTCCCTTAAACAGCTTAGAAAAACACAGAGGACGGACGGGAGGACGAAGGTCTCTGTTTAAGTACATTAATTTAGCCAATCATGATAACAGTCCCATTCTAATGGACTCCACTGGCAAGAAACTCCACTTTTATAGATTAGTTTTGTAGTGACTTGGTAGTCACGTTTCTGAATGCACAATTCTAATGTTTGGTCTAAATTGTTAAACTGGGTTTTCTTACCTAAACCCTCAGACTCAAAGAGATACGTTTCATCCACTCCAATGTGACGACACCAAGACAGAAAGTTTGCAGTGTTGTCCCGGGCAAAAAACGAGCCGGAAGAAGCATTCTTCTTGAATTGAATAAGCCTTGAGGCCATCTGTTAACACACAGAGACCAACGGTAATTCACAAAACCGTATTTGTAGTTATGGTTTGAGATGGCGTACTTACTTTGAATGAGTCTTGCGAAATTTTACTCTGCAATATTTGAACCAAACGACACAGTTTGACACCGTTATCTAGTTCGTCCATGAATTGCTCAGCTATCACCGGTTCACCTGAAGACAAATACAAAAGCTTAGCCACAAATTCACTTTGACTTATACTAACACACTTTAACACTCGCAAACTATAATGAAAAGTTTACTTAAAGAGTAATAATACATAAAACATTTAAAATCATTACTCAATTGTGTAGTAGATTTGGGAATTACTTAAGACTACTACAGGTGCTGGTCAACGAATTAGAATAATTTGAAAGAATCATTAAATTCTTTGAATGCATTTTTTGTGCAGAAAGAAAATTAGGTGTTCACCGCACATGTTCTACTTGTTAGAGTAATCACAGAACTTGTTACCTGTAAAAAATTTGCTCAGCTGAGCTTTCCAAAAGGCCCATTTAGGCCATTTAACTGTGACACTGTTGTTTTTTTTAATCAGAATATTTTTATTATAATTAGAATCCTCACTTTCTCAGTATTTTGTGGCTGACCCCTCGGCTTGTATGACTGCCTGAAGTCTCTGTGGCATCGATTTGACCAGCTTGTCGCAAGTTTCCGCACTCACAGCTTCCCAGGTAGTGGCGATGTTCTGCTTCAGTTGGTCCAGCGTAGTCGGCTTTCTGTCGCACATTTTCCGATTGACAATGGCCTAAAGGTTTTCAATGACATTGAGGTCAGGTGAGTTGGCCGGCCATGGCAAAACTTCAAGCTGTTTTCTAGTGAACCAATCTTTGGTCGACTTTGCCGCATGAGCCAGTGCAAGATCCTGTTGAAATATGAAGTCTTCTTCGCCGAACTGTTTCTCAACAATCGGAATCAGGAACGTTTCCAGAACATCTTGATATACGGCAGCATTGATAGTCTTCTTGAGTAAGCAGAGTTTCCCTACTCCCGAGCAGACATGCATCCCCAGACCATAATGCTCTGGAGAAACTTGACGGATCTTTTCACGCACTCGTGGTTGTAGGTTTCGCCACCACGACGCCAGACACGAGGACCTTGGACACCGAAAGAGATGCAGAAGCGTGATTCGTCACTGATGACCACTTTCTGCCAGTCTTCAGCAGTCCACTCGCCGTGTTGTTTGGCCCACTTCAGCCGTTTCTTGTTTTGGTCCATTTGTTTCTTGTTCAGCATCGGTTTTACTGCTGGAACGTGAGATTTGAAGCAGAGTTTGCGCAGACGACGGTAAGTGGTTGATCTGGAGACGTCAGCGCCGGTCTGCTTGTTCCACAAGTCGGTGAGCTCGGAAGTGGACTTGAACCGTTTGCTGACTGCGATCTTTCTCAGCTGCTTGTTGTCGCGAGCAGAAGTTTTTCGGACGCCGGAACAGTTGGTGCGCTTGCTGCAGTTTTTCTTGAGAGCTTTGCAGACGGAAGACTGGCTGATGCCGAGCTGCTCAGCAATTTTAGTTTGGGTCAAGCCTTGTTGGCGAAGGGCTTGAATTTGAGCCACTATTCCGGTTGAGAGGTCGTGCTGCTTACCCATGATTGATTTTACAACTTAGAGACTCTACTGAACCCAGACTTTATACTGCACAGTGAACACTCTTCACAGAAAACAAAAATTCGAGCATTTATTCTAATTCAATGAAACGGTTTCTCCATTATTCTAATTCAATAAAACAACAGTGTCACAGTTAAATGGCCTAAATGGGCCTTTTGGAAAGCTCAGCTGAGTAAATTTTTTACAGGTAACAAGTTCTGTGATTACTCTAACGAGTAGAACATGTGCGGTAAACACCTAATTTTCTTTCTGCACAAAAAATGCATTCAAAGAATTTAATGATTGCACTGTTTCAAATTATTCTAATTCGTTGACCAGCACCTGTAGAAACCTAAAAATGTCCCATTACACGGTTTGTAACATACCGTATTTTCTGGACTAAAAGCCGCAACTGTATATAAGCCGCATCCACTCTATTAAAAAAAGGTTCCCTTTCCAGTCGTTTTCCAGATCCTTTCCTAACCTGTATTTTAACACGGCAGCAACTTTGCCGATTAAAACTTTTAACAATAACATCTGCTTAGAGCGGCCCTAGCGGTGGAAAAAAAAAAATCAGCAGAATAGCCGCACCTTTGTATAAGCCGCATGGTTCAAAACCTATGAAAAAAGTAGCGGCTTATAAACACACACACCTTTTGGTTTTCATATATGAAATCTTTTGGGTTTCCAAGTCTTGTTAATGATATACTGAACACTACAATGCTGAACTGATAATGATTCCTATACTAATATTTACACAACCACACACAAAACAAATCCTCTCAGTTTCTTTCTCACACACACTCAAAATCACTGTGTGTTAAATCTCACTCACTCAAAATTCACAAATATCTTTCATACACACACACTCAGTGACAATTTAAACTGTGACTCACTAAACAAATATGAACTTAGTGAGTCAGTCTCTGCAACAACAAAGTGCAATCTCCTTTAAGCAGCTCTCGGACTAAATTATTTTGAATTGGTTAGTCAGCATGTCTGTCAACATTTATTTTCCACTTTAAAATACAAATCCTAGCCATTAGCAATTTTGCTTCATCTGAACCTGATAACTGAAACGAGATTGGTACACTCATACTAATAACTGTTGAAAAAAAAGAATATATTATAAAAAAATACTTTAATACTTATACACCACTTATACATTAACACTTATACAAGAGACAAAAAAATTGGCATGTTGGTTCTTCACAATGGTTTATATTAAACAATAATATATCAACCTATTAAACAACCAGTTTAAATGGTTGAATCTAGATAAAGCAACAAACTCAGCTTTATAGCTAAAAGGTGTTATTTTGGCTTGGACTGTGCTGATGGACACATATGAGCTACACCCTCCATTATCCCACATGACAAAGATGAGACCAGATCCAGGTCATTCAGGGAGAGAGTCGTATATCAGTAATACACGTGAGAGGACTAGCTTTCCCACACTTCTTTAGTTCATAAAAGGGGCTTTAGTTTTGACTAGTAAAAGTGGAAAAAGCTCATAAAATTTGGAGAGACGAGTCTCTGCACACCCTGAGGAAATCAAGAAATCATAAACTAATATTTACCCAACATTCCACTGAGCCAGATGGACAGATCCTCCTGCATGGGCACCAGAGTCGCTTCATGTCGCACAGTCAGCCACTGGTCATACTGAAACACGTCTGCCAGGCCTGGGCCGAGTTGCGGCGAGCGCAGAGCTCGATGACTCGGTACCGGGCTCTCAAACTTCTCACCAATCCAAGACTGAGAATGAGAGAGAGAGAGAGAGAGAGAGAGTGTCACATACACACTCAAACACAAACTGACCCTTGACTTTGCTTCCACGTTCCAATCTGGGAAAGTCTGTGGGACAAAGACCCTGCTGAGAAGGAACTCAGAACCAAGCAAACAAACAAGAATCTCGCACAACCAAAACACAGTGTTTCTGTCAAGCGTGGACTGTTTTTAGTGCTTTATCTCTTGAGAAATGTGGTGATAAAATAGTTCCAGAAAGCCATTGCTTCATGCTCGGGCAATTCACATGTCTGTCTCACATGTTCCAAGGCAGAACATCTGCTTCAGTGGAGCCCATCAGCTCGTTGGCCCAATGAATCATCCATGACTACAAACAAGCGTATCTCCCCAACAGCATCAGCTGTGCTTGGAAAAGCGCTGAAAAAATTAAATCTCATTTTTTTTTAGCTCAAAAGCTGACAGAAACCTCCTAACCCCCGAGGTTCTCACGTACACACATCAGGCTCCCACGAGACGCTTCAGGCTCCTGACATCACAGATGGACTGTTTCTTCTGCTCAAATACTAATTACGGAAAAAACGTGAGGCACTTTTTTATTTATCTTACATAAGACAACAAGACATTTAAGATGACCATTCTACCCGCATATAAATTCAAGTAGTTTCGGCTCTGTTTAACCATTTACCATTAACCGTTAACCACATTTGTGATTGCGGTTCATGATATAATTCACAAGTCATTTTCACACGTGGCAGCAGAATTCTGTTTTCTCTTTCAGAAGAAAACAGACGAGCATTAGAATTTTCAATTCGTCATGTATTGTCATGACATGAGATGTCATTTACCTAAACCAAGATCAAACATATTACACTATTATTATTGTTATTATTATTATCATTATTATCATCGTCATCATCATGAACAATTTTTGTGTTATGCACGCACACACAAATACAAATTAATGTGTGTATAGACTTTATGAATATATATAAAAATATATACAATATATACAGAATATACATAAACCTATAAATGTGTGCATATACATCAGAAATTGTATATACACGTGTGAACACACACACAAAAAACATAAAACATACACACAGACACAAACATTAGTTAATTGGTAAAATACTGTATAGTGTTGCCTACCTGCACACCAGCCTGAACAGCCATCCTAAGTTTGGAGTAACAGACTTACATCTACATCCTGCAAAACAGAGAGAACAAGAGCACTTAAAACAAACTCAGACAATGCGAAAATATTTGCATAACACATTTAAAGACAATAAAAGAAGCGAAACAAAAATCACACTGTGATCAAACCAGTCTGTGTTAATGGTCAAGATTAATACAGGTTAGCAAGCACAAACACAGCTGAGGAAGCAAAGCAAATAACTCCAAAGCACGCACACACACACACACACACTACACTTGAAACACTTAAAAACCCTGTCTTCTCCACGGAGAAAACACCATTCACATCAAACACTCACCTGAAATCCACCTGACACTCGCTGATATGAGAGAGAAACGGTGAGAGAAGAGGGTGAACGAGAGAACGAGGAGGAGGGAGGGGGGGGCAGAGAAAGACTAATGAATCTGCTTAGCAAACCCCCATCCAATACCAGCCAGACACTCACAATGAACCTATTGTTGCCAGCCCTCGCTTACTCGCTCACGGACTCGCCGTTGCCCCCTTACAACAAACTCCTCCATGACAGCATCAAAAAAAATCCTCAAATATATTTAAAGGGCACCAAAAGAATAAACAATCGCCTTTTCTCCTCAGCCAGATGTAAACACTGTCTCGGCAAGAGAGAATTACAGGAGCAGCATGTGGGACAATAAAGCCGGTCTTCTGTGCAATTCCAACCCACTAAATGTCACAGCAGAGGAGACGAGGGAAAGAGCCGATCACACAAAACCCAGAATTGATGTCTGCGGCTCATGGAGTGGGTGGCAGTTTGGACCCGTCCCTCCAGCGCCACATTCCTCCGCTGAAGCCAACGGTTGTGCAGAAGTGCCTCAATAACCAACACTACGTCTACACAGCTCTGCGAGTACTTATGAGAGAAGAAGCGGTGGGGGTTGAAGTGAGTGACGGAGGTGGAGAGACATCATTCTGAGAAGATATGGGAAAGTTATGTCATTCCAAAGCAATTTGTTCTAAAAGAAATATGCAAGGTTGTAGTGTAATATTTTAGAGGGTGAGCAATCCCTGACACTTCAATTTTAACGGTGACAAACTATTTTAATTAGTAATAAATATTCCATTAAATCAAAGAATAGTGCCGGTTAGGTGAACACACCCACACAAAAAACGGCGTGACTTTCACCGCATCATCAAACGGGACGAAACACACAGAGTTTGTCATTTTCTAATCCCACTATAATAAGGGTCTGCGTGAGCTGCAGTCCATTTGTGGCTGTAATTAAATGCAGCGACACAAAGGAAGCGAGGGGTGGAGATGTCCACGGCTCCTCAGGTCATCTCGTAATCACGTAAGAGGATCGCCGCCGCAGCCGCACCTCCTCCCCCGGCACACGTGGCACACGCGTGTTTGCCGCTCATTCACATGTATGTGCACCAGTGGCTCACACATGGGGCCTTAAAAGCCTCCCATCAATCACATCACCTCCTCGTCCTTCTGGATTTGGTTTTGTTTGGGACTTTAATTGGCATGTCAGTTGTTTTCATTAGCAGAAACACACGCTGAATTAATGCTGCTCAAGAGGGGGTGCGAATCCATAAACACAGGGTGCGAAACCCCATCCTCGTACAGAAAGATAGACCCTCTTACGCCAGCCACGGGATCAGTCTCTCGACAAATGTGTCGAAATCACAAAATGTGAAAAGTTGAATACAAATGTATAATAATACTTTGTTTTTTTTTCTTGTTCTGGTTGATAAAATAGTTCTCATTCAGCGTTTCCAGAACAAACAAATTAAAAATAAATAGCAATACAGTTCCATTTATTGTTAAGGATTGATATTGTTTACCTTTTATTCTTCTTCCAAGTACAATAGTTAAAACATTTCAGTCTTTAAAAAAAAACAAGATCAAAAGTGTGATTTAAGTATCAAAACTTGATTAAGTTGAACCAGCAGATTCAAACTATACAGCGACACAAACAGACACCTGATAAGGTGAACTAAAGAGCCAGTTAGAACGGATGCTGTGGCATCAACACAAGCCGTTGGCATGGCGAAGCAATGACTTGTTCTTAGAGACTGACAATTAAGCATTCAGCAGAAAACCCTCCAGAGAACAGAGACCCTACCCAGTAATCATCTGTTGGGTCATTAATGAATGCACGGTAATCCCAGCCTCATAACAATGACCAGCGTGAACCAGAGATCATGAGAAATTAATCCCAGTCGCCCCCCCTAACTCAAGATGTGAGCGAATATGTGCCAGTGTCACAACAAACAATAACTACCACTGGGTGTTAGTTGACATTGGCCTGTTTTGCAATCCATTTTACAGTTGACTCCTGTTAATTGGGAAAGCGGAAAAAATTGCTTTATGAGATGTGATTTAAAATTTTGCCCAATAAAGTGGTGATATCTATCTCTCTCTCACGCGCGCGCGCGCGCGCGCACACACACACACACACACACACGCACACACACACGCACACACACGCACATTATTTTTGTATATGAATATCAAACAGTTTCCAAGCTATACCAAGCAACGACTTTATAAAGAAAAAAAATGCAAGTATCTTGAGCCTGAATGCCAACATTACAGGGAAATAATTCAGCTTCCTGGGACGTTTTCAGCGTGTGATTAATCTGTTAGCAGCTCTTCGGTATGACCAGGACAGTTCTTGGAGATAAAGAGAATTCCAGTTGCTGAAGGACATGCTGAAGTCTTTGTCACCCTGTTTCCCACCAGGAAGCACCTGCAGTTTTCCAGTCCTCTGCCCCTGAACTCAACTCATCCGGAACAGACCCTTGAGAGCTCAAAATAGCCACAAAAAAGAGAAGAAAAGAAAGCACGTATCGATACGCTAAGAATTGTCAAATCCCCATGTCACTCCTCAGTGACTATTTGTAATAGGTTGAATTCCTGAAGCGTCACGAAATCGTTTATTCGTTGGTCTGCGTGTGACGACTAGAAACACCAACTTCTAAAAGTAAATACGCGACGTTAAAAGTCAACGCTCTTCACACGTAGGTCGATCATGGAACCACGCATGAAATCAAAGTTTAGCTTGGGAAAAAAACACGACGGTAACTCACCAGTGGAGTGTTTAGTAGTCACGCCGTTATTTACTGTTGAATCCGTTGAGATTCGTTATCACGTTTTCGTATATGATGCAAATCGTTTGTGCATATGTGGACGCGCATCTGCTGAAGCTGTTTGGCTGGTTTGCGTCCACGCGTCTTGTAGGAATGTCGAGTCTAATTCGCGGTTCAAAACAACCTATTAGATTGGAAAGGCGGGGCTTAGAAGCCATGTGGGCGCGTCTTACTTTGCAAGAGGAGAACTGTCCGGACTCCCGAGAGAGAGTGGGAAGAAATCATGGCTTTTCAATACATGTTTTGTTATAATGTCAGTGATTGTCTGACTGGCTAACATAATACAATTAATTATACAATTTATAATTTACATAGACAGACGTAAATTGACGCCGACGGACAGACAGAGAGAGAGAGACAGAGAGGAACGGAAAAAAAGACAGACGGACTGGGAGAGAAAGAGAGAGACCTACCATTAGATATATAGATAGATAGACAGACAGACAGACAGACAGACAGACAGATAGATTGATTGATTGATTGATATACAGACAGAGAGATAGATGCTTCTTGTGTCTTGCTTTTTTTTCCAACCTGCAGTTACAAATAAATGATGATTAGCTGCCCTAATATTGTTTCATGTTTTGTTTTATTTGACAAAACGATGTCACATATCCTGTCACACAAATGCTTCATTGACGATCTCTAATTTTTCGAAACTGGACCACGTCTGTGAAACAGTCATAATCACAGGATGAATTTGATTACACAGGTAAAATCTGATTATCCCCTCTGGGTTACACAAGAGATTAAACTTGTCGGACCTCATTAAACATTCACACATAATAAACATAAAATAAACAAAATTACTTCCGACTTGCACGTGCGTTTTAGATGTAGAAAATCCAAAAGGAACTTTAGAAAATATGCATTCACTGCTTTTTATTTATTGATTATTTTTCCCAATAAATAAACAAATAAATATACATTAATGGACCACGACTCTGTTTAGCGGCTCTCAAACTTTGTTCGGTGCGCCGCTATGTGGTGATCTGGTTCAACTTCAGGCGAAACATTTCCCAGAAGAACTTGCGCTTGCGCGTGACGTCACAGTTGTAGCTACAGGAAGTCTCTTAACTGAGCCGTTGCCACAGATAAGGTGAGATACACTTCACGTACAATTACGCGGTTTCGTTGAGAACAAATTTCTGCAAACCAAGTTACGAAACGTTTGTGAGTTGCCCGTTTTTGCGTGTGTGTTATCTGTGACATTTAAATGGATTAACTGTCATAATATCTGCCAAGCTACACTTAGACTTCCACCATTGTATTACATGTTTATTAGCGTACGTATGCACACACACACACACACACACACACACACACACACACACACACACACACAGAGTAGGATCCTGGTCATGTGAAAGATCATTGTGTAAAAGAATCACACAGGGGCTCGAGCTGTATTTGTCTACCTACTTTCCCTTTCATGTGTTGTGTTTTGTGCACTTCAGAAATGGCCTGCACGCTGGAGAAGGTTCTGGCCGATGCCAAATCTCTGGTGGAGAGGCTTCGGGATCACGACAGTGCGGCTGAAATCCTGATCGAACAGACCACACTGCTCAACAAGAGAGTAGAGGCAATGAAACAGGTGATACTCGACTCATTCCGTCTTCACACGTATGTGGTCTAAGCCAAATCAGGACTGATCTGCTGGCACTGCTGTTTGCATCCGTTCAGTATCAGGAAGAGATCGAGGAGCTGAACCATGTGGCTAGACATCGACCTCGCTCCACGCTGGTCCTGGGCATCCAACAGGAGAACCGACAGATAAGGGAACTGCAGCAAGAAAATAAAGGTCTGTCCACAGATGACCGCTTCGCCTGAAAGAAAATATAAATTGGATTAAGTTTGGAATTGGATTGAAGCTTGAGTAAAGCACAAGTGTGTCTCTACAGAGCTGCGGACGTCTTTAGAGGAGCATCAGTCTGCGCTGGAGCTGATCATGAGTAAATACAGAGAACAAGTGTTTCGACTTCTGATGGCCAGCAAAAAAGAAGACCCCGCCATAGTCACCCAGCTCCGAGAACAGCACACTACAGTCAGTCCACTTCTGCTAACAACAAATAAGAAATTTATTCACACGTTTTCCCACTAATACACAAAAAGCATCAAACGAACAACAAATCACTTTGTTGTTGCTGTAAACATTTTGGTCACATGTGTTGCAGGAGATGCAAGTGCACATTGAAAAAATCAATGAGATGGCCATTGTAATGAAGAAAGCCATCGAGGTAGATGAAGGGAGGCTGTGTGAGGATGAGGAGAGGATCAAGCGTTTGGAGGTGAGCCATCTGACATCAACCATTCGCAAAATAAAAGCATAATCGTGTGGTTTATTCGTGCATCCTGTGTAGCTGGAGAACTGTGGCCTGCGAGAACTGCTGGGAATCAGCCGAGAGGCGTTTCTGCTGCTGAAAGGAGACGACGTGTCAGATAGCGCGTCTCTCTCTCCGCTGCTCAGTGGAACAGATCTCAGTCTGAGGAAGAGCTAAAACACGCCGCACATTGCGGTCATCCCATTCTTCTGTTTCACTTGATGAGGGTCCTGCAGGAAAGGACTTTCGGTTCAGTTACACACTGCTTCCGCAGTGTTCCGCAGGAAACCTCTGAGATGTCACGTTTCCTAGTTGCTTTTTACATCTGGACACGGAGCAGAATAAATGACAGATTTCTTTACATCCACAGGGATTCTTTGTGAAGGGAAATAACATTTGCTGTTCCAATGCCTGAAATGTGTTTGAAAGTAAATTACAATGTAAGTGATTAAAAGTATCCAATTAAAACCAAATTTTAAACATTTCAGAACAGAATGATGATTTTTCTCAGCTGACAATCCACAGTGCAATGATTATTTTCTGACATTCAAATAAAAAATACATGACATTTTTGTATTGTTTTAGATATATGAATCTGAAGAAACCCAGACTCTGAAATTTAAGCATTTAAGACTGGATACACAATTGTCTTTTCCATATACATTGTGTCAGTTGTGGTCCAGCGGTAGGAGTTGGACCTGGCGCTGCACACAGTTCGAAGGGTCCTGCCACAGAGTGTCCTTGGGCAAGGCACTGACCCCCACATGGCCCTCAGCTTAAGGCTGCCTACTGTTCCAGATTTGTGTCTGTTCCCATCACTGAAAATGTTAAAACCATTTTAAAAATGACCACGTTACCTGCCAAATAAAGAATTAAATTGGTTACAAAAAAAAAAAAAAGTCAAATCCCAATTGATATTAAGGAAACTTAATTTTTAAATACTGTAAAATACAGACACATTTGTCCAGTAATTAAAACAACATCAGTGTTATACAAATTACAACTTTATTTCAAATAATTAAGACAATTTAATTATATTTCTCATATGTAAGACAAAAACACATAACTTGATACTGTATTACAAATTGCACCATTTAAAAGTGTAACACTTGTTGCATTTTAACAGTGTAAATGTTTAGTTACGGCAGTGAGTGACAAAGTGACCCCTGAGACTGTTGAAATCCAGGTGAGGAACCCATTTAACAGTTTGGGTGACCCATTAAACGGTTTGGGAAAAATCCCAAAAACCTTCCACAACTACCACTTCTCTTCCCACACGCAATAAACATCCATTTAAAACTGTCACAGGTTTCATCACAAAAGTGCAGTGATCTCCACTTCATTCACCTGCTGCTGGTTAACAAACACTCCTCATTCAATCAAACAATTTGACGCCAAGCATTTAAAAACTCCACACTCATTCTCGCAGGCACAATACTGTTTTCTTTTGACCCAATAAAACGGTTTAAAACGTAAGGCACAGGATTTCACACTGTAAAGTTCTGTGGAATTATTTTGGAACGGTTTTCACCTTTTTTGTTTTAAAAATGTCTAAAATGTATTTTGGGCAGCTTAATATCAGGTCTCTGAATCTATTCAAAAGCTTCAGTTATGTCAGCCATTTATATGAACCCAAGATGCTTTCTCAATCCCATTGTGTTTTTGACATGATCAAAGCTGAACAAACTTCACTGGCCCCTCATCATTGCACTGAATTCTCAGACTTCAAGGACTGAGTTTCAGCTGTCTGGTCCCATAGGCAACCGTGAGTTAAAGCAAGAGTGGTGTGGTCTCTCCCGCTGGTTCTGCTCGTCGTGTGAGCTGGCGTATACCACTGAGAATCTGGACAGACAAAGACGGTTTGTGGTGGCTGGGGTCCAGAACGTTGGTTTTCCGGCGTTCCCTTTCCTGCTTCCACATTAAATACGGGCTTGGTGGGAAGAACGGCCGTGACCGCTCACGAAACAGCTGCACCACGAGTCCAGAAACCGCCAGAACGACCCATACGGTGATCATGATGAAATCTACAAACACATTAAAACGTTTGTAAAAAGTGGTGTTTGTGGTGACCGAGATAAAAGATTGTTGGTAAAACCTACCAACGTCCTGCAGCGGCACGGAGATAAAAGCTCTGCTGAAGTTGTCGTTCAGGAGGCGTTTAAGAACGTCCAGCGTGATGTAAGACAGACTGGTGTAGGTGTAGGCATTGACTGCCAGGATGACCACATAAGCACCCACCACTCCACACGTAGTTATGTTGCCCTGGAAGACACCGGAATTTTCTCTGCAGCTCCGAGCAACACTGACAACTGATGCTTCTAATGTGAAGGACGTACGTACCTCTCTAGGCCACATGATGAAGAACACTGGAACCACCACCATTATGCATGTAAACACCATCCAATACACAGTGTCATTACGGAAAATAGAAAGGTCACCTGGAAATAAAAATAAAGAGGGAAAAAAAAATCATATAAAAAGACATTTTTTAAAGCTATACAAATTCACGCCGGTGTGTAGTTTTACCAAGTGGAGTGAAAAAAACAACAGAAGAGATGAGGAACCCAAAAATGAGTCCAACCACCGTCATGCAGGCGATGACAGAGCCAAACCGCCACCAGCTCATGACCAAGACCACACCCCCGACCACACCCACAACAGCTGTCAGAGCCAATCGAACTGGAGAGAGAAAACACCAGACGTATAACAACTAAGTACTTTTGTTAAATTTTATATTTTGTGTTTTAGCTCTGTGTGAACAGTTACAGTATATACATCAGAAATCCACGCTATGGTTCAACAACAACAAAAACTCCAGCAAGTTCAAGAGGAAATATTCGCAAGAAATTTCAGGCATTTTTCTCTGGCAATCATGTGATACAATCAGCTGACAAACCGTTCTGCAGGCTGGAGTCGAACAATAACCTCAATCCTTAGTGACTTAGTCTGCTTTTGCCACGTGAAGGCTAATAAGATTTAGTTAGCAGACACCAATTTTGTGCCAAAAACAGTATTTAAAAAAATACTGTATATATGTCCTTCCAGTAAAGATCCAGAACACAGGGAAATCTACAGAAAGGGATGGAATGAACGAAATTAACTCACTGTCATACTCCAGAGCTGTTGTTCTAGTGATCAGGATGAAGAAGAAAAATGCGATGAAGCTAAAGCCCATACAGAACATCTCTGTAAAGAAATAAAATTAATTCAGCAAAAGTTCAATTAGATTAGTTAAGATTAGTTAAATCTTCATCATCATTTCACATAAACATCATCATTTCACACGTCAAATCACAACATACAACTGTATAAAATCCCTTTGCACAGAGTGAATGAGATGGTTATGGTGAAGGGAAACTTGGACTAACATCAAAACTAGAGAGATGCGTCACGTTACTCGCTTGAAAAAAATATTCTGTGGTCACTGAACTAGATCATTCATCAGCCAGCATGCACTGACACAACAAAAATAACCAAAATATCAGTTAACCCGACTTCACAAAAACGGTAACCAACCCTGAATCTGGAGCATCTTTCATTATAAATGGCAACTGCATGTTTGCTACAAAAATAAAAACCTACTTACCGCATTTAAAAAAGCGATGGCCTAAAAAGCACACAAACAGCCCCGCCAACCCCATCACTGTGAAAAACAGCTTAGTGGAAACCTTGCCTGCAAAAATGTGAGACAACGAAATCTCAAACACTGCTTCTCACTTTCAAATTTTGCTCATACAGTGAGATGGTTTCAAATTCTCACCTAACGTGCTACAGCCGTCCAGTGTTGAGTTGAAACTGCAGGCGTAGGTGTGCACAGGGATGTAAGATGCAGACGTGTTAAACACGGGGTCTCGCACAATCACTGAGAAGATTACACCCTGACCCGGCAGAGAGTTAAACGAGAGCCGAGTTCGTTCTTGTGAAGTTAAAGTCATCACCTGGGAGGAATCACCAACGCACATGTGTAAACATATCAGATCACAAGAAACAATTGTTCAGTCCAGGTAATATAACACAAAATACGATTTATCAGACCTTCCGCCCATTTTCTTGAATGTTCTGAACATTAGCAACTCTCTCCATACTGTTGATCAGACTCTGCTCTGATTGGTCACCTTCAGGCAGGAAGAACTGGTACACCTCATAGACCAGCCGCCAGCGGGTACCAGAACCTGTGCCCACATCACACGCTGGAGGAGTTTCTTCTCTGAGACATGGAGAGAACAAAGCCTCTTCTAGTACATTCTAATTAGTCAACTAGTTGCCATTGAATACTTACTCCTGGTTTCAATGATAAACTAACATTTTGTCTGAAGAACGCATTTTGTTTTTTCTCACCTTCCATATCCAATGTTAGCTGGAGAAAAGCTAATAATGGTCTCAAACAAGTTGTACTGCAGGTAGATGTTGGGATCAATCTCCAGTGGAAATTCCAGATTACAGGCTCCCGGGACAGGATCTAAACACATAAACAGCTATTGCATCAGCTCATTAGAGAAAAGGATTGTGTGGCAAAGTGGAAGCGGTCTGACCTGTGTTGCTATAGGGCAACATCACACAGATTCCTACTACAGTGCTTTTATCCGGGGCCTGGAGGAACCAGGAGAGGGTGGTCTGGGGTACTAAGAGTTCCGACAGCAGACCAGCATCTACTGCAGTGATTGAGGAGCCAAACACTGGAACCTTGTTAATCACACACACACACACACACACACACACACACACACACACACACACACACACACACACGAGAGAAAACTACAGATTAACACATCATTGTTAATAAACAAACCGTCTTGTTTTGTTTTGTTAGAAATCAAGACATGAATGAAAAATGAATTCACATGTCTGAACAGCACTTGTGTTCAAGCCCTATAGCTGCATGACTGTGTGTGTGATCTGAACTTGTGATTAAATTCTCACATGATGTCCTACTCTCTGCCTGGACTGAACTGGGTCAGCTGGGTTTCTCATGCATGACAGTGCATTACACAGCTGGTGTGTGTGTGTTTGTGAGTGTGTGTCTTACCTGTGTATATGAGAGCGTTACATTGCGATGCTGAGTGTGAAATTGCAGCGTAATAAAGGAAACATCAGCAGGAATGCGTGATATGATCGCTTGAACTGTTCCATTCACTGGAACACTCACATTTTGGAATATTCCGAGAGAAAACACCACACGATCTGCAATACACACATAATTAATTATCAACATAAAATACTGATTACAACAATCATGCTACAAGATTTTGATTAAAATATTTGTTTAAGTGTTTCGTTTGTTTTGTGCAGTGCATGTATAGTTTTATACACATCTTCTAGACTGTTGCTTAAAGAGTAAGCGGACATTTAAAACGAATGCATTATTCGTTATTTACTACTCGTTTATACAATCTGTAACTTGTGTTAATTCATTTGGAAACCACTAATTAAGCGTTGCCGTGTCAAAAAACAGTGTCAATTGCAATTCGTCACCAGCATGTGTGGATGTTCGTCATAATGAACTCACTTTCATCCTGAGCGCGCAGACAGCTCAGCCACGGCAAGACGAGCAAAACGAGCAAAACGAAGCGTTCTCTCGTCAGGAGCATTTTCGCGGATCAGTCCATAAATCCGCACAGAAAATAGAGACTCATGACATAAGCTTCACAACTGAGCGCCCGGAAGCGTCATTGTTTCGATATGCGCTGCAAGTGGGACGGAACTGAATAAGGGGCGACCCGCAAAAGGATTTGTTGGGAAAATGGACCAATCAGAATGAAGGACCAGTCTTCCTAAACCAATCGGAGAGAACGTATTGAACAAAGCGCAATAACGACTTATGTTGTCACACACGCGCACTTCTACTGTAACTCGGTTTTGGATTGCAGTATATTCTACATGTGACGGCGTTGCGTCATTTAGTTACAAAAGAAAAGTGCAATAAGTAACAGTTACAGAGAAACTTAATAAACTTAAGCGTAACAAGCAAATAAACTACAGTTATTTTAGATTTTGATACAATATCAAAGCTCTGAATGTTTTTTCCTATACTGTATTTGCTATAATCCTATATTTTTCCTCGCTTGGAAATGTTTATAATAATGATACTAATAATAATAATAATAATAATAATAATAATAATAATAATAATAATAATAATGTGTTGCTTTTCCTGTGTGTGTTTTTTTTTTTTTGACGACCCTTTTGGTGTTCAGCATAAAGAAACAATAATGATTAATGAGGAATGGTTTCATCCTCTCACACTCAATTACTCAACCTCTCTCACTCAATCTCACTTAAAAAACACCTTACAGTTGTGGAGAGGTTTGCATGTCTGAATGATCCTAGGAGCTGTAATGTTGGTGTCTAAAAGCCCCTTGAACGCCCCCAGGGAAGGATATGAGATGTTGGTGCTATGTGGATTGGGAGGCAGCAGTGCGGAGATGCCATAGCAATCCAATCCCACAGCAAGTGTTGTTGGCAATGACAGTGACACATGATGAGATGTAATAGGGTGGAAGGGCCAGATCAATCTAGGCATAAGCAATGTCTTTGTTTGGTACTTTTGAAATAGTATCATGCTGCCCATGTTCAAGCAAAAGGATGTTCATTAGTGAAGGTACCAGGACATCCTTGGAAGATGTTGCCTTTGTACTGTAGTCATACGTTTTGTATGGTCTGTAAACGTATATCAATTATGCCTTTGACCATAAAAATTTCAAGTTTCTCAGGTTCTTGTGTGAAAAGACTCAGCTGTTAACTGATCTCTACCTGGCGGTGAGTTGAATCTGTTGGCAGAGGGAAAAGTTGAGCTGTTGACCTAAAATATTATTGTGTTGGGCTGGTAGGAACGTTAGGTGGAATCCTCTTTCAGGAAGATCTTCAACTTCCACTCCCAGAAGAACCAGATCCTGAGGGAGGTGAGACCCTTTGAGTCTGAATAGGCAATGTTCTCCCCCTCCATTGTCAGTGTGGCTACACAGACCTGCAGGTGTAATATCTTTGGTGTTATATGTGGTGTTTACAGAGATCGTGGTGGATGTCTGGGCCCAGGAGTGGATACCAGTAAAGGAAGCAGGACACTGTTCAGGATACTGTTGGCATTTCAACAAGTCAAACCAATGGATCTATCTATCCATTCCACCATCCCACCATCCATCCATCCATCCATCCATCCATCATCCATCTATCCAATTCAATCCAATCCAATCCAATCCAACCCGCCTCATCCCATCCCATCCCATCCTATCCGGTCCAATCTTCCATTCAATACATTCGTACTTCCGTACATTATTCGGACTAGTGGTCTAAACATAAATCG
The DNA here is from genome assembly GCA_028031935.1 of Paedocypris micromegethes. Lineage (NCBI taxonomy): Eukaryota > Metazoa > Chordata > Actinopteri > Cypriniformes > Paedocypris > Paedocypris micromegethes. The sequence continues at coordinate 6,514,353 of CM051496.1, forward strand.
TAAATGTAAAAAATATAAAAAAAAATATATATACATATATATGTCTTGAATTATCTCTGCTGAAACTAGTTTTGCTGTTCCAAAATGTTCCCAATAGTTTATTTTCAGCTCTCCTTTGATTAAAAATTTAAAGTAAAACATCTTGACGCGGTTTTGCATCAAGCAGTGCGCAGGCGCGTGAAAGATTAGTCACGTGAACCGACTAGCCAGCTCTCTGTGGAGACAGAAAACGCGAAGAAGAAAAGCAAATATGGCGGACAGGTTAACACAGCTCCAGGATGCTGTCAACTCTGTAAGATTCATTTAAACACGTTCTTAATATTCTTTCGCAACAGCGGAAATGTCAACACTTTCTGTCTTATTTTTGCCATAGTTGTGTTGAGAAAATGCAGTTTAAGGTTTTCAGGGAATATGTACGTTGAAGCTCTGTGGTGTATTAGCATAGCATGTGCTGATACAAGTGAAAATGAAAACATATGTTAGTTTACTCCACTACTTGACCTAAAACAACTAACGTTTACGAATCACCTATTTGTCTGTGTTGAAATATGCTAGTTTTGCACCGCTTTTGTTTTTCTTGTGAGAACGAATTAGAACGAGTCAATTAAATTGAGTATACTTAAATAAAAGTAGAAAATGCAATAAAAAAACGTTTCTTTCTCGCATATCGGTATACGGTTTGTGTTCAACTACTGCTTAAACGAACTAGTGAATGAAATGCTTGAAATGCATTAACAGAAGCTTGTTACTTGCCTGACCGGAACCTTAAAAGGAATGTTTACATACAGCATTTGCAAAAGAATGAAAAAAGACGTGAGATGGAACAATGCAAAGATTAAGTGAAAAAAGGACACAAACAGCATGGGAAATGTGAATTTTGCAATTCTTAAATGCAATCAGGATAAACAAAATATAAAAACTGGTGCAATGGCAATTCATCTGTTTGCATCTGTTCCACCCACCTAAGTGAAGCAAACCAATGCCATGAGCTCAAATTCAGAATATCAGATGTTTGTTTTTGACCACTGTCACTGAGAGAGTTGTTTAACGGTTGTTTTGTTTGTTTCAGCTGGCGGATCAGTTCTGTAACGCGATCGGGGTCCTGCAGCAGTGTGCACCTCCTGCCTCCTTCAGCAACATCCAGACCTCTCTCAACAAAGAGCCGCCCACAAACTCCACGGAAGGTACACTCCCACCCCCAGCAGCCCCTCGCAGACCTTTATCTCATCCTTCACTTTGTTTCTCCAGAATATGCTCAGTTGTTCGCCGCTCTGATCGCCAGAACTGCCAAAGACGTGGACGTGCTGATCGATTCCCTGCCCAGTGAAGAGTCTACAGCCGCCTTGCAGGTGACACTCTCTGTGGTTTCAAATCTGTTCACGCTTTATTTGTCTACCCTACATTCAGTGAAGCTCATGTTAAAGTTGCTCTGTGTTAGAATATTTATAATATTTAATAACTTGAATCTTATTTCCAATATTAAGAGCTTATTATATTTTAGCCTGTGTCAACGCAGCATAGCCAGGCCAAGGCTGAAAGCCGTTGAATTGTTTCATACTTGTGTCTCCATAAGAGATACAGATTAGTAACTATTTAAAAGTTGTTTTGACTTATTCTTCTCTATGGATGTGTGGGGGAAGATTCTTATACAAGATATTCTGATCCTGATTCCGGTAAACCGCCATGCCTGTCTCCAGTCGGTAGTCTTATCAAAAAACGAGGACAGGCTGAGCTTGAAGCTAAAATCTGTGTCAAAGGTTATGAAACTTTTTAACTAAGAAATCCTGACATTTATTTGACTATTTGTAATATTTATATGAATACTTTCTTGTTATTATCATAGTAATTTAATTTACACCAATAACCAGACAATCAACTGAATAAAAGGTGATAATTCTTTTGAAGATTTACATAGTGTGCTTTGAGACAGTTAAAACTGTGAAAAGCTTCTTAAAATAACTCAGAACTCAAACTCAGAACTTAAATTATTTTATGATTGAACATAGATAATATTTTATTATATATTTGAGAATAATACTTAGGCCATAAAACTTAAAATTAGTGTTTCATAATACTATTCTTACTCTCCTTATGTAAAGACTTCATGAAGGTCGAATGGAGACCTGATTACATATCACCATAGCAACGTCTATCTTTTGTTATTGAACAGAGACCACATGTGTAAGTCAGTCCTCTGACAAATCTCGCATCCTGTTGATATTCACACGATATCTGACGTCATTTAGGGTATAAAAGATCCGCATTTCCTGACTGTGATTGAGTAATGCATTGAACGGCACAATAAACACGCGTTAAACCTTAACGCGGTGTCGGCTCATGCATTACTCCTGGATCCAGCTTCTGGACAACTCCCTTCGACAGATACAATACAATCTGGTTTTATGATTTAAAATGTTAGGTGGTGTTTTGTATTTATTGTGCATAAAATGCATCACAGACGGATGCTTTCCCATTAAGTAATGTCACACAACTTTCAGGAATTTTCAGTCTGTCATTTCTTTTTGAGTGTGGTACTTGACGTTGGTTAAGCATCCTTTTAAAGCACATGTGTCAAACTCAAGGCCCGGGGGCCATATGTGCCCAGCCATGTCGTTTTATGTTGCCTGCGAGAGCATTTTTAGAGTGTCTAAAAATAAATACCAAAAAAATAAATTAAGAGCGTGCGTTGACCAAAATCTATATTTCCCACAATGTCTTTCAACTACGGTAGTTGCGGCAGTGTTTTCACAGTTTTGTGTTATGTTTCTTCATTCACTTGGACAGTTTGATCCTTCATTAGTGGAGTTATTTGTGTTTTCATAAGCTGACAAAAAGTACATGTATTTACGTTAGAGCAACAAGCAAACATAGGTTTTCTACGCAACTGCAATTGTCACTTGATTGAGTTATGATAAATAATGAATTGTGTGAGACACCCGGCCATTTCAGGACCAGGGACAGTGACCGCGTATGCTGCAGGATGGCCAGGTGTCTCACAGTTGTTTAACATTAAAGAGTAGTTACATTTATTTTACATTACATTTGATTACATGTGTATAAGTTACATCCGGCCCTTTGAGGACCGCCATTATGCTGATGTGGCCCTCGGTGAAAATGAGTTTGACACCCCTGTTTTAAAGCGACTGTTTTGATTGGTCTGGCAGGCAGCGAGTTTGAGGCAGCTGGAGGAGGAGAACCAGGAAGCTGCAGCACGCTTAGAGGAAGTGGTTTACAGAGGGGATCTTCTGCTGGAGAAGATCCAGTCGGCATTGGCAGACATAGCCCAATCACAACTACGTACACGCAGTGGTGCCCCCTGTCAGCCCACTCCACCAGAATCATGACGTAACAGGAGAGACTGATTCATGTTTGATTCTGCCACTACACTGTTCATATGGTAGAGAAATGGGTGAATCTGCTTTTTTGGAGCAGAGCAGCTTTATCAACTCAGGATTTCAGTGATTTTGTGAGGAAAATTAAGGTTTACAGCACCTCTGCTCAACTTTGCCATCATGCATTTGTTATGTCATGACACTATTTTGATTGAATACATATTTAATATCAATCTTTTTTTTTTTGCAGATTATTTGTTGTGATCTGAGAGAAACATTTTTGTAAATACATGAAACTTTTTTTTTCTTTGCATAGACACCATGTATGTCTGATGTTTTTATTGTCTTTTGTCATAAATAAAAATCATGTAATTGTCGGCTATAGAAAACAGTGGTCATTTTTTAAATGGTTTATATCGTTATATGTACAGTGCATTTACGTATGAGTATTTGAGTAAATGTAAGTAAATAAAAACTGCTTTTATGAGGTTTGTGAAAAGTGAATACATGGCGCCACATGCTGGTCATTTTCTGTATTGCGTTTACCCGTTAAATAAACTGGACAGTATAATTATTTGTCTAAATTGTAATATGTACGTACGTTATATTATTTTGTGTTAATACCAATTCCAAAATAATGCTTTTTTCCAAGATCACGATGACTTGCATCTTACGTAATCACGCAGCCGACCAATCGCCGGTCGACTCCTGCGGCCGTAAACGTAAACAGCATGGCGGCGTCCATGCAACGCTTCAGTGGAGCTGGAAGACAGTTACTCAAAAATATTATAAAGAACAGAACCGTAAACAGGGTAAGACTTTACACACGTGTCGTTGATAACATTTAGTACCGAATGAACGTCGAAAATGTATGTCGCTAAATTATCCAACCGCCTATTTGGAGACTGCAGCGTTTTGTGCTCAAATGCAAAGTTATTATTAACTTGTAAAATACGGTGACCGGAAACAATAATCTATTTCACCATAGTTGACACGCCGATATTTTCAGTGGCGTAGTTAAATCTGTACTTGTTCCACTTGCGTTTCAGAGCGTCTCGGCCCAGGCTGTCAATCACGTGACTTTAAATGTACCTGAGACAAAGGTCACGACCCTTGACAACGGCCTCAGGGTGGCATCGGAAGATTCTGGACTCTCCACATGCACCGTGAGTGTAATCTGATTGTATTCGTAAAGGTACATTGTCAAAGACAGGTTTTAAATTACTGACCGTTGAGGGTGTATGTATATATATATATATATTTTGTATATATATATAATAAAGTATAAGGCGTGAAGGAGGGAAAACCCAAATTGTAGAATCTAACAAACAAATCGTGTGATGATCTGCCCGCTTCCCGGACATTGATCATCGGTAGGCCGTCTCCTGACAGCAAGGCCACCATCAACATCCGATGCGGACTGATCCATTTCCGCTTCCCCAAATTTTCTGCAAATTGACCTGCACCACAACTGCCATGTTGTCCCATCCGATCAGGATGTGCTTGCCAGCTCTCAGACGCTGCAACGCACACAAGGCCATAAAGTCCACTTCGAGTCCCATGGAAATGACCAATCGACGCATGATGTGACGCTTGGTGTGGTTGGCGTCCAGCCACGTAAAAAGGGCGAGACGGACAGATGCTATTGGCTGCGTTGTTCTGTTTGCTTCAGCCTGAGGATTTGATGTTGAAGAACCAACTGGAAATTCTTTAAATTCTGTGATTCAAGGTCGGACTTTGGATTGATGCAGGAAGCAGGTATGAAAACGAGCGAAACAACGGCACAGCCCACTTCCTGGAGCACATGGCCTTCAAGGTAAGAGAGACCTATCGGTTCAGTCCAGGGGGACTGAACTTTGACTTCTGTGCTTCAGGGCACCAGGAAAAGATCCCAGCTGGACCTGGAGCTGGAGATTGAGAATATGGGAGCTCATCTGAACGCCTACACCTCCAGAGAACAGACAGTGTACTACGCTAAAGCCTTCTCCAAAGACCTGCCCAGAGGTAACACGCACGCCACTACTCACTAATGCGGAAAGCATGACAGATCTGTCTGTGTGTGGGCCTCAGCCGTGGAGATTCTGGCGGACATTATTCAGAACAGCACTCTGGGAGAGGCGGAGATCGAGCGGGAACGTGGCGTTATCCTGCGGGAGATGCAGGAGGTGGAGACCAACCTGCAGGAAGTCGTGTTTGATTACCTGCATGCCACGGCCTATCAGGAAACGCCGCTCGGCAGGACCATCCTGGGGCCCACGGAAAACATCAAGTATGACAAATGAAGCTTCATGCAGTTTAATATTTGAATGTTTAATCATTTTTTTAAATCACAGAACTATAAATCGAGGGGATCTTGTTGAATACATTACAACACATTACAAGGGACCGAGGATAGTTTTAGCTGCCGCTGGAGGTAGAACATCATTTGGTTTTGCAGTAATTTCTCTTCTCCCATGATCAAGGCGCTAGATGTTTCCGTCTCTTTTAGGTGTGTCACATAACCAACTGATTGATTTGGCCAAATATCATTTTGGAAAGCTGCCGGCCAGATACAGCGGAGAGGCTTTACAGCCCTGCCATTTCACAGGAAGTGAGGTAAGCAGGAAAACATAGGTCATAAATATAGTAATATAATTGTTTATTAACGTTAAATAATTGATCAAACCAAAAATAAAATTACAATATAATAATAATAATAATAAATAATAATATGAGTATTTGTAAGGCGCTTTTACCAGTTTTAACTGTCTCAAAGCGCACGTGTAAATATGTAAGGGAAGTGTTGCTTTTTATTCATTTGATTGTCTGGATTGTTGGTGTAAATGGCTGCGGTTATGACAAGACAAAGATAAAGACCAGCGAGCAAGCATATACGCGACAGTGGCCAGGTAAAAAAACCTCTTTAACGAGGAAAACCCCTGGGGAGAACCCGGCTCACTGGTGCCAGTCTCCTCCGGCATTCTAACACTACAAGATCAATGCGTTGGTTGTTCCGCGCCATTTTTAATGATGATTCCAGAAAGATGTTTCCCTCCCCAGTGGGGAAAGAGGCGGCTCCACTTCTCCACGCCAACAGCGTCATCAGGTAAACAGAGGTCAAGAAAGCACCACAGAAAAGATGATCCCGAAGCTCCTAGGAGATTCCGGTCGTACGACACTTGCCGCTCCGGAGGGGAGGGGAGAAAAAAAAAAAAAAAAAAAAAAAACAAACAAACAAAGCAATTAGAAAAACTCTAATTAAGTACCATATTTAAGATTTTGACAATTTTCTGAAGGTGCAGGTGTAATTCGGTTCCGAGCACTAACTAGGCAGCCTTTCTATACAATATATTAATATTTTCTGTAGGTTATTATAACAGGTCAATATATGCTTCGTTGAAGAGACGCGTCTTCAGTCTAGACTTAAATTGATTCAATGATTCTGAGTCTCGAATTGGACTAGGCAGAGCATTCCATAACTTGGGTGCTAAGTATGCAAAGGATCTTCCTCCCTGGTAGATTTTAGAGATTTGCGGTATTATAAGCTGGCCGGAGTTTTGATAGCGCAGCAGTCATGTAGGCTCGTAGTAGTTGATGAGCTCACTGAGATATAGAGGAGCTAAACCGTTTAGTGCTTTGTAAGTGATTAAGAGAATTTTAAACTGGATGCGATATTTAACAGGTAACCAGTGTAGCGACATTAACACTGGACTAATATGGCTATACATTTTTGTTCCGGTGAGTAATCTAGCAGCTGCATTCTGAACTAACTGAAGTTTATCTATTAGTTTAGCAGGAGAACCTCCCAGAAGACCATTACAGTAATCTAACCGTGATGTCATAAACGCATGTATCAGTCTTTCTGCAAAATAGAAGTGGTTTAAGATTTGACTTTTCTTTTGTACATTTCACTAGCCATAAACTTGACAAGTTAAATAAACATAAGTACCATTTTTAAGGTTGTGTCAATTTCCGGACAGATCCGCGTCCGAGACGATAAGATGCCCTTGGCTCATATTGCCATTGCTGTGGAGGCCGTCGGCTGGTCCCATCCAGACACAATCCCACTGATGGTGGCCAACACACTCATCGGGAACTGGGACCGCTCCCTCGGGGGCGGCATGGTAACACGCTTGCTGAATTCTATTTCACCATCTACTTTATTCTGCAAACCGGATGTTGTCTTTCTAGAACTTATCGAGTAAGCTGGCGCAGATGGCGTGCCAAGGCAACCTGTGCCACAGCTTCCAGTCCTTTAACACCTGCTACACGGATACAGGCCTGTGGGGGCTTTACATGGTGTGTGAGCCAGGGACAGTTGGCGAGATGATGCATTTCACTCAGATGGAATGGTGGGCGAGATGGTCTTCTCTTCTTGTGAGCTAATAGCAGCAAGGCTAACTCCAGGCCTCTTTCAGGACGTCTCTGTGTACCAGCGTGACAGAGAGTGAAGTGAACCGAGCTAAAAACCTTCTGAAGACTAACATGCTGCTTCATCTGGATGGTAAGTTGAGTATTTATTCGTGCAGCAGACGTGGAAAAATGTTTAATCACCGAAACTTAAAAAATAAAATTCATGTTCCACGTTCTGTGTGCTCTAGGCTCCACACCCATCTGTGAGGACATCGGCCGGCAGATGCTCTGTTACAGTCGCAGGATTCCGCTGCATGAGCTTGAAGCCAGAATTGACGTGAGTCTGTTAATCTGATGGAATGATCCTAATGTCATTCACTGTTCCTGGACCCCTCTCTCAGGCCATCAATGCAACAACCATAAAGGACGTTTGTATGAAGTACATCTACAATAAAGCCCCTGCTATAGCAGCGGTTGGTGAGTACTGTCTCAGTCTTTTCTCAGACGAAGCTCACAACATCTGTCTGACAGCATCTTTGAAACATCTGTGCACAGGTCCGATCGAGCAGCTCCCGGAATATAACAAGATCAAGAGCACCATGCACTGGGTTCAACCCTGAAGATTGCTATAGAACATTATCCAAGTATATATATTAAAAAAAACGACTCAACGTATGGATAAAAATGATGCCTAATTAATGTCGTTTTCTTGTTTATTTTATTAAAAAATAAAGAACAACGCAATGATAAAAAGACCAAGTTGTGATGTTTTGCCTTCATTTCTCATCACGTTGGTCACTTTTTGTTTTTGGCAGCGATGTGTTCCTGGGCAGCTTTCTTAGCCTTTATCATCTCCACAAGCTCCTGCAGAAACGGAGAAATCTAGATGTGGAAAACTGAACTAGCATGGTCTCGCACACTGTAAGCGATGCTCACTTTATATCTCTTCATGCAGTCTTTCTTGGAGCGTCCAGGCACGGCCTCGGAGATCCTCTCCCACCGATCGGCCGTGCTCACCGGGTAGGTTTTCAGAGCCTGTTCCAGAAGCTTCTGCTCCTCGGTGGTCCAGGCCACATGATTTGATTCGGCACTAATACCTGCAGAAAAGCACGAGATGTTGTTTACAGAGACACTTGGCATGGATGTGTGCAGTGGGACAGCTCACTGTCAAATCGTTCTGATGGTGCTGCATTGTCGACAGTCGGAGGAACGGCGGAATGTTCCTTCTTGAACTTTTCAAAAGCCTTACGGTTAATTTCGTCTTTTTGATGCGGATCTGGTGTTTAAAAAAAAAACAAAACAAAAAAAAACAATCAAACGAGACAAAACAGGAACTTGTTGCTGGAGTCTGAGTTAGCCGGCTAACCAAGTTTCTGTAGGGTTTTTGCCTTGTTGATGACATCTTTGGCAGATCTCTTCACCCCCGTGTTGGAGTGTTGGTTCATATAGTTGGCAATAACCTCCCATCTATCGGATCACATTAGGCTTCAGCACAGCAAGCAAAGACAGTGACAGGGCAGACGTGATGTTATGTGGAGACTGGCCTGGCATTTGTCCCGGCAGGAAACAGATTCACAGCTTTGATGAGCAGCTGAAGATCTTCTTCGTTCCAGCCCCTGCTGTTGGCCCCGCCCCCTCCGCTGGCCTGTTCGGCCGTCCGCGCCGCCTGCTGCGCCTGAATCTCCGCCTCCTTTTCCTTCTGCAGCTGAATATTGACGTCTTGCACCTGATAGGAAATGCTATGAAGTGAAATGCATTCAACCAAGAAAAATAAAATCTGGGCTTAAAATATCCAAAAGACCTGTTTGTCCAGAGCTGCTTTACTCTGATCTTTGTTCCCAGAAGCCAACGCTTCGTTCAGCACCTGTAAACTACAGCGGACAGATGTCAAGTAAACATTACAATTCTAAAAGAAAACAACACATACGTTTTCACTTTGTAGTTTAACTTCCCCAAAGAAATACAAACCAAGACCTGGTCAGTCTTTTTTTTTTTTTGTTTTTTTTACCTGGTCAGTTCTAAACGATCACAAAGTTTCTCTACTTCCTCCATCATCCTGACACTGTCAGCTTCAGTATCCACAAAGTAGTTATGGGTCTGAAAGAAATAGAAAAAAGAAGTGAAGACTAAAATCTTGCCAAAATGTATTACATTTAAAAATTTTTTTAAATAAAAATAAATCAGAGCCAAGCCACTCTGGGGTGAAAACTCATTTCAGCTGTTTCCAGAATCTTTTCTATCCGTGGAAGATATTTCCCTGCCTTGCATGTTGTTCTGAGCTTCTGTCGTTCTTTTTTAATGGCTTTCTTCTGAATATCCTTCTCTTTTTTGGCCTGCTGTGCAGCCTGTCGCGCCGCTTCATCTTCCCTCTCCTTTGCCAGACGCGCCGCCTCTTCCTCAACCTGTCGGACCTGCGTCAAAGTGTGAGATGATTAGCCCTCGGCTTTACTACGAGAGATTGTGTTCTGTTGTTGTAACCCGCTCTTTTTCTTCTTGTTCTCGCTTCTTGGCTTCAAACTTGGCCTTCTTCTCAGACTCCTTCCGGGCTTTCTCTTCTTCTTTGAACTTTTTAATTCGTGGGTCGCAGTTGTAGGCAGTGTCTGAAACGCCCCGCAAGCAAACACGTCGTCACAAGTAACTCTGATTGGTTCTTACAGAAGTGTGTACAGATACTGACCAACCAGGTTTCGTATCCTGTTCATCTCTTCTTTTTTCCTCTGTGCTCGTGAGGCTCGGTTTTGTTTTTCGATCCATCGCCGTTCATCTCGACTGGTGGCCAGAAGTGAACAGCACAATGAAATGAAGTTACCACCAATATGTTTTGTATTTCTATACCATTCTGCCTTTTCCTTTTCCTCTTCATCCAAGTATGAGAATTCTCTCCACGAGTCAAAGTTGTACCTTTTGGAATAAAAAAAGTATACAAATTGTATTGTGAAAAAATGAAAACATTATCTTCATTTCCGAAATTGGTTGAGTTTTTTTCCTCACCAAAAAGAGTAAAAATTATCTACGTCCTCGAAAGACGCCTCCATGCAGCCCAGACTAGGATGATGTTTTTTAACAGACCATCTGATGAAGACATGAGTGACAACGTTAGATTAGCATTCCTCTGGATCACGAGCGCAGGCTGCGTACCTGGAATTCCTCTCAAACACGGGAGCAAAAACCTCAAAGAAGTTTTCTTTGCCTTCTGTCTTGGAGGGAACCGCATTATCGAAAGTGGGATCCACGCTGTCAAACGCTCTACGCTTGACAGGATCAGACAGAGTCTCTATTGCTGCAAAGACATTCACACTTGAGAGTTCATCCAGGAAACCAGAGCAGAACGTGATGTGGTCTTCAAACCTTTAGTTATACAGGTAAAGTAATCATTATCGCCTTCCACAATCAGCTCCCCTGCAGCTTTTCGCTTGTCTGGGTGATGTTTAAGCACCATGGCTTTATCTGCGTAAAACAACAATTCAATGCCCTGCCTCGTTATCAATGTCCAAGAATGTAAAGTTGAACTGGTAAAAAAAAAAAAAAAACTCACGAGCAGCTTTGATCTGTTTCTGTGTGGCCTTGTATCTGACGTGCACCAGGCCTAGAACAGCATAGTGGTCCTGGTTCTGCAGATGGCCACACAAGTGCATTACAAACAGAGGAACCAAGATTTATATTTAATGATGTGGTTTTCTAGATAGGCCTGTATCGCACCTTCCAGTCTTTGGGGTCCAGGGTCTTTAGCATCGCATACTCCTCAAGCTGAAGCTCATCATCCTCCTCCTCTTCGGACAACTCCTCCTCTTCCTCGAGCTCTTGAAAGGATGCCGACACATTTCTGTCCCTGCGCTTCAGGAACGCCTCGAACCAGCGACCCACAGGCTCGACTTGAACCTGCACTGAAGCTGAGAGACAGTTCATCACAAGATCACGATCATGGTAGTGGACGCGAGAGTCAACAATAAATCATGTTAAGACTGTACAGTTTCTGAACGAGCAAAAATCCCGCATAAACGCCATGAAATGTCCACGAGTGTCACCGCGAGATCGCGTGTGTTGTGTTTGTGTTTCAGCACATTCCCACTAAACAGTCTCACACTTACCGGCGACGGCGTGACAAACGACTGTAAGTTGCCCTTCTAACGCCTCCTTCAGCATTTTGACAGATTACGACACGGCGATGATCTATACGCCTCGCATCCGCATGAAACCGTGTGTGTATTTAAAGAGATTTTCTAGTTATTTCTATCCGGCTCGCCAGATCCACATGGGCCCTGGGCAACTGTCTACATGCGAACACTGCAACGCACAAACTCTCCCGACTCTCCACAACACGCCGAGATTTTTTGGTTCCGCTAGAAAAGAAACGGTGTCCTGTACCACGTTCGAGGATAAATCAACTCCATGAGCCTAATTGTGCGTTTTTTTGTAAAGTGTTATTAATCGCTCTTTAACGTGTAATAAAGAAATAAACTAACAACAGATTTTGTTTACAACATTGCGATTACGTGTGACACGAGGTCATGGAAACGTACATAAAAGTGCGTATTGTTAAACGAGGTTTAATAAATTACAATGTTCAAACTTAACAAATGTACAATAACGTAAAATAACGTCATAAGACCCAAATAAGACAGTTTGGATATAGAATTTTAATAATTTAGCGCACGTCTAATAATACTATTTAACAGTCGGATTCGTTTAGCTAATACGTTATATATTTTTTCGTATTAGTTCACCATTATTTATTTTTTGACTATTGACCAGACGTCACGATTTAAAAAAATCAATCCACTCGTTGTGATACAATCTTTATTGATGGATAAAAATATCTGTACACATTACAGTAAACATACAGTAACTGTGGACCCGTTGGCATCTCAGAACAGGTAATAAAGACGTAATCTTTTAAACCACCTTCCCTGTGGGTAAGACACGGCATTAGTTGTTTGATTCCTTTTACGGCTCATTAAGTTAGCAGTCAATTCATTGAGAATAAGCACAATCACTTTGTTAAGCTACAGAATCCTTGTCCTTTGTTAAATTATTTTATATTCGTATTAATTTTAGAATTTTGTCACATCGAATTACAAGTGTCATTTGCACAAACAGGCACCGACCAACACTCACAACTGGCACTGACCTGCTTCTTTTCTTTTTTTTTTGTTTCAACATTACACACAGAACATGCGCGGAACGCTCAGGTGATGCCTCACCTATAAGAAACCATTATTCAAATGGAGTGACTGTGATTCCCACTGATCTGAGATCAGCTCACCCATCTTGGATGAAAAATGATAGACACTATTCAAGACAGCATTGCTCAACAGACATTCATCAGTGTGGAAACAAATACAGTACAATGTGCTGTTAAACGTTTAAGGAGATAAAAGGCACCCGATCTTCAGATCCGACAGAAAATCAAGGCTTTGCTGGTGCCGCAAAAGTCATTCAGATAAAAAGAGACATGCCAAGGTCACGTTTTCACCAAAATAGCAAAGAACAAACTAAAACTTTGAATGAAGAAAGTCTGTGAATGTTTAAAGGCTAGATACGTTAGGAAGAACGTTGTCTCCTACAAAAAAATTCTTCTTCATGAGTCGTTCCTGGGTGAGTTTTGACCTCGACATGCTCTTGAATCCAATGTGACATGAAGATTACTTTCCCATGACAAAATTCACAGTTCATAGCAAATTTTTTAAAAGCGAGAGTTGATAGAAACTGTTAAGAGCAGAAAAGATTAATACATTAACGTTTCTGTTAAAAACCGCGATACAGTACTCTTTTTTCCTCATTTTCAGAATTTTAGCATATTTACATTTTTTTAGCCATAGTGTTGACAGTTGACGTGATTCTCGGTACAAATCATCTGCTCGTTTTTAATTTTCCTTCAATCACAAATCCAAAAGTTACTTTCACAATCCAGTTTGAAACCAGGAGCAGCAGTGAAGGGGGTGGAGTTGCATTTTAAAGGGCTCGTTTGATTGGTGCTTTCCGAGTCTTTAAAGGGAAAGGGTCGTGATGACAGCGGCAAAACACCCATTGTATTACAGACATTTCTGGCGTCCCAGAGTTCCAAGTTCTGCTTATAGGGTGATCCATGAAAACAGTTTATCCATGTAGTTTGTAAGTGAGACTGGTCAATAACGTTCTAGTTTAGTTACAAAACTAATTTTGAAAACAAAAAAAAAATCATTAAGGCTTCACGCAATGCTCCCCCAATAACAAATCTGGCTCTCCCCTCCAATAAACATCCCAGATGTGCCCAAGAGGTGCTGCCAGAGAACATCCCACATGCCCTGGAGAAGCGTCAGCGGCTTCCTGTGAGTGTCCAGTTCAACAGGGGACAGTGGTGGTGTGTGTCCTATCTGCGTGTAGCTGAAGCTGCTGTGCTGAAGAGCGGCGTGAGGTTGCTAGGAGATGTTTGGGGCAGGAGCAGGTTGCCATTGTTGTTGGACTGGCGACTGATCCGAAGGCGTCTCAGGTACTCGGCGTGAACGGGCTTGTGACTCTGAAGAATCCTAATGGCCTCGTCCACAGGAAACCACTCGCGCTTACGACCTACGGATCAAACACTACAGCTTAGCAAGTGTAACAGCGTGATGTACGACTTAAAAAAACAGGGAAAATGTAGTATACATGCATTAAAGTGCACATTTTCATTTAGTCTTTGACATTTCTATACTTTTATACACATAGTCATCATATTAATCATTTTTTTCACATGGACCAAGATCAATCATTAACGCCTGGTGTATTTACTGAAGAATTACTCACCGATGTTAACAGAATCCTCCCAGGCATCCAACGTCTCGGTGACCGTCAGCACATAGACGTACGTCCTGTGTTTCCGGTCCTGGTTCTGCTATTGTTGGAAAAGTGAACTAGTTCAGTATGAGGTGACTGAAGATCATCGGAGAGCAAAAAAAGTGCCTACCTCAAACACGCCGAGCAATCGTCCTAATTTGCCTTTGACGCCCGCCTGGCCAATAGAAAGCAATCAAATCTACTCATAATATTTGCATATCATTCAAAATACGGCCAGACAAACCTCTTCAAAGACCTCTCGCACCGCAGCTCCACATGGCTCTTCCTCAGGCTCCATTCCTCCACCGGGGACGATCCACTGATCCGGGTTCCGGCTGCTGCTGACCAACAGAACCTGTGGAACACAGCAGGTATTCACTGGGGTTGAATGAGCAGAAGATATTTGGCCTGCAGTTCTAACGGTGAGATCACAAAGACATGTTGTGGAGGCTCACAGATTTTTTTTAAGCATATAAGCAGAGACTGATTCTTGCAGCCTAACACACTCGCGCTCTAAGACAAAAGGACCTAAAGAAAGTGTGTCGAGCCTTCTGATTGGCTAATCCTGCTTCTAAGAGGATTGTGAGACTGATGATAGTGGGCCTGGAGCACAAACTCTGACATCACGAGCGTCTGTCAAGTTCATGACACTTCTGGTCACCTGGCATGTTCTAGGCCAGACGAAGGAACAGTGCGGTTATTTTTACGAGTGCCACATAGTTCAGAGTGACGGATGGGTCACTTCCTTGCAAAGGGCCGACAGGTTCAGATGTGTGTGTGCTAAAGAAATGAAGGTGAGCTTTCTGTACAAACAGCATTTGCTTCTATTTATGGCACGATACAGTTGTTTGTAAAGAACACACTCGTTGTTCTTCCATTACTTACTCCGGTTTATCCTAAACACAGTTGCTTTCTTCAAACATGTTTGTCCAGTTCTGTTTTTTCCCATTCAAAGTCACACATGACCTTAACCATAAAGTCATAAATTCAATCTAGCCTGTGTGTACGTCTGGAGTAATGGCAGAGCACAGAACCGCACCGTTTAAAGAAAATGTACAACAATGAAAGCTCCTGCACAAACAGGCTTGAGATCACTCATCTGAAACCAGTCATTTGCAATCCCATAATTTCAGCTTGACCACAGCGAGGACAGAAGACAGATCTTTATGAAAACATCTCAACACAAGTACTAACACATAGGATGATGATGATAATGATGATGATAAGTCTGTATACAGTATAAACATAATTCCATCGTATATGTCTCTCTTGATTGTATAGTCGACTACTGATTTGGGGGGAAAACTTGCTTGATATTACATTTAATGGAAAGAAGGAAAAATTCAACCAAGTTGTGGATGAGAGTTCTGTGTGATGGCAGGCACAAGCCAGAACCTTTGTGGAGTTAATCAATACACAAAAATAGATTAAAATAAGGACATTGATAGGTAACTAAAGGCCACTCAACAACAACATAAAAAAGATTTACAACAAAAAAGTACTAACTCTAGCCTTGTTTAACATGTAGTTCTTTATGTACCTACTTTAAACCAGATAACAAGCATTAAACACACCCTTATGAGATTATATGACCTTCTACGCTGTTAAAACAACAGAATACATTAAGAACCATTTTGGCATAATAGAAAACTTTACAGGCGAAGTTCTACAACAAAGAATCCTGGAGAACTCATACACTTGACAGTGATTTATTCCACCCAACGAGGCTAAAGAGAGAACTAATGTCAATCTTCTGAAGGCATATTTTTAAATGAATGGAAGAGGCAAATCAGCAGGATGAAATGTCTTTATTCGCACACGGGCCGCTACAGACTGACTGCAGAGATCTGATGAATGGAGGGATTTTGACTAACACTGGGTGAACCTCTGCCCCCAAAACAGCCATTTTACATCAGACACACATCGGCTCATCTGAGACTGTTAGGCTTTGATCGCTCCGTTGGATGCTTGAGTAAATCTATTGAAAATATGCTGACCACACGCCAAGATTACTCTGCCTGTTACTCTGATATAAGGCGACACCACGACCTGTGAAAACCGCAGTCAACATTTCCACAAAAACTTCGCGCATTAACTCCTTTGAAAGTCTTCTTCATGAAGCACAATTGAGCAACAAAAAGAACATCTGAATAAAAATTGACTGTGAAAGTATATATATATATACACAAAAAAAGGTTATGTAATTTGGTGCGTACACTCTGCTGTTTGCTGACAGTCTTTTCTCGGCCGAACCTCGACAGCGTGCTGAATATATGCATGAACGGGGGGAGATCCTAAAACTGCAGTCTGACGTGCTTTTATTGCATAACTGTACTAAAGGCTTGGTGACCGGCTGTCTGAAGTGCCTGGAAGTCAACAGAAACACGAGAAATCACAGCTTGCAATGACAAAAGGCTGGAGCTCTGACACAGATTTAGTGCGTACTTGTTTCACACAGCAGACAGCGGCTAAGTGATGCTACAAGTGGAGAGGAGTTTAATCCAGTTTTCTAATGGATTATATTGCAGCTCAAACAGGTTTCCTTGACTAATGAGGATCAATTGGATTTTGGGCCGTGTAGAGTTTACAGTCCTGGATGAGAATTAAATGAACAGATGTGCTCCAGATTACACTGTGCAGTGAGAAGAGCTCGAATATAATAAATACCTGTATATACTGTATATAATGCGCGTGCACGCGCGCGCACACACACACACACAACACACACACACACACACACACACACACACACACACACACACACACACACACAAGCAAGAGAGTTTCATCTTGGAATAAATGATCAGACGTAAAACCTACACTCAGAAACAACTTGAGTTTGTGTTTTGTGCAAGTTGCCCACAGAAGCAATTTCCCAAGGGTGGAATAGTGAAGTCAATAACTGCATCAATCCATGAAATACAACACAGCTGTCTGGGTGATACATCACCTGTCGGCATATGTGCTAGTGAATTACAGTTACTCAATCTAAGAGCTTGTCTATTAGCATATACGGGTGAGTGTTTATTCCACTACTGGCTTTAAAGATAAGTGAGTGTTGATGCCCAAATAATCATCAGCGCATCGTCGCGGATAAACAGGGTGTACGATTTATCCCGGTACCTCATCCTCCCGTTCGTTCTTGAAGCACAGGCACGCCGCTCGCCGCTTGAAACCTTCTCGGTCGTAAGTCCGCGTTTGGTTCGGTTTGAACTTCATGATGAAAACCTGCCGTAATGTCCGTACAGAGTATATATCCGACCGGTCAAGCAAGCCCTGGGCTCCGTGAGTCACAACCAACGGTCAGATACAGGGAGGCGGACCAGCACCGGACTAGACCAAACCTAACGGATTGCGTTGGTTAAAAACAGCCGTTTAAAGCTTCCCTCCTAATCAGGCCGATTTATTTAGCTTCCTTTGCGGCATTTTTGCATCCTCCTGTCCATTTTCAGGTTAGAATTTCTCGCTGTCCCCGGTATATATACGTGCGTGGTGGGCCGGGTACGGTTTTAGCGGGGTTACTACGATGACGGCCATCCTCTAAATATTCATTAGCTACACTTTCGGCATTGGTGGGATACCAGGAAACGTCACCATAAATTAATGCGTAGTTAAAGAGGCAGGCCTTGCCATTGGAGGAGACCGTGCTGCGTCACCATTAAACAGCCTGCATATTTAAGAAACGCCCTCGCCGTACTAGGATAAGCAACCTAATGGCAGCGGCTCTCGAGCCCACCTCCAGGGAACTCCGTGAACTGCGACCGTTACCGCATTACTGCGTAACATACTCTCATACCGCAGGCAGATGTGATAAGACCTGTCTGAGGTCGCATAAAACCTTTAACTATAGACTAGGATTTAGTTTACTCTAGCGTTTACTCCAACATCATCGACGGTGTCAAATTTCAAAATCATATTAGTTGAAATACGATTTAAATAACATACCGGTAAGTAATTGAGGGAGAGCATGACGACTCACTAATTATAGACTGCCACCAAATTGCTTTATTGTAAATGAGCAGAAAATATTCATTATTAATTATTCTTCAGCCCATTTCTTTATCTGGGACGTCTTTTTTTTTTTTAACAATGTTAGATTTTATTTTTATTTATTTAATCTAACTCAGTTATGCCACTTACTACCTCTTAGCCATTTATCATTTTAGTCAGTATGAGAAAGTGATTAGATAAAAAAAAAAAAAATCATGTAACCATAGCAACAAACACAATGGCTGGATTTAGTTGCTGGCCAGTGCCAGGGGAAGCCACAGGCCCACGCAAAAAAAAGATGCCAGTAATGTGGCCAAAAATCATTGTAACACACACATTGAACTTTAGCATGTGATTTAGCCGTCTGGTCAATAGCGAGAGGACATGACAACATCTTTTTGTTATCACTCAAGTCACAATCAGTTCTGTAGATGAATGTCATTGGATTTAAATTTCACAAGCTCCTGTAATCACATCACACTGGTGCCATGCGACTGTCACTTCCCTGTCTACAATTTCTTAATCACTAAAAAGCTAGAACATTCTTTTCCTGGAAGTTTGAATCATGGATAACACTAGGGTCATTGGCTTTAACAAATAACATACATCATGCAACTGAAACAATTTTCACTTAATATTTCTTTTAGTCCCTTTCATGCGGACTTACTAAAAACACAGCATGAGGAAAATATTCCAAAATGCAATAATAAACAATTCCAATCCGTGTTGAAATAAACAGATCTTGTTATACAAAGACCTGATTAGAGATTTGGCTCAACACAAAGCAAAATTGTCTCATATTTTGAGCAATTAGCATCATGAGAGACGCAGTTCATGTGTGTTTTGGTGGAAGCCCAAATGAATGTTCTCCAGTCCTCTGGTTTCTCAGGACAGAGCAGTAAACAGCAATCAGTTCTATTTGTGACCTTATACAAACACTTGTGACATTGTTGCACGTTACTCTTCTGAAATCCCGTAATCGTAGCCATTTAAATGCAGACACAAACAACGAATTAGATATAAAGACAGAGTTGTGATCGCTCTCGGTGTCCCGAGCCCGTAGACAGACACAAACACACGGGATGGGGAAATGTGCTTCACCGCTGCAGCACTTCTGTTGAGAAAGTTACATAATCTGCTGGTTGTTAGAATCACCAACTCATGTGGAACAGGAGAGAGAGAGAGAGAGAGACAGAGCAATAACTGAGAGAGGGACTGACTGTCCTTTAGCACCCTCGCCCATCACTACAGCAGATTTTAAATAACCTGATTCATAAATCCTTCAGTGCTGCTGCAGTTTCATAAAATATGTATAAAATATACTCTATATGTGCCATGAATTTTATATAAATATATATATATATATATATATATATACATATATACACACACACACACACACACACATATACACATTATGTATGTTTGCCATATAGACTCACCACATCTCGCCACATCTCACTCACCATATATATATATATATATACACAAAATAAAATTATTTATACACACACATACGTATATACTTTATATGTATATGAAAAATAAATGTTAATAAATAAAAAACACAGCTCCCCATTTATTATAACGTAATGATTGTAGAAGATAAACTTGATAAATTGGACCAAAACGCCCCTAAATGCCCTAAAAACCCTTGAAAGTAAGAGATCAAACCAATTAAAATAACACAAAATATTTTTACTAAAACTGAAAATTTACAGAATTTCTCTGACAAGTCATAGAGAATCCAAGCACGCACACACACACACCATCTGTTTGGAAAATAATGTCAGAGCTGGTTCGGTCAGGCAGGCCATGATATAGACAGATTCACCACTTTTAATGAAGTGAAGAGTTTGACAAGAAAGAAAAAAAAATTCACATTTAGTCCCTGACTGAGAAGCAGCATGTATGCAACCCATGTTAATAGACCCTCCCGTTATGGCCCAGAAGATAAAAAAAAAAATAAAAGAACAAAAAGTCGAAAACCTGAACCGTTCACATGGGTGTAAGGCCTGGGGCAGTGACCACACACAGTTACAATCATTTCCAGTGAAAGTCGCTGTGTGGACGACTGTAACAGAGACAGAACTACACATTCCTACAGAGTCCAGTTCAGCAGGAGCGCTGAAGCCCCAGGCCGACACCACGCCTCATTTCCTGCCCAAAATCAAACCAGAGGGATCATATGGTGGAGCGAACAGCAGCTCTGAGCTGAAGCAGGGACGACTCCCGCACTCACCCTACATTCACTCACACGGCTGCAGCGGCTGCTTCTGAATCAGACTTTTTCTGTAGCGGTTTTAATTTGTCGGAGAAAGTGTCCTTTAAATGCAAAAGAAGACAGGAGGCCATCGTTCCACTTCTCTTGTTTCTGTCACCCTTCTAGACATCGATGTTGTTTCCAGCGTAAAGTCTGGTCCACGTCCGAGCTGCAAGACAATGAGAGAGACCAGTGTTTACTAGGCGCCATCTCACAATGGCACGACAATCTCGGATGGAGAGACTCAGGCTCACCGGTCTCAATGGCTTGAGCCTCGTTGCTCTTCCACTGCTCGGCTACATCATTGGCCAGTGGATCATCAGGGTTCGGCGCACTCAGCAGGGCCTGGATGGACAGCAGCACAGTGCGGATCTGGAGAGCTGGAGACCACTTATCTGCAAGAAGGAAAACGCACGTGGCACGTGTGCACTGACAGTAGTGAGATGAAACACCAGTGTTACCTTTCAAAATGTCCAAGCAGATCCGCCCCAGTTTGTCCACGTTGGGATGGTAGATCTTGGTCATGAACCGGACTTTTGGAGCAGCCATGGGATACTCCTCCGGCAGGAAGAGCTCCAGTTTGAATGTTCCACCTTCAAAGGGAGAATCTTGTGGCCCGGCGATGACGACGTGGAAGTATCGTGCGTTCCCCTCATCCGGCTCTGCTTTGATGCCCGGCACAGGTTCCGCTAACAAGCGCTGCGTCTCCTGTTCAGACAAACCCAGACGTCAGGCGCCTGGTTTATTCAACACTGGTCCTGTCTGTCCGTCACTGTTCCAAATTCTACAAATTACTCACACACGACACACAGTGACGTCAGAGAACGGCAGCGTTACACCAAAACTACACATTCTCACCTCGTTTCCTGTTTGCATCTGGAAACCAATTCACATTACTCTATTCGTGCTTAGACACATCCTTCATAGTTATTAACACGTTGTATATTTGTAATTTTCTGCACTGCTGAGCGCGATATCTACAACGGCGGATCTCCGTGTGTCACGCAGAGGCTTTAAACACACCCAGAATGCCTCAGCTGGCAGAAAGGTCATCTGCGCTCACTTATATCGCTGGCTCAAATCAATAAGGAGTCGTTTGTGCCAAGCCATTTAGCTTGATCTGTTTCAGAAAGCCTTTATTCCATTTTGTGAAACGAACAAATGAAAAAAAAAAAAAAAAAACATTAGGCGCGCGGGAGACACCCTGCTGCAGCGCAAACTTGCGCCACTAGCACGTGCCGTTTCCCCCCATTATACAGCGTTCTGTTTGAATCAATGGCGCGCTACAAACACGACAAGTAAATGTTGGAGGTTTTACCTTTATAATCCTGCGCGGCAATCCAGCCATCTCGTTTTTTAAATATGATTAGCACCACGGCCCGCTCCCTACTCCTGGATTGAGATTGAGAGCGCATGCGCGGACGTTTTCCGGTAATGACGTCATCAGCCTCCCAAACAGGTTCTTGGTGAAACGCACAAAAACCAAACGTAGAATGCGCGCGCTTACATACTTTACTTTATGTTGTGTAAATACGGAAAGTTCTTTCACGGTTATCTTTTCTTCTGGTGCGGCTTGTTTAATATTTTATTTGCTGTTTTTTTTTTACTTTTATTACAATTTTCGATTTCTCCACCTAGTGTCCCGATTATATTTCGTTTAAGAAAAACAGTGCACTGTGAATTAGTAAAATACATTATATAGTATAATTATATACATATAATACACACACACACACACACACACACACACACACACACACACACACACACACACATATATATATATAGATAGATAGATAGTGAAATTTGACTCCACTTTGGCGTTTTCAAACAGCATGATTTCACTTTTTACTACCAATGCTGTGAATCAATACTTGGATATAAATCTTTGGGAATTTGTTTTCACACAATTTCAATTAAAAATTGACACGATTAAAATGTATTAAATTAAAAATGTAACACCACAACATTCAGGAAATGTTCACATGATCAATTTTTTCACCAATTAATAAACGTTCATTCATTGCTTACACAGTCTCAGATAATTTCCCAGATGCATTAAAAAAGATGTTTTAATTTGAGATTATACATTCCGGACACGTCACAGCAGCACACAAGGGATTCATTTATTACAGTTTTAAATAAACAGTCAAAATGAAACTATCTGTCTTTTGGTGGATTTGCCTTCCTGCGTCTCGTGTGATACCTGTGAGGAAGAGGAAGAAAAGCCTTTCAGACGCGCACGACCAGCATTTTCATGAGCGTATATGGTGGGAAACTCACTGTCCGACTGGGTACCAGCGATGTTTGGTGGTGTAGAACATCTTACTGAGCTCCTCGATAGTTGGAGCCGCTTTATTATTCAGAACTGATTTACCCAGACGGCTTTTCAGCACTTGCTCGTGGGTCTCTGGGTCTCGAATGACATCAGGCCTGGGTATCGGCTGCAGTGAAGAAATATTACAATCAGAATAACATGCAATAACGACATGTAATTAACAGCACAGGTGTGGAGTGAACCGTACCTGCGTCAGTTCGTAGGGAACATCTTCAGCCGGGTGAAAACACACGATTGTCGAGCCGTCGGACGTCACACCGATCTCCACATTCCTGAAAGAAACATCACACACTGACATCATCAAAACCAGACGGGGGTCTTTGCTGTTGGGGTACATTGAAAAAAAATGTTGTGTTGGATTTGAACCCAGTTGTGCTGCTTTTAGAATTGCTTATTGCTTTCAATCAGCAGCAAGTGAAGAAGTAGTCGACTTTAATTAAAAAGCTTGTCAACTGGTCAAAGCACTGATTATTTAGAACAATTCCTGTACAGATGTGCTGAGCTTCTCTGGAAAAACAGAGCTGTGTTTTGGTTTTATTATCCGAGATGGATTGTGAACTCGGTAATAACTACTCACCTGTGCTCTTCACCGGATTGACGTGCTGCAGTGGATTTATTATGAGATGACTGGAACGTCCCTGCAAGGAAAGAAACGCCATTCAATTAACACAACCGAGAAAGGTTTGCACTGTCGCTTACGCAGGCAAACGCGACGATCAAATGAGACGCAATTGATCAAATGAACTAATGATAGAGTAAACGTAATGCTTAGAGTGTTTAATCTCACCTCTGAAGTGTCTAGTGTGAATACATAATCGATTAAACATGCCGCCCAGCCTGGTTATGTGACCCGACGCCATGATTTTCGCCCACAGAAGACAAGTAGTGAAGGGAAATGACGTACACGAAGTGGGAGGAGCCAATCGGCAATGCCGATGCTTCGCATGTTTCTGTTTGTTTTAAATGAATCGCCTTGCAACGTTGTCATACGAATTGCACTCCCCCTTAAATGTTAATGAAAGCAAAGCCCACCAGAGAGTAAACTTGTTTTATAAATGCGACTATGTATTACGTCCTCTAGCGGTCATATATCTGCAACACAGTCATATTATTTAGATGTTCCCTTCTGTCAAATTTTTTCAAGGACAATTGCAACGCAAAATATCTTCCGGGCGGAAAAAAACGTCTTACGGCAATGCTGAATTTTATTTTCCGTGGGGCCACGTGGGGAGAAAACGTGTTCCGTTTATCATAGTTACTTGGCAATTTTTTTTTGCATGCCTGTTCAATGAACTGAAAGAAAGTTAGAGCAACGCTTAGTGAAACTTTTATTTTGATTGCTGTAATTTTCAGTAGACTGAGGCGCTGGAATTCCACTCATAAGTGGCATTAACTTGCGATAATTAATTGTAGAAACCTTTTTGTTTCATTTATATTTTATTTTAAACCATACAAAGAAACATTTTGACACTTGACAATGATATTACAATATGTATTAACAGTGGAATTATCCTGTTGTTTAATGGGCACATTTGCACATCACAGAAATGACTAGAAAATGCAATTTTTCCCAAGATCAATTAGTCTTTCAGACAACAATTGGGAAAAACTCGCCAAAATAATCATAATTCTTATTTACTTGTTAATCGGAGACCATCTGATTCAACCGTGGTTCTCCTTTACAGTGATAAATGGATGTTTTAGACCATTTGAAAAATATATATTCATTGTAGAAATATAATTTTATATAGTGTCCTAAAGAAAATAAAAACAGGAATTACACTTGTTTTGTCAATACAGTATTTTCATGTCGATAAAACAAGTATATTTTCAGTTTTCAGCATCAAAAAGGTTGAACATGAGTGTCAGATGATTGAAGAACACCAGAAAACATTCAAACGTTTCATAAGTCATCAGACATTTGTCTCTCTGCGCATGAATCACTGATGTCTACACGACTTCCATCGTTACTGTGCCGCTGCCAGAGGCTCCAGACGTCGTGTTGGGCACCAAACGTTCCCGTGCACCAAAAACCTCCTTGACTGCACACAAAAGAGAAACGTGAGCAACGAACACCTCATCACATAAAGCTTGTAATGTTCTCACCAGCAGTAACGTCACTGATGTCCCACACGCGCAGCCCATCCTTCTGTCCTCCAAACGCAAACACGAAGGGTTGATCAGGACAACAGGAGCCGCAGAAGAGCACGCCCTGACACACACACACACACACGTTACATGCCAACCTTTCACAAGCTTCTCAGCAGGATCCGCTCTACCATCTTCATGTCTCTGGAGTGAATCAGGCTGGGTTTGTCTCCCAGAATATCCCAGATCTTCACATGTTTGTCTGCTGAGGACGTGACCAGACAGCCGCGGATCTGACAGCTGAGCTCCATCCCTGAGCAGAGATCAGACGTGAGAAAGTGAAGACACCAGCGGAGCAGCGGCCTACCTGAAACCTCTCCATCATGAGCTTTCAGCGTGAACACCGGCTTGTCTGAGCGAGCGTCTAAGCAGTAAATGAAGCCGTCCTCTGTGCTCGCCTGCCGTTTAGAAAAACACGTTACGATGTCTCCTTATGAGATGAACAGAAGTCACAGAAGATCAAATTTCAGCCTCACCAGGAAGTGACAGGGGGAGAAATGATCCCACACAACCCGCTCCACCTGCCCACTGAAGCGCCAGGTCCGGTGGCTCTGGTCGGGGCTGCGGCAGTCGTACAGGACGGCTGATCTGCCACACACACACACACACACACACACAAACGTGTTCTCTATAGGCGCTAAAACTCTCACGCGAGCGTGTGAGTGACTTACTTGTCATAGGATCCTGAGAGAAGAGTTTGAGCTTCAAACGGATGAAACTTCAGAGTCTGGACCTGGATTCCACAACAAACATGGATAAATATTACCATAATTATTATAAATTATTATGTACTGAGTTGCGGAAAAATTTTCTTGTACGAAACGAGCATCGCTGACCAAGCGTCTCCGTTCTCGCGAAAATACGGAAATCTCAGGGATTTGCATAACGTAATTCAAAGTGAAAGTATCATTATGTAAAATTAAACAACTGCTATATAACATAGTTTTATTACCTTTATCAACAATATTTTATCATTTATAACAAATGTTTATCCAACGTCATGGTAAATGCGGTCCAGATAACGAAATTCCCACCCAACGAAACAGCCGTCGGCACGGATTCATTTCGTACCACTGTATAGGGACAGTAAAATGTGTATGTGTACATATTGAGATTTACACATTTACATCCTTGTGCACTAACCGGTAGACCACCGGGACTTCTGTTATATTTATTTAAAATAAAATTTTGAATAAACGTTGGGGCTACTATTAGAAGACATACGGTATTTGTTTTCAATGTTTACAGTATATACGGTATCTACTGCTGTATGGGTCTTGATACGTTTGTTATGCCTCATGCTGATGAGTTTGTACCTTGTCTGTGTGTCTGGTGAGAGTCGCAGCTGGTTTTCCTTTCTCCAAATCCCACAAAGCCACGGTTTCATCTGCAGATGCACTCGCTAGGACGTTCCTGCGTCAGATTCAACACCAGATAAGCCCCGATGAAAGCAGGATACGTCTGACGTCTGACGAACCTGACCAGTCGGTTCCATGACACATCCAGAACCGCGTCTGTGTGGCCTTCCACCGGCTCAGCAGCCTTCACAACAGACGAGATCAACACCAAACACTGCATGCCTCGTGTGAAAAATGTTGGTCTCAAGCACCTTCTTAGTCTTCTTCTTTTTCTTCTTCTTGCCCAGTGAGAAAGCCGGTTCCAAACAATCCACCACATCCAGGTCCCACACGTCAATCACAGGCGTCATGTTTCCCACCGCCGCGTAATTCCCTTCAGATCAGTTTCATTCGTAAGCAATAAGCATCTGACCAAACCTTCTAGTCAAAACTCTAGATCACCTGTCCGTTCCTCTGGATTCGGGTCAAAGTTCAGCCAGTCCACACACAGCGGATACGCCGGCAGCAGGATGTCATGATGCACGTACAGGGAGTCTTCCTCCGAGTTATACACTGCCGACACAACACACAAACCCGACTTAACTCCTCATCTGTAAAAACCCAACACACGGATAAATAACAAATGTGAGCAGAAACAGACGCAGATACCATAAACCTCCAGGTTGCAGCAGTCCTTGTCCGCTCGGCCGGTCAGAATCAGGTTATCAGATGGTTTAATCTGGAAATCTGCACGCTCGTACTGATCCTAAACACACAGCGGCGGCGCTTCAGTTCACCGGCAAACGTTAAACAGCTAAGATGAAGCTTCCTACCGTGTCTTTGATGGTGATGTAAGGATCCTCTTCATTTGTGCCAAACACGGTCAGTCCGGCCAGACTGTCTCCGAGATTCGCCGTGACTGCGTTTGACAATTAGATTAAAATTCATTAGGACTACAAAACGCATGACACAATAAGAATAAGACAACCACGCACCAGTGTCTTCTTCATCATATCTGTCGAGGTCGTACTCTGCCAGCTCATCCTCGTCCTCTTTTGTGTCCCCGTGATTCGGTTCTGATGACGGCTGCTCATTAACCATCTCCTGCTCCTCATCTTCATCATCAGCATCATCATCATCATCCTGCTCTCTGAGGGACAGACGCTTCCATCAACCGCCTGAACGATCTAGCCTGAGTGCTGAACGTCACCTCAGTTCCTCTCGAGCTTCGGAAATGATGCGCTGCAGCTCTTCTTTACTCAACTCGACCTGCGGAGAAAGTTTAAAAGCTCAGACGCAGCGCAACGTGAACAGCAGACACAGCAGCACGCGAGACACTCACTTTATCTGGCGTTTGTCTGGACACTCCCCGCTTCACCCAGCCTATACAGGTTATTTGGGAACTCATGGTTAAGTTGCATTTATTTGTGTTGACAGATTGGAGAAGCCACGCGGATGTGCCCGAGATCACGTTGACGCTGAGTCGCGTTGTGGTGACGTCATAGACACGCGCTTCATCACGGTTATACATAATACATACAAAATAATATTTATAGGTGTATCTTGTACAAATGCACAAGTGTGTTGTTTTTCGCATTTCGTTTCGTTTCAGTATCGTGCAGTTTCACAGCGCGTGTGGTGAACAAAAACAAGCAACAGTTTTGTGGCATTTAAGCTTTTTATATATAAATGTTCGTTTATACAACAATGTAATTCAGCAAAAATATGAAACCACTATGTTTTTCAAACATAACCACTTGTAACAAAATTCACAAACATTACATGATTGTGGCAGCTTGGCTATAAAAATGTTACTTTGAGGAATAGTACACGTGATAAAGTACAGATGGTACAGGGTGATTTAGTGATTTTCCTTAAATAATCATATTGCAACAAACATTAATAAAGCTAAAAACAAATACCACAGTAAAATGGTAAATGCTATAAAATATGCCGAACATAGTGATCTGACCTGTAAATATAATACAGAGGTTTGAACCATATCTAAACACAGTGTCAGCAAGAATACAGTACATGTAGAAAGAGTCATTCTGATGTACTGCATAACAGTTGTTGCTTTATGCATGAATGGGTAAAACAACAGGTGTGTAGACAGAGGAATGTCCAGATCAGGGTGGGGGAGGGTGATTGGTGAGCAAGATTAGGAGTTGAGGTGTTTCACACTTCAAAATCCAACTCCATCGCTGCCGCTTGGTTCTTAAATCCCCCTGTGAGTGGCTTCATGTGCTCTGCAAACTTTCTTAACTTGTTGTCGTGTAGAATCACTTGGGTGAGGTAACGTTCACGCTTGATCTGTTCTGTCAGAGCTTCTGGCACGTCCGGTATTAGATAGGACAGCATAAACTTGGTGAAGTAAACAATATGCTGAAATAAAACAGCAGTAATGTTAATAAAAATCAGGTTTGTGAAGTAGTTAAAGTGCAAATTACTATAGCCTACCTCAAGCACAATCATAAAAGCCAGTTTGGCAGCAATGACATGCCAGTAATGTATGCTAAACTCATACTGGTTATGATGGCCCGGGGGGTTTCTGAAGTCTCGATATCTGTTAAGACAGTAAATATATTTAGGCATCATGCTTCTTTTAACAAAGATTGTTGGGATTATCAGAGTTAAGAAAATAATTATGAAACACTATATATGAGCTCACCTGCATGTGGTAATGTTTTGGAACCAGTAGGGTGTTATGTCATTATTGGGTTTGCTCTTGTTTGTGAAGTCATGAATGTTAAAGACAGACAGTGAGCTGTTGATGAAGCCTGCCATGGTGTGGTTAGAGCCTTCTACATGGTAAGGGCTCACAGAAAAAGCCCAATAATAAACCAACCGCGGAATCATGTCAGACGTAAAAGCGATGATGGCAGCCTAGAGAGAAAAACAAAACATATTGCTCAATCACAATTAAACAACCTTTATGCGTATCTCCACTAAACCCACATTTGTGGCCACGGCAAAAATTGCCACCCCCTGTAGGATGGGCTGCCAGGCTCCAATGTCCTGCGCCTTTTCCGGTACTATTCGTCGGCACTGAGTGGTGATCTTCCATGCATCAACACGTATTTCACATAGATTATTGATTAACGCCAAGAGAGGAGCCAGTGGGAAAGACGCCACAAACAGAGTCACAAAACCAAACTGGATCACTGAAAAATGAACAGATGAAAAGTCAGAAAATCAGCAGGTAATCAACAGTATCTCATGAGTTGGATCTGTGAGATTCATCACCCATCTCCAGATATTCGTAAAACAAGCCAAGATTTCCAATTGGCTGGAGCTGATAGTCTTGCTCCCAGCGCGGAATCACTTTTTCGGAACCCACTTTGGTGCAATGACGAGCCATCATGTTCTTCACCCACCTAAATTCACAAATAGCTA
Organism: Paedocypris micromegethes; assembly: GCA_028031935.1. Taxonomy (NCBI): domain Eukaryota; kingdom Metazoa; phylum Chordata; class Actinopteri; order Cypriniformes; genus Paedocypris; species Paedocypris micromegethes. Next base: position 6,544,281 of record CM051496.1, read on the forward strand.
AACTTGTCTGAAATAGCAGAAAATTACATAGTTTCTAATATAATGTATGCAACATATATAATATAATTCTATATAGAACTGTAAAATTCAAGCTATAGGCATCATTCTAAATAGAAAACAGAAAATCAAAACAAAATTACACAATCAGGTTAAGCAGAAGCTTTCATCAGATTAGTCAGTTAACATGTTTAAATCGTGGGCGATGAATTGGGAAATTTCTTCTGTGTGTTTTTACATATTCAGCAGAGCATTTGAAATGGTGTGTTGCAATTAACTCTGCAGCTCTGAGATTTCCTAAAGCTAGATGTGTGTGTAACTCACGGCAATAAGACTTCCTGAATGTTGTTCCATATGGCTTTTCCGGTCATTATGATAGACAACTGAGTGGTCAGTTCAGTCAGGCAGCCACCGGGATCACACTGAATAAAAATTAATTGTTATCAATAAAATCATACATCAAATAAACGTCACAATTAGCACAGAAACAACACAAGTCTCACTTCTTCATTGCGGTATGCCCCCAACCAGTAGACAGGCTTTCCCGGATAACCCACAACTTTTCCTTTAAAGAAGGCAATGTAGAAACAGGAAGAATAATAGTTGACGAACTGAAAGAGAAACATCTTCAGCGTCAGGCTGTTTTCGTACTCCGTTTTTGTCCTTGGCAGCTCTGTACAAATTGAAAGACGTGATAAAACCAATATTATAGTTGATTGTTCGAAATACTCAACGTGTCTCTTACCAAAGTCAGTGATCCAGATTGCCACTTTTTCATACACATTGTTCAGAATCATGATGAGAATAAAGCTGATGATGGATGCTGTTATGGAAGTGGCCGTCTGAGGAGTGACGTACTCTTTAAACGGCTCGAGCTGTGCACGATGCAAGTCAGAGCGCAGCGACGCAGAGAACGTGATAAACATCGCCAAGCGATACACAATCACTCCCACCACTGAAGCCACAATCAGCAGAACCTGCAGAAAAACAGTATGGTTTCAGGTTTAGAAAAAATTATCGATTGAGAGATTTATCGAATGATTAATTATGCATTTAATGTGCTTTTGGTGTTATAATGTTATGCTAGATATAATTGTATGAAAGTGCCAATAAATTACCCAAAATAACACTGTGCCAATACCGCAGGACACTCGCATGCACTTTCCACAGGCCGTGTATGGAACTTTCTCTTTTGTCTGTTTAAAATACAAGTATATAATGTTCATTAAAATAGAAAATGTTTAAAATCACAAAAATAGAAGTAAAAAAAATCACAACTTTTATAACTAGACACGGGTCTGACACTCTCACCTGGGTAACAGGGTTAACTCTTTCATGGACACACTTGGCCTCATATTCGGGTCGTGGCTGTTCCTCTTGCTGAAGAAACTCCACCGTGTCCCAGTCGTGCTCCAGCTCTGCTTGCCTACGCTTCCAGAACTCCAGGAACAGTGTCACTGAAAAAGGTAACATACCGGATATATAGACACAGCAACAAGAAGTTTTCACTATACTGCCTAATTGCAAAATATTGAATTTTTTACAATGGTGTACTGATATCACTCACCCCAGGCAGACATAAAAACGGCAAACACCAATGTCCCAAAGTTATCAAAAACATACAGTTTCTGTTGATAAAAATCAAACCCGAACAAGCCTTATCAGCTGGAGACCAAAAGCAATGCAAAAGCATCTGCTGTAAAATCTTGGATTATACCGGAATCCTCAGGTGAGACAGTGTGTTACGCAACAGCAACAGGTTTGAGGCTTAACTCACTTTAGAAGAGTCACATGTGGTGTTCAGCCGCCAGTAGGGGCAGTCTTTATCACATTGTGGGCACATGATGATATCTCCACCTATCATAGGGTCACACACCTCTTTGCTGGTCAATCAAAAAACAAGAAAATTGTAAAAATTTGCGGTAGTATAGTATTTATTATCAATATTTGTATAATATGCTTCACCTCCAAGTGCTGGTTTCTGTGGTCATGTATCCGTATATAAAACATCCCAGGCCGAACACTGCAGCGATTGACAACATGACAGTGTAAAAACCCAACCATGCAAAATAGATGCCAATCTTCTCCCCATAATACTTCCTGGAAGCAGAGACGCATTAGAAAAACTCAGTGTGGTTGGAGAAGGTTGCAGACTAAATGCTGATTTTTGTGGATGCAACAAGAAGCAGTAACCTGATCAGGTCAAGAGGCTGCATCTTGTAGAAGCTCTTGGGATGCGCCCACTCATTATAAAGCAGAAATCGCTCATTTGGGCAATCAGGATCTTTAGACTTAACATCAAACCTACACTGTTACATAATCATATATTAAACATAGCCACACACGTGCCCTTACTTACCAAAGACAGTTTTAACAGTTTATCCATAAAATCTAATCTCATACTATCACACATTTTTCTCAAAGCACAGTATAGTAATATTCAGTACTTTAGTACAGTCATTTTCAAAAAATGCACACTGAGAACGAAGACAAGTCAGCCCAATGATGGCACTTACATCATGCAATGGATACGCAGCCTTGTACACACCTCCGTCCAGCAGTTTAGAGATGCCAAACTTGTGTCTGCTGCCTTTAATGTCATAGGGTGCTCTGCTGAGAATATAGTTCGCCTGTCAAAAAAAAAACAACTCATGAGTAAAATCTGAGATTCAAAAATGAGACTGAATCTGAACGCACCATTCTGCTCCTCTCGGCTGGTGTGAAAAAATGCTCTTTGTCCTTCTCATAAAAGCAGTCCAGCTGATTCCGCTGGAAAGGAGCGGTGAAGAAGTCTGCTTGCTTTGCAATGACATCTGGGTTGGGGTAGAAGTGTCGTGTGAAACAGTTATATGAAGGTGAATGTGGGGACAGATCATTGGGCTGGATAGGCAGCTTGATGTGGAGGACTTCAGCATATGTACACAGAACTTCGAAGGGCATGTGCAGCTTTACAAAGAAAAGCTTCTCGTCCACCACCTATGAAAAACAGACATAGATGAAACATGTCATATACATTGAAATCATCCACAACAATCTCATTCCTTCAATGGAGACAGGCTGAGACAATACTGATCTTCCTAAAGAGGACAACAGGCTTTTTTCCTTCTTTTGGCTTCCCGTGTCCACCATTGAGACTGACACAGAGCTCATTAGTACTGTAGTGACCTTCGACAAGAAAAGGCATGCTGACAGGGAGTCCATTCAGATGTCCCCAACATACGATTCAATGACTTACAGACTGTGTCGCTTCTAACTCCACACCCAAATTCATTAAGCTTCCTTCAAAACACTCCCGTCGCCGCTGCTGTAGGAACACACGCAAAAAAGAAAATAAACACGTAACCCAAAATACTCAACTCACATGTTCATTATCGTTCTGTTACTACAAGCAACATTCTTTTGTTGTGGCATTTCAAGCTGTAAAAAACGCAATAGCATTTGCTCTTAAAATATCTCTGCAACATGAATTAAAAGGCGTAACTTACTTTCCTTCTCAAAACTGAGCCCTTTTTCGGAGTCGCATGTTTTGATTCGTCTTCATAAACCAAGACGAAGTCAATTCTTCTCTTTCCATCATTGAAAAATAGCGAGTCGGGATTCTGATTGAAGTCAGTCTGAAACAGTAAGCTTGTGTTGGATTTTGGATATAAAGAAAACATAATAAAAACTCACCTGCTCCACTTTGGGGGCAGCTTGACCCTTCAGAAGAGATTTGTATGTTGGCAGCTCCTCGCAGTAAACTGAGAAAAAGCAGTAAACACAACAGCTTATTTCTGTTTATGTTCTTTCTTTCTTAACACAACAGCATCTTTCTGTTATCAGATGTGACTTTCCAGCACTACCCAATTACACTCTGTTCCTTATTAGCTTTGCTGCTCGTTTGTGCAGGAAATCCATCTGTTAGATTCAATCCAATCTCAACATTTTCTGCTAATGGGTTCTTTATCTGGAGCTGATCTCAGCATCACAGGCTGAGGAAAAGAAACAGGTGGTTTGTGTCTCGCCGATTCAAACACGTCCTTCCATTGATGTAAAATATATATCAATAATAATCTGAAATGCATTGGTGCATAAATCTGACAAACCACAAGAGCAGATCAAACCCGCTCTGCAACAGTTTGGCTTGGTGTTTACTCATTGTAGGGGAAACCCAAGCAAAACAGAGCAAAGTGTCATGGGAATATAATACTTCAAATCAGACTGTGTTTGTTTTAGTGGAAAAACTACGAAATAACAGCTTTAAAACTCATTCAATTGGATCTTCTGACACTCTGTATGAATCACAACGTCTAACACCTATTCCACACGATAATTTTAGCTAAGAGAGACTTTAAACAAGAAGCTTGTCTTTCTGGTTTGGATGTAAAGCTTTAAGTAAATACCTCAGAGACACTTCACATACAGCGGTAAGTGTTCTGTTGACCATAGTCCAAACACTCTCAGTTCCTCTGTCTTACATCTCTGCTGAAAAGGGCTTGAAAGATCTCGACAAATATGACTCACCAATATCTCTTATCGGATGCATTTCAAGATCTCCCTCCTCCTCCGAGTCCAGCTCCTGTATGTCGTTGTCTTCCGTTTCACTCATTTCTGCGCTATCAAACGCTACACAAACACCTAATCGTCGTTAAAATCCGCACAGCAAACACTTTGTACGAGTTAGACAGAAAAAACGTGTGACAGGAAACCAATCCACTAGTTTACTAAAGTTTCTCAATAGTCGCTGCGGGTGGGTGGGGTCGCTGCGGATGGGCGGGATCTCTTGGACGGGTGGAGTCTTTCTGTCAAAAAACGACGCCGCGAGACCTCGAGCGCAGCTACACCTTCATCTAGTTTAATTCTTGACGAACTCTTTCTTGATCTCAGGTTCAATATATTGTTATGGTTTTGGTGTGTGAGATTGAAAATAACAGCATTATCAAACTAAATACATTTGTTTAACAATTGAGAACTTTCGCTAGTAATATAGCACACCAGCACCATTACATACACTTAGTTTGCCATTGTTTTTTCCACTTTTTTTGCAGTAGCTTATTCACTATAGATAATAATTTGTCTGAAAATGTGTTTTATATCAAACATTCGCTACACACACTATTATATTTTTGTTTTAAAATATGTTTAAGTTCAAGTTATGAGCATTTGAAAGGCGCTTTTCACAGTTTTAAATGTCTCGAATGGCACGTGTGAATATCTAAGAGAATTGTTTCTTTTTATTCATTTGAATGTTGGTGTTGATTAGCATGATTATCACTATGACTATGACAAAGACCAGTAAGTAAGCACATATGACAGTTTAGTGGGATAACTTATGCGAATATGAAAGGCATTTTCTGCTTTCTCTGTATTGTTGCTTAGTTAAAAATGACTGATGTTTTTCTTGTAAACTAGAATGTCACATTTTAACTTACCATTTCCGAAATACTTAAACTTTTAATTTGGGTTTGTGCTTTCCATAAGCGAACAATGCAGACAAGTAGCATAGAGTTAAGGTTTCATTTGTGCGCCAGCGACATCTTGTGGATATAATTAGTAAATATCTTTTTGAACCTTGGGTGCAGACTGAAGTTTTTAAGAAAATTTGGAGTTAGTAAGAGTGTCTGTATGTGTGATAATGCATGTCAGTGTGTCCGTGAAATGTTGTCCACCAAAATAAGATGTGTATATGGTCTTGTTGAGACTGGCTTTATCTCTCGATGACTCTAAATTAGTCTATTAAATCAATCTATTAAAAATGAATGAACGTTATGAATGAAATTGTTGTGCGTTTGTTTGTAATTTCTAAAAGTCATAAGGTTCAAAGTGAGAATCTTGCTGTGACTCTTTAGCTTCCCCTAATCTTTAACCATTATTGAGTATTAAAAACACCACACAAAAGCATAAAGAATATGACATAAAGAAAACAATTCTACTGTGTCTTTGTGCTGCTTGACATCAACAACTCCAGAAAGAAATCTTGGTCAGTAAAATACATAAGCGTGTTGAAGTAATAATCATTTAAAAAAATTTATTGAAAACCAGCTAAACCAGCTTTTATTATTTCAGTAACAGAGCAAATGTGAGATTACAGTCGGAGGACATTTGGCTTTAGCAAAAGCTGCAAACAGCAGCCACAAAAATATGCAACATGTATCTTTACAAACTAGGTTAGAATGACCACAAAAGCCACTCAAAGGAGAAGCTAAAGAGACTCAATATCAGTGAAGGTCTCACTAATTCAGTCTGTCAGTCAGAGAAGTGTTCTGCTCTTCTTCTCTGGCGAGTCTTTACTTACAATACCAAAACTCACTATTCACTTTTGTTCTGTTCAGAACATCAGACAAACATCAAACAACATAGAATACAGAATAAAATAAAATAAATGTTATGTTAAAATGATACGGGTGAAAAAATCAGAATGCAGTTTTGCTTTAAACTATTCAATTTATTTTTGAAGTAATTGTTTTGTTGGTATTATAAACTAAATCAGATTATTTTGTGTCAGTATTTTTTATCATCAGGTTGATCAAAAGTAAAGGATGGAAACTGCGGTGACGTTTCTTCTCACTGGATGTTTTTTTCTAGGTTCTGATTCCTTTTGCTTTTAAAAACAAGTTCAAATATTTTAATTTCTGACTTAAAAGCTGCTAAAAAGAGAATTGTTATTCATCAAAGTGCAATGTTCATTTTTGACGTGCTTCCGTTTGTCTGTTTTTAGGAGTCTTTTGTGCGTTTAGCATTAATGTGCCGTCAAGAATAGAAGTTCTGAAAGGATTCTGTGTTTTCATTCCCTGCACGTTTGACATAATATATAAAGAACAAAACACAAAGACACTAGTATTTGACACCAGCAGCGTTTCGAACATTTACGAAGGAGAAATCGATAATGTCTCTGAGGAACATTCTGGCAGACATTACTTCAGACTGGAAGGACTAGGCGTATTAAAATACAACTACAAGAACAATCTAAATGATCTACTTGAAATCAATGTCACTGGTGAGTGTTTTGTCACTGAAAATGCATATTTTAATTTGTTTTTGTATTTTATTGGAAAATAAATGCATATACTGTATAAAATAAATGTATATAGATTCTCCAGCCAAACCCACAGTGCTGAAGCATCATAAGAAGTTTATGGAGGGAGATTCTGTCAGTCTGCTCCGCTAAGATCTTCTGTCCTTCTTCTCCACCTGATCTCACATGGAGCTTCTTTCCTCAACGTAACAACACCATCACAGAACATCTGCATCAGAACCAAGCCTACGTCACATCTGATGTCAACTTCACTGTTACACACCTGTCTCATGAAGCCTCCAACCAGAAGATCCAAACAGGGAAGCAGATCAAACTAGATGTTCAGTGTAAGATAGAGACATTATCATGAATAAATACGAACTCTTCTTGATTCACTACAAGCACTAAAGCACGTTGTCTTCTCTCAGATGCTCCTAGAAACACATCAGTGTCTGTAAGTTCCTCTGGGCCTGTGATGGAGAGTCAGTCAGTGACTCTGACCTGCAGCAGCGACTCAAACTCTCCAATACTGAACTACACGTGATTCAGAGACACAGCTACCTTATTAAACTTGGAAAATCTGCAAAAACAAGAACGTGTGGCCAAGTGAACACAGAAAACAGAACTGGAACAAAAGAGTCTGTGTGAAAATTTGAAACCGACGTACACACACACACACACACACACAC